>VWPW01023986.1:0-24664 GCA_013389825.1 Crypturellus undulatus
TATAGAGACAGGCTGGGTGGCTCCCAAAGTTGCCAAAATGCCAGGGGAGTAGCAGTCTCTAGGAGAAGCTGCTGTTGAGCAAAGCATCGAGCATGGATAGGGTCATTCATATGGAGTGAAGGGGGAGCAGAAAATAGAATTTAAATGTGTAGCCCATTGTGGTAACTTAAAGCATAGGGGATGTCTTTTTAGTACACGTTAACTATTATAAAATTGCATCTGAGGGCCACAACTGTCCCTTGATGCTACTAAAATAATGAAACCATAGCATTGGTTAACCAGTCGAAACCTATCTTCTTGGACAGCTTTTATTCAGTGTATTAAAAGAAAAACAAATCTTGTCTCCAGAATAAGCAATGTGGCAAATATTTGACCTGATTATTCCAAAGAAAAAATAGACTTGCATTAATTGTATTTTTAACTACAAATTACGCTATAATTAAATTGTACTATGTTCCTGAGTTGCAGAACTTCTAAAAGTTGGGGGCACGTGATATGGAAATGTAGGCAGACAACTGTAACTGGAGGAATTGGGTACAATATAATTTTAGTCCGGCAGGACTGCCTCACATGCCTGAACTTGTTCTCAGACAGTTTCTGTAGCTTAATCCCCCTTTAATGCAGACAGTCACAGATTGGTGCCATAGTATATGCTGAAGAAGTAGTAGTTACTAGAATCTTTTACGGACTGGCAGCTTGTGGTTCCGTTGCCCTGTGAAGAACTTGCTGCCTGTTGTGAATAGGAGAGAGCAGCTCCGGGAGGACCTTCCCGGGATGGTGCATCCTGCCCGTGGCACTCCGGATCGCCTGCTTGGTGGGGCTCGACTGCAGGGGTGGCTCTGGAGCAGCTCCCGGCGCTGATCCTGCCCCGAGACCCTGAGCTCGGCCGGCTGCAAGGCCCAACGCGTTGCCTGCAGGGTGCTCGAGCTGTCAGTGTGCTCCCTTGTCCGCGCACAAAGCCCCGTCGAGGAAGGGATGCTCCATGGTGTCGGGGGTGCAGCACTGTGCGAACGGGGCACCCCTTCTGTGCAATTTCCAACTCTCTGTGGTGCCCCTGTGCGGAGTATGATGCTGCTTCTCATCGTTGCGAGTTTTTCTGTTTGTCCTTTGGATTTTGGACCTGGCTGTTTGCAACACGCCTGTTGAATTTTTTTTTTTTTTTTGTGTGTGTGTGTCTTAGTGTAAGAGAGTGTTTGAGCTTCAAATTGGCCAGGTGTTTCCCTTTTCTCCTTCAGCGGTGTCATTTAGCTTACAGCCTCTGACTTCCCTCAGTGGCCTTTTGGTAAAGGTAGTTACTGAAACTCATGGTTTTATGTAAGAGAGGTCAAGAGTGAAGGTACCTGATGTGTGACTTTGCCTTTCAGAAAGCGTGTCTGATGAAAGCTATTAGCTGATTAAAATTTCCAGTCCTTCAAATCATCTTGAGACTTCCCATTTAATTGTCGCTACTGAAAATGTTTGCATTGAAAACTCCGCGTGAGAGTGCTTCCCTGTGGAGCAATGAGCCTGTTTCCTACTTGTTCTTCCTTCCCCCTTTGCTAATCTTCAGCGTTCTCCAAGGTAGAGGTGTCTCCTGCTTGAGAAGCAACATGATGCCTATTTGAGGTCTCCTGGCTCAAACTATTGTCATTTGAGGTCCCTAAAAGCTGAGGCAAATCAAATCTGAAGATGATGCTGGGCACTGAGCGTGTCGGGGCAGAGTAGAGGAGTGTGCTGAGGACTGACTCATTTGGAGGTGCTCCATATACGATTTTAGCCGTCCCCACCTGTATAATGTAGTGATGTTCCATTTTTTCCTTTCAGGAGTGAGAATTCATCCATCTGCTGCGCTTCCTCCTCTTGCATGTTTTTCTCTGTTCTTAACAGTGGCCACTTTATGGAGTATTAAGGTGCCTGGTTACATTCTGGATTTGGAGAATGGGGCCGGGGACAAATTGTGTGGACTGAAGAGTCAGTGGCAGAAAATGTGAATGTTCCACGTAAATTACGTTCTTACCTTCTATATAAATAGACCATTCTATGTAAAATATTACTGAGATGTTGCTGTTCTCTGCTATTACTTCTTGTCTTGTGCGTTGCATATCCTTCTTGCAGAAGGATAACACCTGAGTGGTTATTTTCATGACACATATTCTGCTATATGTGAGGATCAAGAACACACCATACTCATTGGACCCTTGCCTGTCTTTAAAGTGAGAGCTGTTGAAAGCCACAGAAGGAGAGAATAGAACTTGGCATTCCCTTTATTCATTTGTCAGTGTTTTCTACTTGACTTAAACATCCTCAGCTTACTCTGTGTGTATGGCTTAAAGCTAAACGCTGTGTAAAATGCCGGTGAACTGCATGCGGCTAAAGGGGTTTTCTGGGGAAATCGGAGCCTGTTTTTCCTTAGTGATAGGAAGAGAGCAGTAAAAACTCTCACCCACTTCAGCTATCAATGGATGATAGTGCCTGTAGGGACAGGGAGGAGCTAATAAGACAAACAGCCCCTTTGGTTTGGATTTTTAGAGGATTTTCATCAGAGATTAGCAAGGAATTTGTCAACAAACAAAAAATTACTAGCTTCCTATAACATTTATAATGAAATTTGTAATCATTATTTTACATGGTAAATGTTGGTGGGGTTTTTTTTGAGAATTCTTACATTCCACAAAAAAGCACTAGTGAACCATCTTTTAAAATTGGCCTTGACATAAGAGTGATTTTTGCTTTCTGCGGTTCAGATCTTGAAGCGGCTGCAGTGCAGGGCAAACCCAAACACGGTTCCGTGCGCGGCGCTGGGGAGAGGTGCTGTGGGAAGGCGGCGTTGCCGGACAGCACACAGTTCTCATAAACTTCTATTTTGAGAGTATTTGTTTGATGGGACTCTGGTGTCCCCCGTGCATTGAAAATGCTGCTTTCTGGCGCACGGAGGAGCGGTGGAGGTGTTGGAAGAGCCGCGTGCTTTGTGAGATGAGATGAGATGTGCGTGCACCCTGCTTTGCGTAAGGGCGCAATAAGCCTGAGCTCTGCCTCGGTTTCCTCACTCTCATAACAAGGAATTGGATTCAATTAATACCAAAAATGTTTGCAATCACCCCGGGCTTACAAATCCCACTGGTAGGATGACTTTTCTCCTGCAAGTTTTCACAACTGTTAAATTGAAGAAGGTTGCTTCTAGATTGTGAATCGATTTGGGAGAGCTTCTTTCACTCCTCAATACTCCATGGTGACCTATTTAATTGGGAGTAATTACCGTCTAAATATATTAGTTTAGCATAACAAGAGGCTGTCTGGAAAATAAACTGGAAGGGAAAGAATGGCTCAAGATAAACTGCCTCTTCGCAAACACTTAAGCGTTGTTAAGGGACATCTCCAGAGCTATTAGCAGAGAAGTTTAACTTCACTATTGTAATTTAGCTCCTGGGAATTGGAACTGAGCAGCAGAGCAAAAGAATAGATGAAAAAAAGATTTCACTGGGTCTGTGGGTATCATTTTGTTGGGGAATCACTTGGTAATAAGTTGTGCAGCCCTTGGAAAGGAGGAGATAGCTACAGATGGATAGGAGGGGTCTGGTCGATACTGTGGAGCCGCAGTGTTTACCTGCTATCTCCCCAATCCCCAGCGCCTTTCCCGAAACACCGCTCGTGGCTAGGGCTGACTTGTTTTGATTTAAGCAGGCCTCCCTGGTCACGGCAGCGACTTCAGCAGCTGAGGGCAAACCCCGTCAGACCTGCTCTGTGAGCAGGGCTGAGCCTCGCGGGCCGGCTCTGCCGTAAAAACGGAACAAAATTGCTTAATTTGGGAAAGCTAAGCAGGACCTGCCACCTGAAGGGCTCTGTTGGGACAGAGCTGTGGCTGTCCCTGCAATGAGGATGGATCAGTCACGCAAATGACACCGGCTGCGTTTGGCACACTCGCCTCTGCCTTCGCGGCTGCTGAGAGCAGTTTGCCGTATGCGGCAGAGAGCGGAGCCGCCGAGCGCTGCCTGATCCGCACGGCCCGGGAGGGGTTTAAAGCCGTCCTGGTGGCAAGAGGAGCGACTCTCGTGGGGCTGCGTTCCGGCACAATCCTACCTGCGAGCCGCGAGCGGGAGGCAGGCAGGCACGGCGGAGCAGAAGCTTTTGGATGATAAACCCTTCTTATCAGGTCAAACTGCGCATACCTATCCCCAAAGCACAGGCAGCTGGTGCCAGGCAATTCTAAGTGGGACTTGACAGTAAAGACCTTAAAATAAAAGCAAATTTTAGTGGCTTGGGTGTTTTTGACCCTGAAAAGACTTTCCTTGTTACTAAGGCTTGTGTTCACTTGTAAACTCCCAAATTACTGAGACTGTGGATGCATTTTATGCCAACTGCCGCCAGCAGCTGCAAATACTCGAGGTGCAGAGGACTTGCTCGAGGAACCCTCTGCAAACACTGCTCGCTTTTCCAAAGGAGGTGCTGCCTTCCAGCTGCTGCCTGGGGGTTTGGTGGGATAAGAGCAGCTTCTCTCAGGCAACGCCTTTCAGAGCGCCTGGCGCCGCGGGGACGGGCTGCTCCGTGCCACTCGAGCAGCCGCAGAGCGCGAGCGCGGGGCCTCCCGGCTGCTATCTCCGCAGAACCTGAACTTCGGATCTGCTTTGTCATCCTGACTCTGACCCTCGCTGCTTTCAATTTCCCTTTAGTTTCTGGAAGCTTCCTCGTCGGTCACTAGCAGGGACACGAAGATGGACCCAAACAAACAGCAGGGGCTCCCCGCTACCCCAGTAAAACCTGATGTTCACCCAAAGGGTGCGAGCGGGAAGGTTCCCCCGTGCCTGGTCCCCAAAAGGTGCAAATGTGCCCTTCAGCAGGTACTGTCCTGTAGTTAGTTTTTAACTAAATGCTGCCGCAGCCTGGAGCTGTTTCCCAATGGCAAAGCAAGCAGTGAAATATGACCCAGGGAGGGGAAAGCAGTTGGCAGCCGGCCTGTGTGCACAAATAGCCCACTACCTTTGGAAACATCTTTACAGGCAAGCAAACAAAAATACAGTGTGGCCGCCTTGCAAGGAATCACCGTGCAAATCTTCCCCTTGCAATTTAACGTTTTCTTTCTCCATAGTGTATATAAAATATTGTTGCAGCTGATGCCAGAATCGTGACACGCGGGACAACGTGTGGATTTGTGTGGCGGAGAATGAGCAGAGCGCGGGGCTGCGGGCTTTTGTTGCTGGATTGCTGCAATGGAGGCATGAAATTTTAGCGCAAACTTGACGTGCAGAGTGTAGTGAAACTGGCTGAGTGACCAGGAGTCTGCTGGCACGGCCCCTTCGTGAGTTATGTAAATCTTGTGCCGTGTATAAGCAACAGGCGGCTGGTGACGTAAAGCTGAGCATTTGTCTCTATTTATTGGCTAATGTGACAAGCACCCTTCCTGGAGCGTTTGTCTGAGCTGGCTGTATTAAATATAGCCCTGACACTCCTCGAAAATGCCCAGAGGTGAATAATGTCTTCTCAACTGGAATTTATTGTTCTAAAGGTAAAAACCTCACGTGATGGCTCTTGGGTTTCATCCTAGGCTCAAAGTCCGTTCCGTGATGACGGCAGAAGGTCTCGTGTGGATGTTGGCGTGCCGGCCTGGGCCGCCGCGTTGGGCAGCCCGTTCCTCCCGCTCCTACTCGTGCGTGGGTTGGTTTGGGGAGGCTCAACAGGATGTCGGGGACTCCTGCGGGTATCGCAGAGTGATTATCTCCCGTTGGTGCTGCTGGATGAACCAACCGATCCCGCTGTGCAGGACTCTTCCTCCCCACCGGGTGGCTCTTGGGTCTGCCCAGTGGTGCCATCACCCCCCCAACCTGAGCATCCGTGTTGCTCTTTACTCCTTGCATCTCTTACGAGGAGAAATCTGTGGTATTTCTCCGAGGGAGTTCTGTTTTTGTGCAGGGTATGTCTGATTGTTTTCCCCTGAACACTGTAGGAATTGAACAGGAGGCAGTTGGTTTGCTCTCTGTTCCAAGCCCCTTTCCAGCTGGCAAGCTATCCGAAAAGCCCTATGTTTGTTCTTTCTCAGGGTCATGCTGCAAATGTTTCTCTTGCTTCACCTTGGCTTTTTTGGCTTCAGTTTAGATACAGGACACTTCACCAAACAATAGCAGCCCTCAATAAATCCTCTTATGCCCCTAGTGCTGCTTCTGCCTGGTCTTTTACGTGGCTTTCTTTCAGTCCTGTGGGTTTTCTTGTCCTTTTTTCTTCCCCATTTTGCTCAAAAGGGGAGCGTAACTATTTATAGTCGAGAGTAAGCCCCAGCAGCTAAACCTATTGCTTCTGGTGATGATGATTTGATTCATCTCCTCCCAGCACCTACTCACAACATGTAAATTTAGGGCCACAACTCGCAGCCAGGCGTGAACAGAGGAAGTGTAGGACTTGCCAAGCGCTTATATAATCACTTAATGGTATATCGTGGCAGAGCAGCTCGGAGTCAGGAACCTGCTGCCTGTTTGACTGCTCTTCAGATTAATTCTCATGAGTTTCAGCTATCGCATGTCTCAGGAATCAATAGCACTTGTAACTCTCTGAATAACTTAATATATCACAGGTTTGCAGTATCACTTGTCTTTAGCCAATAAGAAATTTTGGCTGAGATGGTTTTAAGCTGTGACTTTTTTCCAAGAGCTGAGCAGGCTCTTACTGGTTAATAGTCCTAGAGAACCTGTAGCTCATACGTGGCCATACGGTTCCAAAGCAGCAGAGCTGGAGTTCTTATCCACAGCTACTGATGCACCTTCGGCCTTGAGAGTTATCTTTAGTGTATTCACTGTGTTGTGCTCAGCCTGTGCTCCTTTGGGCCCTTTGTGCCAAAATAAAACAAAAAGATTCAGTTTGCTTAAGTTATCTCTAGGAAACAAGGCCTGTCTAAAGAAACAGCGCTGCTGTTGGTGTGCTGCTGCGTAGCTGGGCCTGCGGTGGCTCTTGAACTTCTCAGCAAACTTCAAGAAGTGGGTTAGAACCCTCAAAAATGGAATTACAAGATTTTCAGTGAAAATAAGCTGAGTAAGAAAGTGGTCCAAAATATGGTCCCTACAAATTAAAGACAGGTTTGAGCTCAGTAATTTTGGAGAAGTCACATGTGATAGAGACAAAAATTTCAGGAAGATGTGAGCAGCAAGTCTAATATAGTATGTGAGCACCAGTACTAATATAGTATGAATAACACTTTTTTCTTACCTGTTTTCAGCAAAATACATAAAGCTGTGCAAAGGACCTTGACCCACCTGTCCTTAAGGTTGCATTATTTATTTATTTGCCTTTTTTTTTTTTTAATAGGAATCTACAAGCCGCCATTGGAGCCTACTATGATTTTGAGAGCCCAAATATCAATGTACCCTCCATGTCCTTTGTTGAAGATGTCACCATAGGAGAAGGAGAGTCCATCCCTCCCGACACCCAGTTTACAAAAACATGGAGGATACAAAACACAGGTAAATCCTGCAGGCTGGAGCCGAGCCCGTGTCGGGTGCATTCCGTGATACGGATGGCACATGCAGTGGAAGCGTTTTTGTGGAAACTCTTCAGTTTGAGAGCAGATTAAACTAGCCGTGTTTCTGATCACTTGCCGAAAATAAGATGATAGAAATCGGTGGAAAGATCCCTTTTCATCTCAACACGTTTTAACTCATAAGTAGCCTGTATATTATAGCCACTCTTAGTCACGCAGTGTTTCTGAGTGTCCCCATCATTTGGTAGTTGTGCTGTCTGTAGAGCTGTGTTCTTTGGCAGAGGCAGTGATGCAGTGATCCAGCTGAGGAGGGATGACTATGCAGGATAATGTGGCAGGTACCCTTTACTTTTCATACACTTAAAACGGAACTGCTTGTTCATGTTTTGGGAGGATGCGGAGCTGGAGAGGCCGCATTCCAGTATGAGATAAGTCAAAACAGCGGCTGGAATCCAGGAAGTGAGACGAGGCTAAAGACGTTCTCAGTATTTAGTCTGTTGGGATAGACTTGGAGGAAAAAAAGGGATCCATGGATGTAAAGCGAAATACCTTGTCCTCAAGTGTTGCAATGACAGGATGTAGCATGAATGTTTAACCCATGTGTCTGAATTTAATTGACCTGCTGGCACTTCATAAAGAAGAATGATAGCCCAACGAGGTCTAATATCATGAATCATCATGAGCAAACTGCAGGTGTGTTAATATTGTTGCTTGTAAATAATTGCAGTGCTTGAGTACTGTGCAGGTCTATGCTAAATATTATAGTATAACGACACTAAAACCCTGCTAAAAGCTAAGGATATTTCATGAGGACATCACAGGTGAGAAGAGATGACTTCCTCTTTCCTCCCTCCATCCAGTATGAACCTTAATTTATAAAGACTATATTCAAGACAGAAGACATAATTATTTCTTTTCACTTTTTTTATTTAGTTGGCTCAGTGAAATATGCGAAGCTGATAGGTGTCACTCAGGCTCCCATCACGTGGAAAATTGGCCAGCAAGTATTTTAGAATCATGCCTCAAGTACAAGTCTTACAAATGTAGCAGATCTGACAGGTCCTGTGTCCTCCTGTGTGGGTTTTTTTTTTCCCTGCATGGAAATCCAGCCTTAATTTAGTATCCTAGTCTTAGCAATATTTCATTGTTCCTGGAACGTTTGACCTCCTGCAAGCCACGGATCTTCTAAATTGAAGATTTGGCAGTTGCCTTGACTTAGAAGTTCCTGGCAAGCCAGAAGTTGTTTTGACTTTGGTGTGAGTTAAATCTAAACTTCTTAAGAAGCCCATCTGCAGTCTAACATTGCTGCTGGAGGCCGAATCTTGTTATAACTGTGCAATTGAGGCATGTTTTACTTAAATCTAAATTGATGTATAGTGTTAAGACTGTGCAGTTTAGGTAGGGCCATTCTATTTTAAAACTATTTTAAGGTGTAATTGAGATATAATATCAAAGTGTTTCCAGATAATATCTGCTTGTTAGATAGATGACCATTCTATTTTAAAACCATTTTAAGGTGTAATTGAGATATAGTATCAAAGGACTATAGTGTTTCCAGATAATATCTGCTTGTTAGATAGATAACAGAAGTAAAGCCAAGGTTTTGAACAGCTCTGCAGACACTCTTGATGAAAGAACTTCAGTTCCACAAGACGTGGTACCTGAGGCTTGTGTCACCAGAGCACTGAGCGTGAGACAAGTGTGGCAAGCAGAGCCTTGGAGAGATTGTTGTTTTTAAGCATGCAAGCAATACGCTAGTTTCAGGCAGTTTTTCATATGTGTTATTAAAAACTAATACCCTGCTCTAATACCTTCCAGGACTCTGCTTGGTTTGTCTGCCAAAAGACCAGTTGTACGGTAGAACCATTGCTGAAAGAACAGCAGGATTTAACAGACTTATTTCCTCTTCCCTCTCTACCCCCAGCTGCTGCTGGCTTTGCAGGACAGTTACTACAATTTATCATCTCCTGAGAGATGCATGTACTGAAATAGAATGACATAATCATCATTTCATTTTATGGGGCTTATCAGTTGCAGCACTCTAGGCACCTTGCAAGCCTAAAGCCATTAAAACCGATAAAAATCACATAAATAATTTAAACTAAACCGTGTTGCTGGGCTGCCAACCCTTTCAGATGAGACTTCATACTCAACTCCCACACACTGTAGTGTGAGGTCAGTTAATCACTCGGCTCCTCTTTCAGAAACCTCCCTATCTCAGCGCTGTTCCCGACTGTAGCAGTATCCCCCGTGCCAAATATCCCGTGTTTATTCGTATCACGCTCTCGCTGCTGGACTGTAAATTTCACCCAGCAGGACTCAAGAAGAAAGCCAATCCCTGCCATGTCTTCCCTGAACTATCTAGTGGGATTAAATTATCAGGGAAGCTTTTGCAAAGGCTGCTCTTCCAGGCAGCCTTAGGTCAGATCAATATCTACTGTCCGTGCCTCGGAAAAGACTTAAGAGTCGTTCCAAACTTCCTGGTGGGTCAGGCTTTCCTTAACTGTTTCCACCAACTTTAAGCAGGCAGCAGTATTCCCAAGCTAATGCCAATATCAGTTACACTGATTTTTTTTTTTTTTTTTTTTTGGCAGTTGCTACGCAGAGTAACTGCTAGGACTTTGAGATTTTTCCTGTGTAAAGAAGAACTAGAGGTTATTTAAAGAGGAAATGGGAATTCTCATGCACAGGGGCCCCGTCTTGTCTCATCAACGTGCTCTTCCATGTCCCCTGTGGGCTGCGTGCACCCTGAGAGTCGTTGCACGACTGCCGTAATGAGAATGTTTTATCCCTTTTCATACATTCCGAAAGCTTTTCCTGATGCCTTGTCATTAATCCTTCCTTCTGCTTAAGAATTCTCGTGCTGGTTGCACAGTGGCCCAGTCTTGTCTGAGCAACATGCTCTTCCATGTACCTCTCAGGCTGCGTGTACCCTGAGAGCCCTTTGCCTGTTTGGCAGTTGCACGACTGCCCTAATGAGGATGTTTTATCCCTTTTCATACATTCTGAAAGCTTTTCCTGATGCGTTGTCATTAATCCTTCCTTCTGCTTAACCTTAGGGACAGAAGCCTGGCCCCCAGGGGTTTGCCTCAAGTATGTTGGGGGAGACCAGTTTGGCCACGTCAACATGGTGATGGTCAGGTCCCTGGAGCCGCAGGAGATGGCAGACGTCAGCGTGCAGATGTGCAGCCCCAGCACGGCAGGGATGTATCAGGGACAGTGGCGCATGTGCACTGCCACCGGACTCTACTACGGAGGTGAGTGCTTCCCTCTTTCCCGCGCTCCTGTTCCAGGCAGGAGAGCTGTTCCTGCTGCCGCTTGCTCTCCTGGTTTCTACGTGGTGTTTTAGCCATACTCTTTCCTCGTGTGACTTAGTGCCATGGCTGTTGGCGCATTGCTGCCCTCTGTGAAGATGCAGCTCACTGACAAGGTCCTCGGTTTCCAGTCTGGAAGTGCTCTAGAAATCTGATGGTCGGTGCCCACTNCGCTTGCTCTCCTGGTGTCTACGTGGTGTTTTAGCCGTACTCTTTCCTCGTGTGACTTAGTGCCGTGGCTGTTGGCGCGTTGCTGCCCTCTGTGAAGATGCAGCTCCCTGACAAGGTCCTCGGTTTCCAGTGTGGAAGTGCTCTAGAAATCTGATGGTCGGTGCCCACTGTGGTCAAGACTCAAGTACACGAGATGGGTACTGACCACGCACAGAAGGCAGAAGTCTGCGAGCTCAGACATTAAATATAGAACAGAGAAAAGACACTAAGCGAGCTTTGTTTTCGTGGTCAGCACAGGTTTGTCTTCTAAACTNGTACACGAGATGGGTACTGACCACGCACAGAAGGCAGAAGTCTGCCAGCTCGGACATTAAATATAGAACATAGAAAAGACACTAAGCGAAAAAGACACTTTGTTTTCTTGGTCAGCACAGGTTTGTCTTCTAAACTCGGGGACAAACTGCAGATTACACAGAGCACCGGAGGAGGGACGGACTTGCATGGGTCTCCTTGAAACTCTTACTCATTCAACTGGGTAGCCTCCTGCATTTACCGTAGAAAGAGTTTTTTTATATATAACGTTTTAAAGAAAATCAATGTGTGATATTTTGTGTAGTTCCTCAGCTTGCACACACCTTAAATCTTCTTTCATTTGGAGTTTTGCAGGCATTTTTAGCCAGATTTATTTTCTAGCAAGAGCATCTTTGTGTCGGTTTTGCCAGTTGGGAGTATGGGCTTGAATGAGAAATAGTAACACCCTAAGTCGGAATAAGCTCTTCGCTCAGAAGTGCCCGTTTCCTTGGCACAACTGTAAGGGAACCGTTTAAAACCAGTAGTGCCACATTACACATTGTGTGAGGGTCGGCGCCGGCCGCCGTGTTGGGGCGCTGGTTTTGGGGGGTTTTGTGCTTTCTCGGTGATTCGGCGGCGGCGCCGCGGGCGGGCGCCAGGGGGCGCCGCAGCGCTGCCCGGCGGCGCCCGCCACAACCCCCCCACCGCGCGCCGCTGCCTCCCTGGGGATTTGGGAGCCTCGGGCATTTTCCGTAAGGATTTCCAACTTGCCAGGATTTGGGGGTCCTCACGCACGGCTACTTTTTTTGCAAGGCTTTACTCTCCTGTCTTTAATTGCCTCATAAAGTGCAAATTAACGAGGGCAGCCTTATTAACCCGATAAGGGAAGGGGAGCTTTGGAAATTCAATTTGCTCCCCCAGCAATGGTGGTAAAAGCAACCAGCCAAAGACCCGGCCATCGCCTTCCCCCAGGCCAACAGCATCAGCAGCACAAAGCAGCCCCTTGTGGGAGAATGTTACCTGCAGAAAAACTGCAAACTCAATTGCATGTGATGCAAGCTGCTGTTATTAGATCTGTTCAGATGAGAAAAGGTATTGCTGTTTTGAATTCTTCCTCTCCGTGCAGCAAAACAAAATGAAAGAGCATTTAATGGAGAGGGAGGAAAAAAAAGGCAGTAAAACTGAATTTGGATACAAGTCAAGCATTTATGTAAATAAGCCACACTTTTTGCATGTGGTGTAAATGAAATGGTAACTAGAATAATTGTATTTATGTACAGGACCCAGATAAGCATAAGTAAGAGTTGTAAATATTTTTTTTTTGCTCATATAGTTGTTATTGTATCCAGTAGGTTGAAAGTTCATGTATAATATCCCAAAGGTAGTTAGCCTACCTAATGTGTTTTTTTATGGAACTGGAATCAAAATGTTGTTTCAGAGTGAATTGTCATAGACTAACTGCCTTTTAAGTGACTCTTTTGAATAAGTTTGGCTACTGAAAAGTAACAAAAATGAACAAAAAGCCCTGGCTTGTACCCTCAGAACAGATGTTTGTGAGTGTTATTTCTTGGGCTCTCAGTTTTGCAGTGCACCCTTGGATAAAGTTGCTTTAAGTTTTCTTTTGCAAGAAAACAGTGACAATCTGAAGCATGGAGTTTCAAATGATCGTGACAATTTGTTGACTTTTTATGTTTTTAATTAGTTTCTCTAAACGTTTTTTCTCTCATTTTCCTTTTTTTCCGGATATTTTAAAGAATGGAATCCCTGTTTGATTTTCCACTTCTCTCCCCTTCTCCATAAGCTCTATCTAGTGATGATCTGAATGTCCTTCCCTTTCCCTAGATGTCATCTGGGTGATCCTCAGCGTGGAGGTTGGAGGACTTCTAGGAGTAACACAGCAGCTGTCATCCTTTGAGACAGAGTTCAACACACAACCGCATCGCAAGGTAGAAGGAAACTTTAACCCATTCGCCTCTCCACAGAAGAACAGGCAACCAGATGAAAACAACCTAAAAGACCCTGGGGGTTCCGAGCTAGGCACAATCAGCAAAAACACATGGGGGCCTGCTCCTGACCAAATTGAACAAGATCAGAATGGACTGTCACAAAACTCTGTAAATCTCTCCCCCAGCAGTCACTCGAACAACTTGTCGGTAGTGACGTACAGTAAGGTAGGTGCCCTGGGAGAACAGGAGAATGGGTAGGTGATGAGACTGTGCTCTGTGTGTAATAGTTCTTCGTTACAAACTGCAAAGCCTTTCCCTTCTGCTTCTGCCAGACCTGCTAAGGAAGGTTTCGAATTTGACTGTCTGACTCTGCCAACTCCTCATGTTACATTAAAATACCTTTGCCTCTGATAGACTCTACCAGATTCACCTTTTTTTGTTTTTGCTTCAAATCCTTAAAGTTTATATAATCTTGTCTGGGTGCTGTAACTATTAATGGCTGGAGCCTAATCCAGTTACATGTGCAAATAAGTCAAAATATCTCTCTAGCTGTGCTCCAAATTTTACATTAAAAAGGCTTTAAAAAAAAAAAAAAAGACCACCCCTCCCAAAACTGAATATGAATCAGACAACTTCTTTTTAAGTGGTCTGGGGAGACTACAGAGATCAACATTTTGCTCCCAGAATCTCTGTCAGGAATAGTCGATCAAAGGATTGTTCCTGTCTGTGTCCTTGTCTTGTTTATAATTGTAGGTGGCTTTTAAATTATCCTTACTTTAAATCTCTCTCAAAAAGCTTGCTTGATGGATGCTATATGAGTCTGAGTGATATTTTGACTGTTTTTATTTGCTTGTGTGTGAAAATTGAATTGCAGGATTATTTACAATTCAGAATCCACCTGTTAATGCAACCAGTATGTGTAGGTGTGTACTGTCATATGTCAAACTAGTTTGATTTTAAAATCCTTTAAAAACGCTTTACTGTACTTTAAGCAGGCTGTGTAGGACAATAACACTTGGTTGCTGAATGACTTAATAAAGCCCTAATATTAGTTCACCTACAGCACTATAGTTCCTAACTGGATAACTTGCCTGTCCTATACCAGTGGATCATACTTAGTGTCCTACTTTGCACCAGTGCTCTGCATTTTTAGGTTTTTTACTGATGGCATGCGTGGGAATGCCTGTTTGGCAGACTACCAATCACCCCGTTCATGTTTTGCACTTCAGACGTCAACTTCTGTAAGGCTCCTGCTCCGAGGTTCTCAGTTCCTGAAGATCAGCTGAAGGGCTTAGGAAATGGGTGGAAATGGAGCCCTTCTCCCCTCCCGGCCCGTGTGAATCCGCAGGGACTGGAAACGCTGCCGTTCAGCTGGCACTTGTGGGTAGCAGTGTGTTTATCGATGCAGCTTCTCTCCATTAAAAATGATCTCAGGTGCTTCATGTGGAAAAAGCTGCTGTGCTCCTATCTGTTGGATGCAGCCCAGCAAGGCCTGGTGCTGCAGGCAGTGAGAAAAGCTGCAGGAAAAAATCGAGTAGTTTTGGTGAGCTAGTGGGTTAACTAGCCTTTCATTGCTAAAATACAGCCTTTCAGAGCTAAAGTGTTAGGTGTGATATAGGTAGGAATGTTCAACCCCAGTTTGGATGTTAAACTCTTGGCTGAATTTGCCTTTTTTTTTTTTTTTTTTTTCCTCCACTCGTCTGTTTACCGTGGGCGACGCTCCTGGCAGTTGCTTCGTAGCTGATTTGCACTTGCAGGTGGATGGACGCAGAGCTGCAGTGACACACATTTCCCTAAAAGGGTCTTGTGCAGGAACGCTGCGTGTGGGTTTGGGCAGCAGCGGCCCCTTTGGTTTTCCCTCGGTCTCTTTCCTTTCAGTGAATTTCGGTGCCCTTCCTAGTGCAACCAGTGCTGTGTGTGCTAAAAGATCAGGTGCGCTGGCAGAGCTGCCAGGGGGGATTAGAGCACTGTGTATTTTCAGGGAACAGAGGTGTAAGCAACCTGTACCTGCTGGAGGTGCAGAGCAAATGTCAGCTGTGCTATAGAGAAGGAAAGCCCAAAGGAGGGTGAAGCACCAAGAGAAGATAATTCCACGATGTTTATGCAGGCTGTAATAACTCCAAGTTCTCACTCAGTGCTGTTATGCTGTGAGTCACTGTAATCTAACCTGAGCTGTAGGATAGGTGACCTCCTTTCTCTTGCTCCATGTTCCTTTTTGTATTTACAGAGTGTTTTGGGCTGGTTTTGAGTAGATTTTCTGAGACAAAAGCAGAAATTTTGTTCTTTCTTCAGAAGGGGTAATTCAGTCCTTTTTGGAGAGCAGGTGGAGTTGGTAAAGGCTGGTCCATTTATTGAGGTTTCTGTCTCTACCACAGGGTTCTTATTGGTGACAAAATAAGAGTTTTTGCTTTAGGGGACATGTCTGAGGTAGTCCTGAAGGTCAAGGTGCTTTGCCCAGCCAGTCTGCCTTGCCGGGCCCATCCAGGGCAGGACAAATCCGGCCGTGCAACTGCTGCTCACATTGAGACTCGTGGCTGGTTTCTTGCGAGTGAAAGGTTTGGTGGGCTTGATCTCCTAGACACTCACTCTCCTTCCAAATTGCCGGGTGAACACACTCTCCTCCCCTGGCTTGGATCTAGCCCTGTTGCATGCTTTCTTCCTGCAAGCTGGAAGTCCTTCTGGAAAAGAAGTTTTCCTTTTTTTTCCTGCTACAAGGGGGAAATGTGTAACCAGTATCCCTAGGTGGATGTCTCGGGTGGCTTTAGGAGTCCTAACCCACCTGAGCAGCAGTTGGTGTTCGGGTCCCTCTTGGTAGCAGCTGCCTCTCACCATCTGCTCCGGCCGCCCCTCTTCCCGGCGGCTGGAAGTGGCTCTACTGCTTGGGGCTGAGAGGAAGCCCCTGCCTTAGAGCTGCCTCCTGGCCCATGGTGGCATTGAAGACTTTCCTTCAGTTCTAGGGGTGCAGAGTCGTGGGCGCTGATCACGGTCGTGCACCAGGATACCTGGATTTTCATTTCCTTCAGGCAGAACCCGTAGGACTCGTGTCTGTTTTCATGTACCCAGTGAAGTGAATACCCAGCCGTGTTTTAACAGCAGAGCGGTAAGATTTAGTTAAGATGTTCAGAAGAGCCAGCGTGCCATATTTAGAAGTAAAATGAGCCCTTAAATGTTCCTCACATCATCGTTGGGGTTTCCTTTCTGCCAAGAGATCTCAGAGAAGCCCAACCGTGCAGTTGCACGAGACCATCACATTTTTCAGACAAAACTGGTAGTTTCTGGCACCACAGGAGCCAGTGGTAAATTGCAACTGTAAAACAGGCCAGAAGCTGCCCAACCATGTGTGTTAGTTCTCCCTCTGGTTCAGCTGAGCAGGTGTGACTTGTCCTCTGAAATTCCCCCGTGGAATCCGGATTTCTGACACCAAGGTGCCATCTGCTGCTGAATTAGACAAGGCTATTAATGTTTCACATGTGAAACATTCAGAAGGCTTTTCTACAGAAGTAGAGAGAATGTCATATGGATGCTGTGCTCAGGAAATAAATGTTCTTATAAAGAATGAGAAAACAACATTCAATTCCCTACGAAGAGATAAGATTAAACCTGTGACCTAGTCAAAGCAAGTTGGAAGGGACCTTTACTCCTGCTCCAGCGTGTGGCTTCCTTGGGTCTACCCCTTATCAGTAAGGTTTTGGAGAACCACGGATCGGGATCTGTATTCAAGGCATCATTTTAAGCATGTTCTTATATCCATTCCCAGTACAGTTGCTGCATGTTCTTAGAATAGGCATATGCTTAAGTGCAGGATAGTGCTTATCCTGTTTGGCAATCGCCTTCTCTCTGTATTTTCAGGAGACATGGCTAATACAGCTTCCTTCTATTTACTTGCTCCTGTCTCATAGCGACATTGTCAAGGTCCCTGCTGCTCTCTTGTGACTGTCTCTTGCATTAAAAGCACAAGATGCAGTCGTCTGGGGAGTTAAATTTCTTAACTAAGAGAAGAAATCTTCAGGTTTTGATGCCTCTGAGAAGAGCAGAAGCAGATTGCCATGCGCAGACATCCAGCGTGTACTTGTCACTTACGTTAAAAGAAACTATTTAAATGTGTTGGGGAATGTCGTGGCTCGCCCATCTGCATTGAGGAAATGCTGCTTTCTGGTGAATATAGAAGGCTGTATGTGGAAGCTCTGATTCTGCAAGGATTTACCCATACAAAATAAATAGTCACTGCCATAAAGGACATGGCTATGGTTTGGTAGATATTACCCTATTAATATTAATTGCTCATAATATTCTTAAAAACCCCTTGAAAAATAAACCTATATGGAGTTCCCAAAGTTCTCATCCCTTCTGCTTTACAGTTTTTTTTAAGGGAAAACCAAAAATCCCTCTGTCTTTTAAGCCTTTAAGTGGCCTCTCAGCTGACTTTAAAAGTTCCTGCTACTCTGAGATGCTTCTTCCGAATGAGGGCGCTCGATGTGCGTATTTTTGGGAGTACTAAAGCACATTTGGGTAAGGACAATGCCTCAGAAATATGTTTTTAATCATTCTTTTTTCTTTTCCCTTAGCTTCCCTGTAGAAGAGGCTCTCCTATCCCAGTATCTGGGCTTTAAGCTGGGCTAGTTACCACATGGTTAAACTCATTTCAAGCAGTGGGAGAAAGTCAGGACTCAAAGCTACTGTAGCTGCTCTTTGACAGCCACCCTGCCGCATGGGGTCTGCAGGCTGAACTGATGCTGCATGAGCTGCTCTGACGTGCTTGGATGCTGCATGTTAGCTCATCCATGAAAACCAGTAGTCCACGTGCTCCTGGACTGCGGGAAATGTGCGATAATGTGATTTTTTTGTTTTAGCTTAACTTTGCTCCACCGTAGGCCAGCAGTTTCCCTCCTCCCTTATCCCCGCAGACTAAAAGCACGTGGTTGATTGAGTTACAGGGCTGAGTTGCTGCATGGTAACTTACCCGTGTACCTGAAGCCTCACCTATTTAATCGGTTCTTGCATCTCAGCCAGCCACAAGAGCGGCTGCTCGCCGAGACGGTGGCCTTAATTGCCACCCCGTGTTTGCCCAGCATGTGTGGGATTGAACAAAAAAATAACCCGCTGGATACATTGTTCTGTCTGTGTTCAGTTAATCTAAAAGTTAGTGGAGGGGCTGCTGTTGGGAGAAGCCTGGCTGAGCAGCAGGGCCGGGAAGTTGCCTGCTGCTCCGCGCGCCCCGAGGCTCCTGTCGCGCTTTGCCTCCGTGCACCGACCTCTGGCTCTGCCTTGTACCTCGCACTGAGCTCGCCTCGGCGCAAAGTGAAATAAAGACCGCTCTTGGAAAGCCTGTGTGGTGATGCTTTGTACAGGGTTCACTTCAGCTTGGTTCTGTTGCAGTGTCAACTCAAAAGGGTCTACGTGACAGCCACGGTGTTGGGACCGCAGGCGGGATGCTGGTGTGATTTACCGGCCCTCGCCTATAGGAATGTAATATCTATATGTTCCATGTGTGGTGAACACAGAGTGGTTTTGCTGTGCAGGTTGCACCTTTCTCCTGGCACCGGTGCCTACCGTGAAGGTGTGGAAAGGCATTTACAGCATTTACAGAGGCCTTGGACTTTCCAGAAGCTCTCAATTTCCTTTTGGACAGTGGAGTCGAATGATTATATCAATAATTCTCATGTCGAGTCTGCTCTTGAAAAACATGATCTTCTAATGAGTTTATCTATCTGAATAGCCCGTGTGTTTTCAGGAGCAAGGTAGCAATTATTGCTGTGGAAGATAATGTAAGAACTAAGAGTAAATTTGCAAAGCTGCAGCTGAGCTTCGATTAAAAAGAGTGATCTTACTTTGAGAATAGAAGGGGAAATTGCCAAAAGTAATGTGATTTTTTCAGCTGAAATAGTTCAAAAGAACTGCAGTTGTATGTAGGTTTTCTCACATTTGTGCCGTAAAGACCTGCATACTGGGATGATGATTCTTGGCAATACCCCATGGTGGAGATCTACTGCTGCAGCACAAATAGCAAAAGCTGTCAGGTATCAAGACACTGTTACACCGTGCATGTTGCAAACGTATCGGGAACAATTCCTGCTGCAAGAGCTTGCGGTCTGAGCTGGATCAGGTGCATAAGAGCAAGAAAAAGTGTTCTCAGTTTACAGAGGTGGTTAAGGGTTTCTTACTAAGGGGTGTTGCAGGAAGGGTAGGTCAATGCAAACACCTGAAATGAAATATTAGTTTAAA
The DNA here is from genome assembly GCA_013389825.1 of Crypturellus undulatus. NCBI lineage: Eukaryota > Metazoa > Chordata > Aves > Tinamiformes > Tinamidae > Crypturellus > Crypturellus undulatus. The sequence continues at coordinate 19,383 of VWPW01023986.1, forward strand.
CACTTTTTTCCCCCCCTATGCAGAAGATCTGTGCGTTTTTAGGCGGGTTGAATATTATGTAAAACCAAATGTGCTCTTGATCTTAAAGGAAATGAATTTCTTAAAAATTCCTTAAGTTCTTATGTACAGTAATAAATCTCATGGGTAAATGAGATGCAAAGCAGAGTTCCTTTGTGTCCTGCGTTGCATATGATAATCCCCAGCAGCAAAGACGCAAGGCTTCTTTTCTGGGGGAATTCACTGTGTCAAAAGAAACTCCCCTGAGCCGCATCCCCAGGTTGTCTTGGGTTGATGTGGTGGGAGCAGCTCAGCTGCAGGTGCCACGTGGTACAAAACTGGCTGCTCAGTAAGCTGGCTCTAAAAGTGAGCTCAATCCTGCTTTTAATTAACATAATATTAGCATAGCTGGGGAGCTTTAAGTTAGATATGGCAGAAAATGATAGGGAAGACCCAGAAGAAGGTTTTTCAGCCAAAATGTGGCCACTGTGAGGGTGCCTCGGTGTGTGATGGGGTGAGGAACCTGTGTGCGCTGAGCAGCCACGGCACTGCCCGCGGTTAAAATGGAGAAAATCCTGGCCAACGTCTGCAGCATCGGCAAGAAATCCTGTTTCTCTCGTGCCGACCATGGCAACTGCAGCAACCCAAGCCCGGGGAGATGAGGCCACTTGGGATCTTGTTTCCAGTGTTGTTTTCGAACACGGTTTTCCTTGTGCGTCCTGTGGTTTTTGTTGTTGGTGCTGCTTGCCCGCGTGCGTTATTGAAGTGCACTGTCTCTCCTGCTCTTCCCATTCAAGTGGCTTTTTCAGAAACGTTCTCCCTTTTAGTGGGAACTGCTGCTTTCAGAACCAAGCTTTCCTTCTGGGATCTGCTGGATCTGCTTCCTAAAGCAGAAACCCTTTTTTTCCCTTGTTTTGCACTCTGTTTGCAGATGTCCTATTTAATAGTCTGTTAATCCTTGCTCTCTGCTGGATTTTGAGTGATTCTGGAGGTGCTCAGTTTTTTTATTGTCCCGTACTGTGGTATAACCAATCCCAGGGTGTGAAGCTTTTTCTCCCTAGCTGCAGCAGCACCGTAAGCTCCTCTAGCACTTATTAATTTTACAATGTCGATAGAGCTCTTGAACGTGGGGTTTTGCACAGGGTTGGGACTGCTCAGAAAAGCAGTTGCCAAGTTTTCTTGTAGCTTTGCTAATGAAATCTAATAAGCTCTTCCTTCCTCTCGCTTTGAGCTGTATCTTAGGGCATTTTGTGTGGTGTCTTCATCTGTTGTGTCAAAATTTGTATCCCTGTCACTTGGATCTCTCGCCTTCCTTTCACTCTTTCTTTTGCTCCTTCATGAAATACTTGATGGGATATTGGAACATAAGAACTTACAGAAAAGTTTTCCTGTTGATTTGGGACCTGTCACTAGATCTACCATTTAGGTCCTTCACCTGACAATGCAAAGGAGAAGGATTGTGTAGTTGTAGTAAGTATTTTAATGTTTCTGATTGAATGTGGTTGGTTTCTCTTAGAAGAAAATGCATATCCTTGCCTTGACAAAGTGGCAAGTGGGAACATGGATTTCAAAGCACTCTGTTAGACTCTTGCACTGTTTCCAACCTTTCACTTATGCTTCCTGCGTGGTATAGACTGGAGAAATTCCCTGCTCGGCCTCATAAGTATCGTTGCGTCTATAGGGGGTTGCTCCTCTGCTGTAGAAGACCTCCCAAACAGCCCTGTGTAACAGTCCCAGTAACACCCGACAAACTTTTTTTTTTTTTCTGGCTATTTTCTGGCCTAAATAACAGCTGGAAGAGGTAAGTGGTTCTCCAAGGAGACCAACCGCAGGCTCTGGGCCCTGTGTCTCCAGAGTGTTTCCTACGGCTGGACCGTGGAGGTGACCTCCGTGGTGGGGAGAGGGTTTCATTTGGAAGCACTGGGATGGGACGGTCAGGATTTGTGGGCAAACACTATTTGGGGACATACACTCATTGATCTTATTGCTTGCCTATTGAAATTGATTATGTCTCCAACTTTCTTTCAGGGTTTCCACGGTCCTTATCCCTTCGGACAGTCTTAAAAAACACAAAAAAAACGGGTATCGACAAGAGGAGAATTTAACAAAGAACTGACTACTGGGGAAGGGAAGGGGATTCACGTGGCAGACAGACACAGCGTGGAGCCCCCTTCTCTGCCTCCATATCCTGGATAAAGAAGAAAACAAAACAAAAACCCTATAACTTAAGACTAGCTGTTTCCAGAGGAAAATGCAAAATCTAAGTATGCATGTGTGAATGCTGAGTTTCAGGAGTGTTGTTTAATGCTATGAGAAAGAAAGTACACCGACACCTTGTTTTTGTTTTTTATTTTAGAAGTCATTCTCACATAATTAGGTAGCTTAAAGTTTTAAAAATTAAAATGAAAAAGCCATCTTTGAGGAAAAAAATAGTATTTTGCCTACAGAGCGGTTGTAGTTTGAGCAAATGTTTAATTTTTGTTTGTTTCTTGTTCATATTTTTTTAAATAAGGGACAGCGTGCATTTTTATGGAACTGTCATGTTTTGCTTGCTACCGAATGGGAGTTTGTTTAGCCTCTTCTGGGGTTTGTGACTCGTTTTTGTTGGACATTTTTAGTGAGAGTGGGTCTTCACCCAGCTCCTAGCTCCCAGCTTTTAATGGCACCTGCTGGTTTTAGTTCCAACTTTTTAATCTTGTGTTAATTCTTCTGTTTTTTTTTTTTTTCCTTTTGGTTTGGGTGTTGCTATTGGTTGTCCTGCTCGTCACTGGGAACGGTGCTGAAACGAGGTCTCGGTATCACAGCTAGAGAACTCTGGGACTGAATGAGGTAACATGGAGAGCTCCTTTCCTCCCCGTGTACATGAAGTGCTCGTAAACAGGCACCCGTGTTAACAGGAAAGATTGATTAAAATTCCCGAGCTGTCCCATGTGGTTAGCATTTTAAAAGAACTTTTTTGTTAACTCTGTACAGTAGCCGTGCCTAGAACAACCAAGCAAGCGTATCAGTCTCGTGCCAAGAGGAAACTCTCTTTCTGCAGGCATAATTCACTTGACAGTAGTTGTAAAGCTTTACCCAAGTCCTGTCCCTTTAGTTTTGATTCTGCCATCCCTGTCTCTCTCATGCGACATAAGTTTCAATTCATTTCTGCGATGATAAAGTATTAGCTTAGCAAACGGAGGCTAATCCATTGCGTTTTTGAATGTAGAGCAAGAGTTAGTATCATCTGCTGGATTCTGCATCGCCTTGTACTCATTTGCCTTTATCTTACCGGCTCGTAGCTTTCGCGAGGCTCTCACCTTCTACGCGGGCTCCCCGGGGCTGCTTTCGGAGGAGAAGTCGGTGCTCGGCCACGGGCTGCTCTGCTCGTCCTGCAGCGAGTGGCCGGGGAGCCCTGCGCGAGGAGGGTGTTTCTGCGAGCGGAGGGGGCCCTGGCGCTTTCAGATACTTGAACAAGGCCAGAACAGCCAACTGCCAAAGATAAGTAATATGCAAAGCTCCCCCAAAGCTACCTTCTTTCAGATGCTTCCAGCGTGGTCTCCTTCCTGGGAGCAGAGCGTGGCCGCAGGCTGGTTATTCCCGATGGATTGTTTTTTTTGGATGATTTTGAAGGGGGATTCAGTTTTGGCACAGCTGCTGAGGGCTCTTATGAGTGCACCCAGGTGGATCTTTAGGAGAGCAGTGGGAGTTCCTTCATATCTTAGCAGAGGGAGAGACCTTGGGGAAAACACTTAGACTCTGTAGCTCCAGGCAGGGGAGCTGCTTGCCGTTAGTTCCATGGAAAGAGCTGATAGATCCTGTTTGCGTTTCAGAGGTTTGGTTGCTGAAGGTCACCGTGTTATCGGCAGTCTCCCTTGGGATTCTTTTGCAGGGAGCACCAGGTTCCCTGTAAGAAGTTGCCTCCAGGAGAGCAGCTTGGCCCGCTCCGCGCTGGGCAAGCAGGGTGTTTGCTGGAGCTGAGTGAGCTGCTGCGGACGCAGATTGAAGCGCTCTGCAGTGTCAACGTGGAAGGTGGTGCTGCACTTGCTAGTGCAGCCGTAGCGCTTGGTTCCTGTCCTGTAAAAGTCTTTTTGCCCCAGAAAAGCTGTCTTCTCTCGGTAGCCGAGTCCGGGGAATGGTTTGCACTATCACAGTGTAGCACGGGCAAGTGGATTCGTTCTCTGCTCCCTCCTTGAGCGACTGGCTGCGGTGCCCAGCTCTGAAGGCGTGAAAACACGTGTGACCTCTCGAACACCGCTGCTTCCCTGCTGGAAATGTTTGCCCCGATGGAGGCTGCTGTTCGTCCAAGCCACAGGGTGGTTCTTTATCTTCGTTAGCTCCTTTCAGCCGCTGGTAAGGAAAGAAAGGGGGAAGATGCATCGCAGATGCTGCAGCGTGGCCGTGCGTCAGCGAGCAGCCGGCAGACCCTCGGATACCCCCGTTCCAGCTTTTCCGTGCTCCCAGCATGTGTGCTCCTCCCTTGGGGAATGGCTCTGCGCTTGTGCTGCTGCTCAAACTGAATCCTCTCCTTGGAAGAAGCTGCATGTGCTCCACATCCACACGTGCTTTCCCGCTCGGCAGCCGGCACCGGCTCCTGCTCCAAGGCCTGAAGTCGCTCCCAGTGTTGGCAGCCCGGGATGGCCTTGTGGTCACTTAGGCCAAGGGTGAAGGTGGGCAGGGCCACATGGGGTTGTCTGCAGCCTCTTGCTGCTCACGTCGTGTTCCCGGGTGTCCTCGGGATCCGTCGCTGCAGATAACCCGTGGAGTTGAGGGTCTGGGTTGTACATCCCGCTGGGAGAAGGTTTAAACTGGTGGCTCCGCTCCCTCTCTGGGCTATTCCTCCAACCGGGGCTGTTTTACAGAGGCCAAAGGTAGTTTTGTCTCATCTAGTTTCTCGTGGTGGAGCTGGCCCCCCAGGTTGCTCTTGCTGGCAGGTTTCCACCTTTCCAGAGGGGCACCCGAGCTGCTTCGGAAAAGCCCTTTGCGGTAACTTCAGGGCACTGTGGTTGCACGGGCTGCTCTAAACCCGATGCCCGCAGGCCCAGGAGACCAGCGTGGGCTCCGTGACGCAGGAGCTGCTGCTTCGAGGTGCTGAATGCTGCTGTGTCTGGTGAGCACCGGGTCCTGTGTGCGGGTGACAGCTCCGGGAGCTCAGCGGAGCACATTGAACCGGAGGAAAACTGCTTTGGGGCTCATGANCGGCAAGCACCGGGTCCTGTGTGCGGGTGCCGGCTCGGGGAGCTCAGCGGAGCACACCGAACCCTTGGGCCTGTTGGAAGCGGAGGAAAACTGCTTTGGGGCTCATG
>VWPW01023987.1:1431-18678 GCA_013389825.1 Crypturellus undulatus
TCTTGGGGGTTGGGATCTGTATAATAGCTTTCACCCTGGAGGTAGAAAGCTTCCTTGTTCCCTTTTCTATAAGGTACCCGAGATATTGTACCTGTTTCTTGCATATCTGAGCCTTTTTAGCTGACACGCGATACCAGAACTCACTTAGCTGTTTCAGCAAGTCCTCGGTCGCCTCCTGGCATTCCTCCAGAGTTTGAATTGCAACTGAGAGATCGTCCACATACTGCAGAAGGGTTACCTTGGGGTGGTCGCGTCTAAAACCAACCAGATATTTGTGCACCATCTATCTCATCAAATATTGTTGGTGAGTTCTTAAATCCTTGGGGCAGTCTCGTCCATGTTAGCTGTCCTGAGTAGCCTTCAGAAGGAGCATTCCACTCAAAGGCAAATAAGGGTTGGCTCACGGAGGATAAGGGTATAGAAAAGAAAGCGTCCTTTAAGTCCAACACAGTATAATACATGTGCTCTGGCTTCAGGAGGCTTAGAAGCGTATAAGGATTTGGGACGGTGCTCCGGATGGGCTAGGGATTTGGCAATAATCACGTCAGAACGAGGTGTCTACATCGAGCATTTATTCAGGTGAAAGCACATAAAAGCAGCTAAGTATGGATAACTACTCACGAGGTGATACCTGCCAGTGGGATCCTGGACCCGAACATCCTCTCGAGCTGGCAGATCAGAGAGGGTTGCTGACCGGCTCCTGCGGAGACAACACAGGCCTCAGAGTTAGGAGTTTCTCCTTCCCCCTCCTCTCTCCTCACTGTCCTCTTTTATGCCCGGTGCATGCTAGCATGTAGGGTCAGTACGACCCAGGAGGCAAGCCGGGGGGAGGTGGAGGCGGACATACTCCACCTTTAGTTGCACAACTCTCTCTGCTGGGTACACAGGCACGCGTGCCAATCAGGGATCCCAGTCCTCAATTCGAGGGTCTTGCCTTCCTCCTCTTCTTCCTCATTTCCGGCCCCCGCTCAGCCCCCGCTGAGTCAGAGTCGCCTCTGGGCCCGAGCTCAGCACTGCCCGCACGGGGGTCACCGCCGGGGCTGCCTCTCGCGCTCTACGCTTGCTCATTCGGCGGCTTTGGCCGCAGTTGTTTGCCTCTAGACAAGGAGCTCCGGCGCAAGCGTCCGCTCCAGAGCTCTTCCCTTCGAGATCTGGCACCTAAAAGACTCTTGGTGCATGTTACCTCATACCAGTGGGGAATTCTGGGATCATAACAAGACACAGGTATTGGAAAAATATGCAGAAATGTTCCAGGTACTCCCGGGAGTTTATCTGTATCACCTTTAGTCCTGATCATAGAATCTTAGAATGCCTAAGGTTGGTAGGGACCTCTAGAGGTCATCTAGTCGAACCTACCTGCACACGCAGGGCCACCGAGAGCATGTGGCACAGGGCTGCATCCAAGCGGATCTTGAAGATCTCCAGAGAAGGAGACTCCACAACCTCTCTGGGCAGCCTGTTCCAGTGCTCTGTCACCCTCACTGTCAAGATAACTTTTCCTTAAGTTCCGGTGGAACGTTTGGTGCTTAAGTTTGTGACCGCACTCGCTGCCCAGATTCCGACTGTGCGTTCCCACTTGGCCCTCTTTTCTCACTGCTGCCTTTTCCATCCACCTCTAACACCAATCCTGGAAGGTCCCCTATCTGTCGCAATTTTTCAATTACCTTCTCAATAGGGTTTCCTTGTTCTGTCATCAGAACTGGAATTAGATAGGGGCGCCACACTCCTGGACATCCCTCCAACAACTTATTTCATATCCTGGGTAACAACGGCTGTTGTAAATAAACCTCCGGATTTCCCAATTCTATAGCAATCTTCATGACCTCTGCCTTAAGCATCTGGTATGCTTGCCTTATAGTTACCCAGGAGGAGCTGGATGGAGGCCAACTGCCATCATTAGTGTGGCATTAAGCGAGACCCTTGGCTACCACAGCACTAAGACTCTTGCTGCTTCCATCCACTCTTCACAGGGCAGACTGTACATACATGTCATTAGTTAACCCCCAAAACCTCAAGGCATCGACATCTTCAATTATCACTGAATCGGCCCCTTCTTCCATTAATCTTACCATCCAGGACTGTGTTTTTTCCCCCGGTCTTTGTTTATATTTCGCTAGCAGATTCTTAATATCTTTGGGGGTAAAATCGGTTAGTTCATCCTGTCGCACCACTTGTCCTGGCCCTGGCAGCACAGCTTTCCTTCGTATTACTGGGGCGACTCCCCTTTTTGGTTTGTCCCCTGATGGGCCCTTCTCCTCTGGTATGGGGACTTCCTTGTCTGATTCCCAAATATCCCAAGTTTCCGGGTCCCAGTCAGGGTCGGCGATAATAGTCCGCATCCGGCTCTCCTTCTGCCCCTGTTTTCTCCCTCGCCTGTTCTTTACCACACGTGTCGTGTACAGTGTCACCAGTTTAGCACATTTCTTCTCCAGGAGCTCCCTCTGATCATTTGTCTCCAGCACAGCCTGACTCTGCACCACCTGGGCGGCTCGGACTGCCTCTAACTGCTCTTGGAGGAGCTGATTCCTCTCCTGTTCCTCCTTTAGGAGCCCTGCTAAAATCTTATATGCACACAGCAGAGCACCTCCCATCCGGTCGGCATGTTCCAGTCAGACCGAGTTCTTAGTACGGTCAGTCTCTACAAACCAACCCCAATACTGTAACACCGCCATGGGGTCCTTCTAGGTCCATGGTTCAGGAGATACCCGGGTGCAGGTTTCCCATCGGTCCCACAGAGTATTGCATAGTTCTGGCCCCCATTCAGGGCATTCCCTTGGAGGCGCAGCCTCCCTGCAGTTGCCAGTGCTGCCTTCAGCACTCCCGAAAAACAACCACCGCATGTCGCACACACAGTAAAGACCACAAACACAAAAAGTAGGAACACGATTTCTATCAAGTGGCACAACCTCACCTAGCTTTGCACCCTACTAGTGAGTTCCACTATTTCAATAGCCAATAAAGACCACAGACACAAACAGCACTAACAAAATTTCTATCCAGTGGCACGACCTCACCTAGCTGTGCACTCCACTAGTGAGTTCCACGGTTTAATTGCCGAATCCCACCCTCATCGCCAATTATGTTCCGGAAGGGCTCGGGATTCGACAATAATCACGCCAGAACGAGGTGACTACATCAAGCATTTATTCAGGTGAAAGCACATAAAAGCAGCAAAGTATGGATAACTACTCACGAGGTGTTACCTGCCGGCATTATACGGGACCCAAACATCCTCTCGAGCTGGCAGATCAGAGAGAGAGAGTTGCTGACCGACTCCTGCAGAGACAGCACAGGCCTCAGGGTTAGGAGTTTTTTCCTTCTTCTGCCTCTCTCCTCACTGTCCTCTGTTATGTCCGGTGCATGCTGGCACATAGGGTCAGTACGATCCAGGAGGCAGGCCGGGGGAGCGGACAAACGCTGCCTTCAGTTGCGCAACTCTCCCCACTGGGTGCGCAGGTGTGCATGCCAGTCGGGGGTCCCAGCCCTCAATTCGAGAGTCCTGCCTTCCTCCTCTTCTTCCTCATTTCCGGGTGTTTGACCTCCAAAGATAGTTTGGAGGACGTCTGCGGTTAAGTTGGCTACGAGCCCGGTCGAGCGGCCGCCTTCAACAGGTTTTTGGAGGGGGCTGCCTGTGAACTGGGCTGAGCAGCTGCATCCATGCACCTTATCACTCAGTCTAGGCAGGCAAACATCTTCCCTCTCAAGGTCTGGCCTCTGCTTCCCACAGGAGATTTTTTATGACTCTACAGATCATAGAAATTTCCATCTCCAATACAGACGGTTGGCTGTATTGTTTCAACCCGCTTGTTAACTTCCCTAAAGTCTTGAACTGGCCGGTAATCATTCGTTCCTGGTTTCCTTACAGGCAGTAGAGAGGTATTCCATGCTGACTGACACGGGATGAGGATTCCTGCCTCTCTTAGTCTGTTAATATGTTTTTTAACCCCTTACATTGCTTCTGATCGAATTGGGTACTGTTTCACTTGTATGGGTCTGACCATTACTTCTAATGCTACTACTGCGGGGGTTACGTGAGCAGCCAGACCTGTAGGGTTAGTTTCTGCCCATACTGAGGGGATCTTTCTTTGCAGTTTTTCCAGGAATGGATCTGGGACAACTTCTCCCCCTGCTGACTTTACGAGTAAGTACTCATCTCTCAAGGGACAAGTTATAGCCAGTAGCTTTGGTGTATCATTTCCCCACTAATGGCTGAGTCCCTTGAAACGAAATGGTGGCTTTCAGTTTATGGAGAAGGTCCCTCCCTATCAGGGGGTATGAGCAATCAGGGATAACTAGAAATGCGTGGGTTATAGTTTGTTTTCCTAAATCCACCGTTCGGGATGTGGTCCATTTATAGGTTTTCTCTGTCAGTTCTTGCAGGAAAGGTAATTTAGACGCTGATGGAGTGGGGAGGGGGCTCATTTTGTCCCATTTTTGTTGCTAAAATTTTGCACTCGTTTCCACATTTCACTATGCACCTCTGTAACCAAATGGGGGGGTCCTTTAAAATGTCATTCCATGAAAAGAACACTTTTCGAACTATTTCAGGGGGCCATCAGGGGGCCATCCAACGCTGAAAGTGGGCCATTCCACACTGCAAAATAATTTTAATTTATCAGATTTTATACTGAACTCATAATTTAAAAGGACCCATTTCCTAAGTTTTAGAAAATTAGAGAGAAAACAATTCAAAGGTCCTTCGGGAAGGAAACTCGACTGTCCCGTTCCGTTCGGATTCAAGGGACGAATAAAACAAACAAAGCACATCAGACAAAAACAAAGGGACACAAAGAGACACAAAGAACACGAACCACAAAAAACCTGTTCCCAACAACCACAGATCACGAAACAAAAAAACTCTAAACCTGTTCCCAAGGCAACGCAGTGGCGTCCCAGTGCATGCTGGTGGCAGGGAGTTATTGTCTCATCAGACCTCCCACAGTCCACCACCAAATCGGGGCGCTCCTTACCCTTATGGATCATATGATCCCTTTCCTCGAGGTTATGAGATCCGGGGACCTGGAACGTCGTCAGGTAGCGCTCCCCCTGGAAGAGTTCCCCTGGCGAAATGAGTTGGGCGGCCCTTCCCAGCCAGGGAGGGCCTGGTAATTACGGGATCCCGGATGAGCCCCCAAAATGTTAGTCCGTAATCCCAGTAATCACCTGCACGCTCAACCTGGTGATTTAAAAGCAAGTTTTATTACCTGACTGGCAGCGGACCTCTTACAGTTGGTCCTGAGATCCGCACCGTCTGAGGAGAGGTTTGTGTTTTTATAGATGACTGCAACTTTCCTCATTAAACGCTATCTATGACTGCCATTATTTACGACTAATCCTCCCTTCACAATTCTGTTTGGCAAGTTTGGAATCTTATCTTGTGGTCGCAGCAAGAGCAGGATATGATATCCTGTTAGTTCTTGTCCTTGACTATAGCAAGCTATATTTACAGAAGCAGATGGCAAGGTTAGCTGTAAATTACATATCCTATACCTTATACTTCTTTAGTGTGTAAGCTTTTTACAGAAGCAGAAAGCACGCTACCCTGTTAACCCTTTATAGGCCTTACTCTCTGAAAGATCTTCCTTGAAATTTCTGCAAGATAAACAGAAAATCCTGTGTTTCCAAAGCATTTAGATTAATTGGTAAACGGTTCTGGCAAACCTTTCTCGTGCAGTTCTAATAGCAAAATTTTTGCAATACTTGTAGCTCAGTTGTGGTATAGGGATAAAACTAAGAGCAGAATTTATTACTTTAAATGGAAATATTTCACAAGAGAAGACAAGCTCAATATAATAAGACTATATTTTCCCCTAAGCAATGATTAAATTGTTTTGCCGATTTTTGCATTCTGTTGTTTCACAGCTGTTCAGTGACCTTCAAAAAATTGTATCTTTTTGTGCAGTACTTTCATTGTTACATGCCTGAAACTCTCTGTTCTCATTCTGTATTTCCAAAAAGTCATCAGGGACAACCTTGCTGAACTAGCTAATGCTATTTCCACCAAATTAATAAAATCCAAAAAGGGATTCATTTTCCACATTTGTACTCAATATATCATTTTCACAGTGAGAGATAACTACTGCAGTCCACCTTAACCTCCAGATTTTGCTTCCACTTATGGCAATGTTTGTTAGACATGCTTTACAGTCTTAAGACGTGAAACTCAAACACAGGTGATTTTCACTACAATATGTGGATTTTTTTTAGTCTTGCTTCACAGGTTTGCTTCATGAATACAGATTTTCATTTAAATTAAAATACTTTTTTTTCTTTATATGATTCCTTTGCTATCAGTTTGAGTATCTTTTAAACACAATAGTTTTCATTTCTTTTTCTCACCTAAAACAGCATTAGCCTTTTTTTCTTTGAAGTGGCATAAAAGCCAGTCTTAGCCATGTCTTTTGAAACTATTAATACTCATCTGAAAAAAGTTTTAAAATTATATTTTAGATTTTATATCAGACGTTTTATTCAGAAATAATAGAATTTTTTAATATAGGGTCAAATTGAAACATAATTTCTGTCTTATTTTTATAATCTGTTGTTGTAACAACATTTATGATTACTAAAAATTGAAGAAATACAAATATTTTCCATCAGAAAACATCTGTTATTTTATCCTGCTATCTTTGCTTCCTTTTTGTCTTTGCGGTCTTTCAGTATGAGCATGTCTAAGTAAGTGCACATTATTCATTACTGCTTCCACTAGTCATGAGACAAGTAGTCAATCATTTGTGAAAAATCAAGAGAAATCAGGAAACTGTACAAATGCATAAACACAAAAATTGTTCCTGCTAGCTACTTGGTTCTCGCAAAATCCATTCTCCTCCACGTGAGTTAGCTCCACATAATTTGCAATCACTTGACACAACTATATGTATTTTAAATATCTATATTGGGGATTAAGAAAAGAAGCAGCTTTCAGAGAAGTCATATGCATTATTTTATGTAGTTAAGTTTAGAAGACAAAAATCCCACTCCAGCCTTGTAATGCCTGTAAGAGGAAGATGGTTGAGAATGGAATAGCATTGCCTTATCTAAAGAAAGAGGACCTTGTCCAATATTCACCTACCTAATCCCAGTGATCCATGTCTGTTAAAAGATGACAACTAGAGACAGGAAATCTGGATCCTTGCTATTCAAAGGCAGATTTTGATAAAAATAAAGAGAAAATATTTCTTTCAATCCTAACATTTAAGTTCATTGATTAAATGTATCATTAAAAAGAACACAGCATGCAGCCTTGAATGTGCATGGTTGTATACTTAGTAAAGGAGGCTTTTAATAGTATGTGATTTTTGCTAAATGTAGATTAGTAAGGTCACTTTCCTTAACATACATTGCCCAGTTATACTTTTGGACTAGTGTTATACCAGGAATAGTTTCATTAAGCCATAAACCCCAGATGAGTGAGAGCAGGTGACACATTCTATCAATTCAATGAAGGAGTCTCTTCTGTCCAAGACTCTCAGTGAAGCAAATACAAGAAAGGCTCTGGAAAATAGTAAGTCTTCCCAGCAAGGGCTGCTGAAATGCAGCACATCTACAGCTACTAGCTGCCACCCTCTATCCAGCCAAGCTCAAGGTAGATGAACAGGTGCAGTCATATACAGAAAAGTCAGAGTCCTCTTTTCACAGAGGCCCCATAAAGACAGTCACAGTGAAGGAATTATAGTAAACACAATCTCTTCTCTGTGATAAGCCTGCCTTTGATCTTGCATAATTGTGAACACATCAGGGAAGCAACTTTGTCTTAAAAGTGTAGAGAGAGATTTTCTCATACAGGGTGAAATATGATTATTAAGGTATTAGGATGATGCACTGAACATGTCCAAACAGGTTTCATGCAACAGTAAAATTCCACCCTCCACTCATTGCTCTCATAGCTGGTAGAACAGAAACTGAATTAAGAGTGGAGAGATTTTTTTCATTGATAGCCTCATAAGTTCTGACTTACTTTTCTCTGGAAACAGAAGGGTTTTTTTCAGGATCCCTCAATAATATTATTGATGTCTACTCTACTACACCTCAGGATGTCTCCATGGAAACAGGAAATGTCAGGAATCAGTGAAATAAGAAAAAAAAAGGAGTTAAATGCGAGATTCAACTGGAAAGTGCTTCAAGCAATGATTATTTCAGCATTCAGATAATTATTCAAGATAACTGATTATGATTAGGATATTACCAATCATATTTAAAAGCAAAGATGAATTTATGCTCTATTTTCCAGAGACATAACAAATAGCACAGACTTCATTCTGATGCTATTTATATCAGCTTTTTACATACACAGAACAGTTGGACCTGGACCTGGTTACAGTTACCTTATGAAAATTCAAATTAGCTCTGCAAAGATTTCCTTCAGATAGCACAGAATGAGATCAGGATCTAGATCCTTGATTTTAATGAAATAACACCTAATTTAAAGCAGCATGAAGTTAGAATCAGGCCTTGAATGTGAAGAAACAGTAGAGTTACAGTTTAAAGATATAGTAGAGTATACTATAATGAGAATAGAGTGTCCAGGACATAGGGTGTAATATGAAAAACGAAGCTTTATTTTCATGTTCATACCTGGAATGTAAATGTATAACTGATGTTTAGATATCTCCGTTCTTTTCTGCAACTTCACATTCAAAAGTACATTCACAGTACAAAACCATGTAACATAATAATGGGACCGATGGAAGGGCTACATTATATAAGTGATTGCAAGAAGCTCTCCATTAGTATAACTGATTTAACTGAAAACATAGAAGTTGGATCTTCCCTTAGAGTGGGCCCAAACCACTTTTCACTGAAAAATCACTGTTAAGAGCTTCTAATAATAGTTTTTAAATCCCCAAAGGTCTCAAAAGGTAGGGTTTCTGAGAGTTACAAATCCGTAACTTTACTTATTATTATTATTACTCATACTTGAATTTACTTATTCATATGCATATAAAATTGCATGAAAGTACATATAAGTATTATATTTTCATATTATACTTAAGTTGCTATACTTTCATTTTACTTCAGCTGAGTCCCCTACCATGTCAGTTGTTTGGAATAACATGAATTTCTTACAATAGACCACAAAGGATTCGGAACAGAAGGAAATAAACAGTCTTGGAAGAGGGAAGAGTGATCTTGTGGCTAGAATAAAGCAATCAATCAGGGCTATACTCAAGTTTCTTTTCTCATTGTTCCATCTAAGAGAATCAATAATGTCTTTGTATCTTAGGACACACATTTACATGAAGTCTAGAAAGTACTAGTACATCTCTTCTTTACAAAGAAGTAGACTACATATTGAATAAGGCTTTTAATACAGAATAAGGCATTTACATTCAGAAATGTATTTTTAAAGCCTTTGTGCTAATTTGTGATGTTCCCTTCATGTTCTCTAAGGTTTTGCAATCCTTTTCCTTCTTTAGACTCCCAATAAAATGAAAGATTAATATTATTCTGTGAGGTTCAGATAAACAATTGATTTGTGATCTCTTATTCTGGATCACTCCCTTTTTCCTCAGAACAAGATGAAACTTCCGTAGTGGTTTCATATCATTGGAAGAGATTCTAACTTCTAACTTATAACCGTTTAATCCCTGCAAAACTATGGGAGCAGTGGAAGTTGGGGTAGTAGGTGGAGGGAAAAGGTTTCCTAATGCATTCTGAGAATTCTTACCCTTCAGGTGCTCCCCATTTTCCAGGAGCGGCAGCGATTAACTGTCAAGATTTGCAGAAGAAGGTTGAAGGAAAACATTTTCCCTTAGCCTGAGAAAAACCCTGTGTCTGAGACGCCTATGCAAGTCCCCCAAAAGGCAGGAGATATTGGGAAATATACATACAGCCCTCTCTCAACAAAAGGAACAAGTTCATTTGTTCAAAAAGTCATGGAGAACAGGAGAGGTGCTAGAGGACTGAAAGAAACCCAACGTCACTCCAGTCCTCAAAAAGGACAAGAAAGAGGGCTCAGGAAACGACAAGTCAGTCAGTCTCATCTCCATCTCCGTTGACTGACCCAGAAGTTACAATGGGGTCTTCCCTCTTCCTTAGTTCATCTTCCTCCCTTCTTACTGTCCCTTCTTAGTTTGTCTTTTATATATTTTCTTTTACGTTTAGGTGGAGCTTGAGTGACTCTGGTCATGTTTGCTTTCGTTATTCATTGATTTAAAAAAGTCTCCCGAGTTAATCGAAAATCTAGAGAGCATGCTCAGTGAGGAGTTGCACTCAGTGGGATGGGGTTGTGTATTGGTATTATACTGAGATTAGAAGGAGGGGAAGTTTGAGCAAAGCTTATCGGAAGGGACTGATCTGCCACCATTGTTGGCCCAGCACCAGACATCGCACTATTCTGTGGCCCATCAGCTGCGCGGCACCACCAGGTTGCCACCTCTGCAAGGAATACAACGGAGTTTGGCCGTGGTGTCTTCATTCCGCTCCACCCTCCATTCACTCGTTGTCTGCATGGCACCATCAGATTAGCCCCTTCGCAGCCAAGTCAGCAAAGTTTGGCCATGGTATCTCCGTTCTGTCCACTCTTCGATTACTCTTATCCATGTGGACTAGAAGGGCAGATTGTGTTGCCAAGGGAATTGTGGAGAGGTAGATTCCGCACATACCAGCCATCCTGGATGTGTATCACCCCAAGCAAGCTTCTGTAATGCCAAAACTTCTGTTAGGCCTTTTCCAGGCCATTCTTCCACACCTGAGAAGGTGATGGAGCAACTCATCCTAGAGACTGTCTCTAGATATGTGAAGGAAAAGAAGGTCATCAGGAGTAGTCAGCATGGATTCACAAAGGGCAAGTCATGTTTGCTGGATGGACGATGGGAGAGCCATGGATGTTGTCTACCTTGACTTCAGCAAGGCTTTCAACACTGTCTCCCATAACATCCTCATAGGGAAGCTCCGGAAGTGTGGAGTGGGCAAGGGGACAGTGAGGTGGATTGAGAACTGACTGGATGGCAGAGCTCAGAGGATTGTGATAAATGAGGTCGAGTCTATTTGGAGTCCTGTAGCTAGTGGTGTCCCACAAGGGTCAGTACTGGGCCCAGTGCTATTCAACCTATTCATCAATGACCTGGATGAAGGGACAGAGCACACCCTCAGCAAGTTTGTGGATGATACCAAACTGGATGGAGTGGCCAATACACCAGAGGGCTCTGCTGCCATTCAGAGGGACCTAGACAGGTTGGAGAGTTGGGCAGAGAGGAACCTCACGAGGTTCAACAAGGACAAGTGCAGGGTCCTGCACCTGGGGAGTCATAACCCTAGGCACCGGGACAGTCTAGGGGTTGTGTGGGAAACCATGAGAAGCTGAGAAACTGTGGGAAACTGTGGGAACTGTGAGGGTTAGGAGTGAGAAACTGTGAAAGCTAGGAATAATAGATTAGCAGATAGAGAAACCTAAAACACAGGCTGCACGTGCCGGTCACTGGTTGGTTACCTGTTGTCCGGTAGCAGGATTGGACCCAGATAGCAATAGAGTCAAGGAATTGGCTGGAATCAGGGTGAAGGAGTGCACAGACAACACGTGGACAGTGCATGCTCACATACTTGGAGAATATATAAATTTCGTCTAATGCTCAATAAAAATGGCTTCTGGCTTCTGGTCCTAAACCTTAAGCCCCCACTCCTTCATTGCTCCCACAGGATTGACCTGCTAGAAAGCAGCTCTGTACAGAGTCCTGGTTGACAACAAGTTAACCATGAGGCAGCAATGTGCCCTCGTGGCCAAGAAGGCCAATGGGATCCTGGCCTGCATCAGGAGGAGTGTTGCCAGCAGGTTGAGGGAGGCGGTCCTGCCCCTCTGCTCAGCTCTGGTGAGGCCGCACCTGGAGTATTGTTTGCAGTTCTGGACTCCCCGGTACAAGAGGGACATGGAACTTCCAGAGAGGGTCCAGCGGAGAGTGATGGAGATGATTAGGGGACTGGAGCATTTATCATATGAGGAAAGACTAAGCGAGCTGGGCTTGTTTAGCCTGGAGGAGATTGAGAGGGGATCTTATCAACATGTACAAATACCTGAGGGGAGAATGGAAAGAGGATGGGGCTAAACTCTCCTTGGTGGTGGCCAGTGACAGGAGAAGGGGTCATGGGTATGAATTGAAACACAGGAAGTTGCATCTCCATGTTAGGAAGTTCTTTACTGTGAGGGTGACAGAGCCCTGGATGTCTTATCAATATATATAAGTTTCTGAAGTGAAGGTATCAAGAGGATGGTGCCAGGCTATTTTCAGTAGTGCCCAGTGACAGGACAAGAGGCAATGGCCACCAGCTGAAGCACAGGAAGTCCCAGCTGAACATGAGGAAAAACTTCCTGATTGACAGTGACAGAGCCCTGGAACAGGCTGCCCAGAGAGGTTGTGGAGTTTCCTTCTCTGGAGATCTTCAAAACCCGTCTGGATGCAACCCTGTGCCACGTGCTCTAGGTGTCCCTGCTTGAGCAAGGAGGTTGGGCTAGATGATCTCTAGAGGTTCCTTCCAAGTTCAATCATTCTGTGATTCTGTGTTTGTTTAAAGAAAGTTATTCTAAGGAAATGTGCATATTCTAAAACCATACTGAGCATGCAAGTAGTGAGTCAATAGTGTTTATATTTGGAGAAAATAAATAAGTTTAATTAAATTTATGCTATATGGTTCAACCCAATACATCCAAACGATTGTGAATTTGACTGCTTAAAGTGTATGCATGAAACCTGGCAACTAAAGACTTTGCTTGTGAAGAAAATTTACCAGGGCTGATAGCTGAACCACAAGGAATACACTTAAAAGTTCTTTCCTCTTTGCCCACATCCTTTATTTTGATTGTAACAAGGGGCTTGTAGAATGTCGGGTTCGTCTCAACCCGTGGTGGTTGCCCGTGGTTCTAGAGGGAATACTGAGGCCATCCACCTCAGGTTCAAGAAGCACTCGCATCTATAAGGTGATATGCCAAATGACATTTATTGAAATACGCTGCTGGTTTTTATATTTTGCGACAATGCAGAAGTTGTCTTATGCACCAATCAGGTTCCCTGATATCACCTTCTGCCCTAATACAGCTAAGCCCCTGCCCTTTCCTTGACATCGCGAGATCTTCTGTCCACCATTCCCTGTCTCTGCTTCTGTTACGTACAACACGTCTTGTTGACAATACGGCTACAACCCCCACATCTCCCCCTCTCCATGACAAATCTCTTTTCTTATTATGTGATGTACATGATTTCTGTGTCTGCTATTCGATCTCGCGCGCATTTGCCTGACACAGCAGTCCAGTATAGGCATTCCACAGCAGACCATTATAAGCATAAGCGCAGCAATTCCCACAATAGCAAGCTTCTGATCTTCCGCCCGTTGGGCGGTATCAGTACCATCGGTTCCAGCTTACTGAAAACGTACATGCCGTATCTTGTATGAGGGTAAAGGTAAAATGAACCTGCGTTCCACACAAGATCACTACAGGTGGTCGTAAGCAAGTGGCTTATACACAAAATCTCAGCATCCAACAAGAACTACATTGTAAACACACATATGAGAGTCAGTTTACACATTGTTCTAAAACACACGCATCCTTTCCCTATATAAGGTAATGCAGTTTTTGTATTAAGGGCATCATCTTCGGGGGTGGGTGGGTGGTGGTGGTGGTGGTGGGTAGAGCAAAGATAGACCTTCTCAATGGTGATATCCACCGCGGTCAGTACATAGGCAATGACTGCGCTGAGGACCTGGTTGTGGGTGAAGGTCACAGGTCACCACCACGCTTGAAGTTGTCGTTCTTCCTCTGTGGTCACATCCTAAACGATTTTTTCTTCGGATCTCGGTCTCCATTGTCTCCTTCTCTCAATATACCTGCAACGACACTCTGCACCCATGTCTGGGCCTGGGTGCAACTAAGAGCGAGGGGAATGTTATTTTGTTCCCCTGTACGATGACAGATAAATGGATCATGCAAGCATCCCTGGGGCAACCTGGTGAATGTATATTGTCGCCCCTGCCAAGTAAAGGCAAAGTGATCCAAATGCTCTTTAATTTGTTTTCCTTCTCAAGTCAGTACTAATTACAGATTGTATTTTAAATTTCTTGGGATTCCTATATATTAAGGAGGCCTCCACTCCAGTAACAATTGAGGCTTTTACAATTTGCGTGGACTATTACCGGTTCTTTTGTGCCAGTCGCACTGGAGCTTGGCCGTCACTTCATTCTTGTTTCATATGCTGAAATACTTTGCTAATCTCTTTTCAAGGATACAAGTCAGAGTACGGCTCCCAGTTCTCCTTCTCCCCCGGAACATCTGAGCCACTGTGGGGGTGAATGGAGCGGGGGGAATGGAGAGGGAGACGCAGTCTGAGTTATTCCCGACTTTCTCACTTTCGAACTCTGTACTTTCTTGTTGTGCTTATTTAGTCCTCTCTGCTGATATATATCACACAAGAAAGACCTAAAGACCACAGACACAAACAGCACGAACACAGTTTCTATCCAATGGCATGACCTCACGTAGCTGTGCACTCCACTAGTGAACTCCACTGTCTCAATTGCCAAAATACCTTAAGGAAGCAAAGTATGGATAATTACTGTTGAGGTAATACTTGCCAGCAGGATACTGAGACTGAACATTCTCTCGAGTTGGTGGATTAGAGGGTTGCTTACAGGCTCCTAACCTGGCAGGCATCCCCGCAGAGACAACGTGGGTCTCAGTGATAGGAATCTCAACCCACCCTTTCCGCACTGTTTTTTCATGCCCGGTGTGTCCTGCCACGTAGGGCCAGTACGTGTCAGCAGGCAGGCCGGGGAGCGAACAAGCTCCGCTGTAGCTTTCTCTCCTGGGAGCAAGGGGTTCCAGTCGTCAGTCTGAGCGTCCTACTGTGCTCATCTTCTTCCTCCCTCTCGGGTGTTTGACCTTCAAACTAGTTTAGAGGATGTCTGCGATTAAGTTGGCTACAAGCCCGGTCAAGCAGATGCCTTCAACTGCTTTTGAAGGAGTTTGGCTGTGAACCTGGCCGAGCAGCCGCCTCCGTGCTCCTTATCACTCAGCCCGGGCGGGCAAACCTCTTATTTCTCCAGGTCTGGCCTCTGCTTCCCACAGGAGATTTTTAATGACTGTACAGATCATAGAATTTTCCATCTCCTATACATACCATCCCATGATCTGTAGAGGTCAATCTACTGTAACGAAGCACCCAAATTGACAGCATTTTCACCGCAGTTTCAACCATACCTTGTGTCAGCATCATTATACAAGGAATATAACACGTAACACAGACAAACATAGCAAATAGAAATAATAGCCCTAATAACAGTTTCTGTCCTCACTTGAAGTACTACAGTTCTTCCCAATATGCACCGTATTTTTTTCCTCCATAGACAGGTCAGCTTTTTTTCTTTTTTTTTTTTTTTTCCGGTAAGCAGTACCTACTACCTATTTCGGTTATGCGCCTTAGCCCATTCACGCCAATAGCTTTGCGATTCAACCTGGGTCGTTCTAAGCAATAAGCATAAGCATAATAAGCATAGACATAATATAGTCGCTTTTTGCGATAGGGTCCATTTCTGACCCTCAGACTGTGGAGCCTTTTTGCTTTTCAATCTCTTTCTCCAGCAGTGGGTTTTGATTTTTTTCCTGCTTACCCTTCTGGTTCCTGCTCCAGGGTCGATGACATTTCTTCTTCCCAGTCATGAGACTCTGCAGACGCAAGGTTTTCTGGGTTTTTGTTAGAATCATTCTGCGGTTCTAATTCTGGGCAGATGCACCTTGCAGGGACCCACTTTATTTCTTCCCCTTTTTCTATCGCTGCATATCCCCTTCCTAGTACTCTGAGTCTCCACCCACTCTCCCAATTTATGTCTCCCGGCGCCTTTATTTTCACCTTTGGATACTTTCTACTCTCAAGGTCAGCCTTATTTGTACCGAAATGAGTTTGAATTGGGGTCTCGGGGGTTACTGTTTCCTCGGTGGTGGTAATTAAGTGCTCTTCCCAAGAGCTCTTGCTGCTGTCCTATGGGGATGCTTTTGTTGTATCCCTCCCCATCTCCAAGTCTAGTGAGTTGATTTTTTAGGGTTTGGTGTGCTCTTTCAATAATTGCCTGCCCCGTACTGTTGTAGGGGATTCCATGAATGAGTTTGATTCCCCACCTTTCACATCGGCCCCGTGCTGCCTGAGAGATAAAGCAAGGACCGTTGTCCGTTTTGATGACCTCTGGCTTACTGAGCCATGCAATGGCTGTCGCCCAATGACTTACAAGGGATCTGGCTGTCTCCTTGCAATGCGCAGTTGCAACAATAACGGCACTGTGGGTGTCAATGGTTACGGCTAGGCGCTTATATTGTCCAAAACGGTCATAGGCAGT
This sequence comes from Crypturellus undulatus, assembly GCA_013389825.1. Classification (NCBI taxonomy): domain Eukaryota; kingdom Metazoa; phylum Chordata; class Aves; order Tinamiformes; family Tinamidae; genus Crypturellus; species Crypturellus undulatus. Next base: position 17,746 of record VWPW01023987.1, read on the forward strand.
GAAATCTGACTGCCAAATCTGGTTGGGCATTAGGCCTCAAGGGTTGACCCCCATGGTCCATAAGTTAGAATTTTGACAATATGGGCAGGTGGTGACTACCTCTCTGGCTTTGGATATTCTGATTCTGGTTTCCCTGGCCAATGCCCTGGCCCCCAGGTGTAAAAACTCATGGAGTTTTCGTGCCTCCTGCACAGACCATACCCCTGTGGCTTTTTCGTCCGCCTTCCTGTTCCCTTCCACTATAGGTCCGGGGCCGTCTGTATGGCTCCTAGTATGCATAATGGCTACAGTGCCTGAGCGTAGCTGTAATGCGTCCGAGAGCATTTCTGCGATGGCGGAGTTGGGTGCTCCAGGATACTTCATCTGTCTTATGAGTTTAAATACATACATGGAGTCTGTACAGATATTAATATGTTGGTTTGGCTCTAAGTCTAGTGCTATGGTCACGGCCTTGGCTTCCGGTCATTGTACACTAGGAACCCGATCCTCCCATGTTATCGCTTTTCAGTCTTTCCCTTCCAGCCACACCACCGCTGCGCGATGTGTGAGGTTGGATGCATCTGTGAAATAAGTGGTTCCTGGGATGGGGGCATCTATCACTCACTCCTTCAGGAGCCCATGAATTTTGAAAATTCTGCCCACCAGGGATATACCCTGGAGGAGATAACCCCAGGGAAAGCTATCAGGGCTATCTGTATCGTGAATGCAAAACGCATGGAGTCCTCCGGATCCAGGGGAATGCTGTAGAAGCAATCTTTCATATCTAGGACTATCACTGGCTAATCTTGTGGTAACACTGAGAGCACTGGGAGTCCCGGTTGAAGCGGGCCCATTGGTTCCATTTGGGCATTGACTGCTCTTAGGTCATGGAGCAATTGCCATTGATTTTTATCTTTTTTCTTGATAATGAATATAGGTGTGTTCCAGGGACTC
>VWPW01023989.1:0-276060 GCA_013389825.1 Crypturellus undulatus
GCCGTGTGCTGCGTCCTCCCGTGGACCGCAGCATCTTGGGCACGTGGTCACTGGAGGCTCCTTATTGAGGGGGAAGGACTGGCTTTGCATGTGAGACTTCGTGTTTTATGTAGATTGTAAAGTAACTGATGGGGAATTCTGTCACGGAGAACGAGAGGGGTCTTCGGTAGGAGAATGCAGTACGTGGATATTTATCATCTAATATAACTCAATGGCTTTCATTACAAACTACCAGAAAGTTCAGAGAATCCCAAAGGTCCTTCTACATCCTATGAGAGTTGAGACATACTCTCGGTGAGTATTGCAAAAAGGGATATTACTCCAGCCTTAGCTTATCCTGAGGTGATTCCTGACTCAAAATGGCCTGGCAGCGCCTGAGGGATAGATGCTGGCCCCCTTTATCACTGCAGAGCACCTGCTTCGATGTCTGAGATGCGCTAAGCAGAGATCTTGATCTATGTGATTGCAAAGCGTGATCTGAGGGCTGATTTAACATGTATTAACAGGACAAGACGAATGTCAGCGACAGGTGCTTTGCCCTTCTTAATTTCAAGCTTTTAAAGCATTCGATAAAGCGGGTGTTTGCTGTCCATCCCTAAGCAGAACGTCAATTCTTGCTTAAAACGTATAAAGTTAAAAAGAAAGGCCTGTAATTATTTCCAGCAGGCTCATTTGCATTATTTCTTCCCAGTAATTACATGAACAATAGGGATTCTATACCTAACAGCAAAATATACGTTGCTGTGCTGCACTATAATCACAGCAAATATGCTTTAATGTATGTTTGTGATGCTGCTGAAGTTGAGGCGTAACAGAAAGGCATCTTAATATCCACAGAATGAGTCAGAGCAAATAACAAGGTAACATTAAAATGATCCTGGTTCTAATAAGGCAAATAAACTATGGTAAAGGGAATCAAATTGCTTCATTTTTGTTGGAGGTAAAGACTTAATTGAAGGATTTGTGTGGTTTTGCTTTTAAAGCAATTAAGAATTCAGTTATCCTAGAACTCAGGTGCTTCTTCTGAGATGAATGATATATTTCTGTTTAATGGGGCCATTTTGAAAAGTTAGGGACAAAAGTTTATTTTGTATCAACTCAATACAGTTGTGTTGATACAATTGAGTTGTATCAACTCAAATAAAATCTGGAGGAATATCAAAATTTTAAAAGATGTTTTGGATTAGGTATAGTGCTCTTGTTCTTCCCGAAAGAAGCTCCCAATATGATATGAAATAACAGAGGAAAGAAATTCTTTACAACAATAAAATGAAAAAAAAATATGTTAAATAGTTAAAAAGTCAAGCTGAGATATATGAAGACATGAAAAAAGCTTTTTTGAATCTAAAATCAGTGTGAAGCATCTCAGTCAAAACAAGCTTAGGGAAAAAAAATACACTGATCTTTACCTAATCTGGTATTTGTTTCCTAAATTAACTCTTTGGAAAATGCAGATGAATGGTTTAAGAGATTGAGTGCCACCAAATTTTTATTCTTTTAAAAAATAATATAGGCATAAGGCGTATGCAGTTGCCTACACATGTTTGAGTCTGACGTCTTAGTGGTCTTAGCAGTTGTCATAGGAACTTCAGAAACTCAGTTTATTTTGAAAATTTTGCCTCCCTATTTCTGTGAAGAATCAAAGAATCTGCCTTTTCCCATAGGCAGAATGAGAAGAAAACAGAATTTTTGCTTTTCAAAGGTGTGGGGAGGCTAATTGCACCAGCACTGTAGTATGCTTGTCTTGCGGAGTAACACAGCTGATTCGGGTGCATTAATATTGAGGTATCATTAATAATGATACCTTAATTGTGGGACAAAAGTGAAGGGTTGTGTGTGCTTGTGCAAGGCCCCAAGGGCATCGCTGGTGTTTGGGCTCTGTGCTCAGCCCAGGGCTGGTGACACGACCGCTTTGACGATGGCTCTTTGTTGTCGATATGAAGTGTCGGTTCTAGGAGACAACCAGGCCAGGGGAGAGCTGTAGCCACCAGGAACAAGAAGAAATGACCGTGGCAGTAAGATGCCAGGCAGAGCAAATCGGATTTGGGAGTACTCTTAGCAAAGAAATACACTTGCTTTTGGATGTAATGAGTTCCAAATCAGGTATTACTTATGGAGAAACAAAGTTAGAGGCTTTCTATTGATCTCATGTTCTGTATCTGTTCATTTAGCTTTCATCTGCACCAAAGAAGCCATTGAAATCTATGTTATCTTTGCAAGCAACTTGTGCCCCGGCTTTCAGGAATGTTTTCCTTGTTTTCAAGCAGCTGCAGCACTTTCATTTTTATTTTTCCTCATGCAGATTGCTTGGAGGAGCTTCTTCCCTTCCAGCAACTCCTTCATCCTTTGATGGTGAGGGGCTCCTTCTCCAAACAGGCTTAACATCTCCATTGCTGTCAAACCTCGTCTATTCTGCCTTGTCGAATCCCCTCCCCTTATAATTGTACACAAACAGCAAAGCAAAGAATCTTTAGGAAATTTAAAACTCTGTAGATATCCTTTAAAATGAACGTTAGCACAAGCATACACAGATTGTTGAGGTTTTCTTGATTTTTTTCTTTTTTTCCCTCCTTTCTTGCTTGAGATATTCATAAGGGTGTGGTTTCTCTTTAATGATCCTAAAAAAATCATAATAAACTGGCACCTGGAAGTCAAATGTTTTCAGCTTCATTTTCTGTGCAAGATTTATGTTGCCTAAAATTCATATAATTTTACTTGATTTTTAGGAGCTTTATGCTGAGTATTTACAACCTTTTGTTTCTTCCCTGCTTTTCTCCTTGTTTACTCTAGGTATTTCCATTTCTTGGCTGTTCTCCTCCTCCGCACTGGCTGCTACTTGTTTTTGGTTGTTCACTACTTCCATCCCTTTGGAACCATATCTCAGCGCATAGAGGAAAGCTGAAATAGGCGGATTTTTTCTTTCCCTTGTGATAATACAGCATGCTTTATATGATGGTCATTCCAGCCTTTCACATTTTTTTTCCTGTTAGCTATATTTTCTGTACAGCCTCATTCCTTTCTATTGTTTCAGGGCACTTGTTAAACTTTTAACTAGTTAGCTCCTGTTGATACTATTTTTTTTAAGTGTGATATATAGACTGCAAGTACAGTCTGTATAAAAGCTTCTGCACCACCTTTCATTCTGTTTTAATGTTATATTATTGTACATTCTGTTCAGATCTAGGGAATGGTATGGATGTTAATTATTAAAATTGCACTGAGGAGAGACTGACTACATTGAAAGGGTGTAAAGATTTACAGGGGAAGTGTAAGAAATCCATCTTTTTCAAATATCTAAAAGAAGAATTATATTGTTAAATGTCATTATTAATTACAATCTCTATAAATGTGTCTCATCTTTAAAGGAGTGTTCATGAGACATTCATAGCTATTGACAACCATAAGGATTTTTTAATCCTTATGGATTCTTTCCCAGGCCTGGAACTCTTTGTTACACCTGTATATCAATAATATATGAAACAAAAGCAGAATCTATAGCTCTCCCAGGGACTCTGCTTTCTGTTCTATCACAGGAAATGTTGCATTCCCTAGAAATTGCCATGTATCTTCTCTGTCAGGTAGAGATTGCCTGGGTTCTGTGCTGGCTAGGAAGACAGGATTATATTCAGGCTAATTATTCCGTATTGAAAATAATATTTGAGTCACTGTGTCATACTTTCTCGTAGTACATGTGAATATTTTCTTTCTGACAAAGAGGAGGATGCTGGAGGCGCCATGGGGTTTGCCTGTTTAGCGCTCGTGCTGGTGTTGCTGGATAATCAGCAACATTGAGGAAGATTAGGGCTTCCAGCGTTCCCTTCCTGCAGGCTTCCTCTCTTCCCGGGAAAAGCTGCCTATTAGTGGAGCCGGCGCAGCCGAGACGGGAGCTATGGGACAGCTGATAAGCGCACACAGCCTCAGCAACCCGATGTGGTCAGTAATGAGGCATTTAATATGGCTGCAAATTGTAGGCATGGGGGAAACAAAGTTTGCTTTAATCACGCTGTGATTGTGAGTTTTGGCTGCCCGTGATGCCAATTTGTCAAAAAAAGAGAAGCTGTATTTGATAAGCCAAGACGAATTTGTAATCTGTATCATACTTTTGTGTCAGAATACCACTAACAGAACTGAGTAATAGTGTACTTATGCTGCTAATATTTTGCTGAAGAACATCATGCAGCAGAACGTCTTTTCAGTTGACTTTGCCATCGCTGTCCGTTTATACACCCAGTAATCCCATCTCCCTAGGCAAACACAATACTCTGTTTCCTGTATTCTGAGTAAATGGGAAAAGGCAGCTTTACTGACTTGATAAATAATGTCATATATTATATTTTACTTCTGGGTCTTGCTATTATTTGGCCTCTATCTCATAGTCAGATAGTTGTTGATTTCATTATTTAATTAATTAAACGGTTTAATTAAGTTTAATTAAATTAATTAAACTAACCAATTAAGTCAGTTACAATGGTAGAGATAATGAACTTGTAGGTAAATTATGAATTTAACCGGACTTCCATTAACTTAGAGTCATGAGGTCCTGAGAAATCATCATGTGCTCCTTCATCTCTTGACTTCAGCCTGGGCTAATCTGCAAATCTTGGGCATTTACAGTGCCAAAAGAGAGGAGAAGAAGAAATACCTGGTCCTCCTAACAAGAATATTCCTTTAGGGAAACTTAAAGGACAGCTGAGTGAGGAGAGGAGCATATGGGCTTTGGGCTATTCCATGCTTATAGAGTGATATAAGCACTTCCAGCCTTGGGTGGGTAGAGAAATCCGACAGTGATTCAACCATCATTAAATGAGTACAGATGTCTCCTGCAGCCTCCCACAGTAGTCTTAACCATGAGCTCAGACAGTTTGGATCAAGGTCTAGACTAAATCATTGCTAAGTCTGTATGGATTCTGGCTGGTTTGGGATTGACATATGTTACACACAGCTTCTGTCACACTGATTTGTACAAAATTTGTCTGCATTTGTCGGCCAAAGTTTCTTTTTTGAGGATATATGAGACAGTGACCTCTGATTTTGAGGTGTTTTGAATGGAGATATTTTGAATTGCAAGCAGGTTACAGTAAGTGATATAAATAAAGAAAAATACAAGAGTCAGACAGTGTTGATATCTGTAATCAGTGTGTTTGTATTTTCATGCAGGGAAAGCAAACCAAGCCTAAAAAGTGTGCCTAAAAAGTGATAACAGTCACTTCATTTTTGGAAGGGTTTGTTTGCTTCACCCCTCTGTCATTTTTGCAGAAAAAGCATTAAAAATTATAGAAGATGTGATATATCTCTATTAGTTAGCAAAATATTCCAGATGTAATGGTATTGCAAAGTGACTGTATTACGAGAGACATAACTTTTACAAACCAGTCTGTAAGAAACTCCCAGGAATGCATGGCTTGCTAAAAACACATGGGGAATAACATTAGGGAGCTTTGGAAGCCATACAAGTGATGTGGCTGGTAACTTCTTGTGAAACTGCATGAAATAGTAATAACTGTTTTCAGTCCGGCTTTCCCAAATAACATACTATTCTGCAGTAGTTGTCCATGATATACATCTAACTGCAAGAAAATGGGGAAAAATAATCAAATTATCCTCATATCTACTTAGTTCTGATGTGTGCTGCTGTGATGTTAGTGCCTCACTCCAAACATGCATCTTCCGAGGGCTTATGTTTAGTTTACTGATTTACTTTATTTTCACATTCCCTTGTGTTTCTTTTCACATTCCAGGTAACTTGAAAATCATTCTTTTATAAGAAAAAATTATTTACTGTACCCATTTACACAGTTCACGGGTTAGTGTAAATACATTCAGAAATCAGTAATGCTATCACACGCAGGCAGAGAGTTTGTATGATAATCAATATTTAAGTACTCGCTATTCAATTTTTCAGTTCCCTTCCCTGACAAAACAAGTACCTTCCCAACCATTTTCAATCTGAGCTCAGAGCTGGCTGTGCAGCTGATGTTTATATTTTTAAACTTTTGATGTGTTTGACAGACAATTGCCAGAAAGGAGCTTCTATTTGCACTGCCAGCTTTACCCATTATGTAGTTGAAGACAGAGCACTCGCTTCCGTATGCTCAGACACTGGAGTATGCAAAGCAGTCACCTGGATTGTGAAAAATTACCTCCAGGAAACTGCCTTTTAAGCTTTCACGTTTGTTTTGCAGCAGTATTCTCTGCGAAGGGGTACATTCGACATGGGCTTGAAATGCTAGGATTAAGAAGGAAGACAGGTTAAACATATTATCTCTAGGATGCTCCTAATCATTGTGTGCAAAGCGCGTTCAGAAGCCAGGGTGGTAAAAGCAGCTGAAAGCAGGGCATTTAAGCATTGTAAAATCATGACAGCTTAAATATGTTTAAATAAATAGAAATATCCTGGCACCTTTGGCCAAGCTGGCCTATTGTATTTTTTTCTGCCTTTGCTGATCCAGGCTATAGCTTGTCTAGTTTGACAGATTTAGTAAGCAGCCTCCAAATTACTGCTGTGGGTATGTAGTGATTAACTTTTTTATTCCTCTTCTGCAATCCTAAAAGTATGTATTATAAGATATTGCTCTGACATTCACTTGAGAAAATCATTTGAAAAACACAAAGAGGTCTTAGCGCTCAAGTGCCATGTACTCTGTGCTTGAGAATGAAGCCTAGCAAGTTATAATAAGCTTTTAAAGAGGAAAGGAAAAATACAGCTCAAACAACACAGAAGAAAAGCTCAGAACAGTGTGAATAACAAGATGATGATTAAGGGAACAAAAGGGAGGGATGTGGCATATAGGAACTGCCTGCTTTCTAGCTAGCACCTTGAATTGGATATTCCCACTGCTTGTGTTTTGTGCAGCTTTCTGCATCTTTTTTTTTTTCTGTTTTGAGGAAGGAGGAGCAAGATGGGCTCTGGTGCCAGTAGGAATTGCCAACCGAAATGGGAACAGCCTTTTGAAGCTCCGCCTGGAGGTCTCACACAGTCTTAAAGACACCAGAAACGGGTTTGTTGCCAGATCTGACAGGGAGGGGAAAGAAGCAAAGGGCTTTGCTGCTATTTCACTGAGGTGGGAAAAGAGCAAGATGTGCAGGAGACACAGTGAGCAGGTAGAATACGTGAAGTTTGGCCCCAAACAGCAGATTATATAGAGAGAGAGAGATTATTTTTTCCCATAAAGATACAAAAGAGAGAACGTGTTTCACAGGACTGAAAGCTCTGGCTTTGCGTGCAGTGTTTGAGGCTCTCTGTGTGCTGAACCATAGATGAAATGATAGATGAAATAATATAGATGAAATAATAGAGCAATAAACAAGATAGGAAAGGATTCCTATCCAATGAAGTGACACAATTGCATTGTTCGAAATAGTTGGCCTAAAAAATTAAGATCCTTTTATAGGAGAAGAGTCTGCTGAAACACAAGAAAGTACCAGCCGACAGGGTTCAGAAAGAGCCCTGGTAGAGCGCCAGCTCCAGAGAGGTGCCAACCATCTGAGGCCGCTGCCCGCGGGACGGGCAGGCACCGAGGAGCTGCAGAAAGCCGTGGCCAAGGGCAGCAGTGGGACTGCGGAGGGACACTGGTCCTGCGGGGTGACTGTGTCCTCCGCACAGAAGGGGAGACAGATGGTACCTCCGAATGGAAAGGGCCAAGGGCAGAACGAGGGAAACAGCCTCAGCTCTCGCCTGGCTTAACGTGGGGATTCAGAGAAACAAGGTGTGGGAGAAACACACACAAAACAACCCGGAATCCTGTGCTGATGTGATGCTAGCAAAGAGCAGAAACAAACCACCCTGTCTCTGTTGCTGCCAGAGGCACTGAAGGTGGACACGTGGCTGTGGATTCGGGGGAAGAGTTGGGAGAGAGTTTCCATCCATGAGGATGAGGTTTCCTCCTCCTTAGTGGGGCTGGGAGTGGAGTGGGTGTGTTCTGTGAATCAGCACCTTGCTCTGTAACTCCTCTAACTATTGCCCTTTATGAGGATTAAAAATGGAATACGGTGGATAACAGTGGATAATTTTATTTGGAATGTCTTAAGTAGTCCTGCAGTCTGGATTTTTTTTTTTTCTACTTAAGATCTATTTGAGCCTGGAACTGGGCTTCTCTATTGCTTGATCTCCCATTTATAAATAACTATCCCTCCCGATGTGCTGGGTGCATATATACATTAGTAGCAAGAATTTCAGGTAGCCTGGTGACACGTTACATGAGAGATGCACAGAAAGCACAAGTGGCCTAACTAGGACTTGGATCAAGATTTGGGTTCCTGTATTCTTTTTCTTCAATAGTTGGTCATAATCACTGAACTAGAGCAAACAGATTTTTAGATCCCGATCTTGTCTCTGCTTTTTAAATAGTATTTCACTTTATTGTGTTATACAGTGAAACTGAAAGGTAAGTAATGAAAAGCAGTTTGTGCACAGTTGCAGTATGAATATAAACAGAAACAAAATTAGAAAATCAAATAGAATAAAAAAAACAGTAGCAAAGAATAAACCAGAACATAAAAGAAGCCATCTGGAATCAAAGATATGGAAAATGACATGGTAGGAAACTGAGGCAAACAAAAGCAGAGATTATACTCCTAAATGAAAGTATTAGGGATATTATTGCTTTTATTCTCTTTGAACACGGTTATGAAACTGCAGCTGAGAAGTGTGACTGGTAATGTCTTTTGGCAGTTACTCTAAGGGCTTCAAGTTACATGATCCTCATGTCTTAAATGAGACCTTTGTCATCCCTGCACTTCTCTCTCTTCTTTCTGGAAGTGCTCAGAATAATGCCATTTATGTCAGGTGTATCAAGTGTGCGCCCTGGTTTGTCATTACCCTGCATAATAATGCAATATTTTTGGTTTGTCTCTACCTCATTTTGCAGCTATAATTCCCATTACTAACGATGGGATCAGTCTGCCCATGAAGAAAATTATGGATTCTATTAAATTGAAATTATGCTCACTTTATTAATTCCACATTGTGTATAAATGAATTGAACCTATCTGTAATAGTTTAATTATGAATGATTTTTTTTAAACTCTGGATCTTCAATGAATGTGCTCATTTTCTTTTATGTGTTACAGCTCATCAACAAAAAACACAAAAAGCTTTCATAACACCTAATGATTTTCATATTGTTTAGCAAAAAAAAAAAGAAAAAAAAATATAAGGTTAACTACAGAAAGGAACTCATGATGATCTTAAAATCTATGGGATTTGGAAAAGGCTCCTAAAAGCTAAAAATCAGACCTCTAAGTTCATCAAATGAGGTCTGCCCTGTCAATGAGGAATTTTTATTGCAAAGCCATAAGGAAAGCCATAAGGAAAAGATAGAGGAGGTTGAAGGTGTAACATGTGTGCGTGTGTGGAACATCAGGTGAAGAAGTCAGCGATTCACTAGTTAATCCTTTAAGAAAGTTTCCAAGGTTAAGAACATTCTTTCACAGAGAAATGATACAAAGGCATATTATGGCTTTTACCTTAAAAAGGTAAGTTGTAATTCCCTTTTAACTATGCAAGGATGAATTAATTACTTTCTAACAAACTCTAGTAGCTTACTAATTGCATGTGTTAGTTCTTCTCTTAGAAATACTGGTGAGTATCTTCATGATGCATAGATCTTCCCCTTCTTGTGAGTTATTGGTAAATATACCCTTTTTGACTAAGTCCGAGGGAATTGGAGTTGCAAAAACTCTCTGATCTTACTCATGGGCTGTGTCAAGTTGAATATCAACAACAGCTGGAGAGGAGGCCAAGCGCCCAAGGCCAGTCAACAGTGTTACCTTAAATCCTTGGCTACGTATCCATTAAGAAAACATGGCTAAAATATAAAGATTGAGCATCTGTTGAATAGGAGAATTTAATATGAATATCACGCTCATGTATTGCAGAGTAGTGCTTTTAAATCCACAGAATAGAGTGTCTCTTTAAGTTTCATCTCTGCAGTTTCTCTTGCATTGATTGTAATTATGCATGTTTGTAATATATGTACGTGGGAGACTATAAATATATGTTATATATTTGAATAGTGTGTTGGCAACACTTCTAGATACGCATTCATTATTACCGAAAATAATGTTAGTTTTGTGGCAGTACACTGTGTGTGTTATTAGCATTAATCCTGGCTTTGCTGATCATCATCTGTATGCTGAGGCAGGACGGCTGGGGAATTAATAATGCTTAGAAAGTCCAGTGGTTAGAGAGTTCATTCTCAGAGAAAAAATGAACTTTTTTTTAGGAGAGGGCCTGTGCTGAGACCACAGGAGAGCCATTAGTAGGGTATTAATACCGAGCATCTGCATCACCACGAAGAGCAGGAGAGGATCCAGAGCCTCTCTTGTTGTCATAAATCCATGCACAAATTGGGTGATGGGGTTGAATCTGCTGCTTGAAGGGAGATGGATGTTTGTGTGTCCCACAGGGAAGTCAGTGATGGAGGAATAAGATGATTTCAGTTCCTTTGAAGTCTTGTTAACCGAATCTCATGTAAAAGCAGTGGCTTTGACTCACCGAATTAAGCTTCCTCTTGATTCTTTTCTTTTAGTTCTGGGATCATTTCAAGCAGTGGGACATATGGGCTAGCTATTGATGTTCCCTCTGTCAAATGGAAATTCTTATTATATTTCTAAACACCGTCCTGAAAAACAGGAGGTCAGCTTTTAGATAGACGTGATGAATAAAGCTACAGGTGTGGAAGCGGTTTCACGTTTGTGAGGCTTTTTCAATGGAAACTAATATTCATTTATCATATTCATTATGGCTTTCTATCGTTCACCTAGACCCTCTATAATTATGTGTTTAATGATCTTTAACCTTCACATGAACACAGTTTGCTGAAGCTTGACGATTACTTGGAATCATCATTCACATTTCATAGTAAAGAGTAAATGTTACTTGGAAAGAATATTATACTTTCTGACTTAGAATTTCACTTCAGTTCTGTGCTTTGTCACTGTAAGCAGATGTGGGTGATTTAATCCTATCTCAAAATAGTGAAATGATTTCAAAAAATTGTCTCTTCCATAGGTTATGTATTAAATATTTTGCTATTAAAGTGAAAGAACTTTGTCTAGAAAAGACGTTTGAATATCACCATAAAGAGTACATATAATTTCAGTAAATGCTATAGTTAGGTTTTGTTTTCATTAAACAACTAAGAATATTACTATTGTTTTTGGCATTATTAATCTTTGGATAAAAAAATTGGTCTAGATTTTAGTGATCATATTCGGTTTCAACTTTTAAGGTTGTAAAATGCTTCTGGCACTTCTACTTTTTGTTTAATGTTTACTTTGTCATTTTACAGCATTTCAAATAGCAAACTTTTTAAGGTTGATACATAGAGTTTTAACCATTGCTCTATTAATACTAATCACAGACTATTTTTAATTCTAAATGTTAGCAATGCAGTGCAAAAATGTCTCCATTCGTTTATCCCAGTTCTGATTTACGAACAAGAACTTTTTATTGAGTAATGCAGATAAATCTTACACTGGAGATCAAGTAGGAGAGGCTGTCAGTATATTAGCAAATAGCAATTTGGAGAATCTTTGTACATTCACAGATGTGCAGAATCTCCAATTTATCCATCCAGTGCATACGTAGAAATATGTAGAAATACAGAAGGTGCTTTTTCCCCATGTTTGTGTACTTGAAGGAAGTGGAGATGTTCCCAATTGCTTTGCTGAGCTATGAGTGTCCAGACAGTGTTATGATAAGGCATCGCTGTAATTCAACTAAGGATATTTTGCCAAAATACTAATATGCAGTGTTAACAATGTATATTTATATTCACAGATCAAACAGGTGCTTTAAATATAAATAATCTATTTTACAAAACAGATTCTGGATTGATCTTGACAGGTTTTGGGACCCTGGACATAAATGTTTATTTTAAGGACACCTAGACAAAATAAAATATAAACCTGATATGAAAGAGAAAAATCTCTTTTGATTTCCCTTGTGAAAGAGAAGAATCTATTCTCAAGTAAAAGCCAGTGACAGCTACAAAAAAAAAATAGTAGACCAAGGTTTTGGGAAGCAACTCACCTGTCTGTTGAGTTGGGAGGAAGAGTGAACTGGCTTGTGTAAATTCATATTAAAATATGATTAAAATGCTTTTTAAAAAATACTAAAATGATGGTGTGGTGATAATGCATTGCCCAGCAAAACACAGAGGATGAAGTTGCATCTCTTGTAGTCAATAGGAGTTCAACTATTACTGCGAAGAGGATAATGTACTGATGGCCCTGGGCTTTTTTCAGTTCCTTTGTGTGTCCAAAGCATTTGTAAAAGAAAATCACACCTGCAAAAGTCACTTGCAGGTGACTCAAAACACTGGCTAGATACTAGTATCAACTGGAGAATCAAACCTGACTACAGCTGCCCATTGCGCTTCTTTCAGCAATTTGAGATTCCTTTTCAAAAGGTGATGTTAAAGAGTTTTCTTGCTTCTGAACAGTTAATTTGTGTATACATATTTTTTCAAAGTACCTTTCATAGTGATTTTTAATGATGTTATTGCATGTGTTAGGTGTAAAAATAAATATATTATAATTAAGGTGTTATTACTGTGTGTTTAATTTTTGAATTATTATCCTATATATTTGTTGTTTTGACATTAATGTATTTTGTCCACCAATTGGAGCACTCGTCTTTGCAAATTAGAAGATACTGGAAAAAACATGGTGTTTAGGCAGTGGCTTTTAACCCGTGGAAAATCAATGGAAGTCTTTTTTTGCATCTAGTGTTCTTCAGCTTAGACATTTGTTTAACAAAAAGAAGGAAAACTATATTTCCTACACCATTTCAGATTATTATAATGTTATATTGTTGTTCTTTGAAGAAGCAAGTACAATCTAGATAATTTTGTAATGAGAAGTAGAGAGAAATGGGAAGATTTGTGTAAAGGTTCCTTTTATGTCTTTGGAAGCTTGCTTTAACAAAGTATTCTTTAGGGATAATACTTCTAGAATAAAGATCATAGAATCTTTTAAATTTGATTAAGAGTGAAGTTATGAGATACAGTTTTAAAATTTTAGGAATGCTGTGAGTGAAAATATTTACATACATGCTCATCTTCAGTCACTTTTGGTCATCTGCAAAGGAGCTGAAATATAAGCAACTTTGATCTATTAGGTTAGGGATATTTTGTGCTCATTCATTTTGATTAATAATAGTTCGGAAGACACATTTTAGCAAGGATTTAAAATATACTTAACAGCTGCTTTTTAAATAGTAAGTTTAATTATGCCTATGATTACATTCACTTTTGATTAGTATGCATACAAATCCCTACTCTCCTTGTGTATTCAAGCTGAGATCTGGATCACTGGAGTTAAAATTCAAGTACAAAAGAATAGCTTGAGAGAATGGATGGTTAGACCCATGGAAAAAAACATCTGGGCTTAATTTCTTTCCCTAAAATGTCTATTTTTTTCTTTTAGTTACATACAGACTTGGATCCTGGCAGCAGCAAAATCAAGTATATCCTATCAGGAGATGGAGCTGGAACAATCTTTGTGATCAATGACAAAACTGGAGACATTCATGCAATGAAAAGGCTTGACCGTGAGGAGAAAGCAGAGTACACTCTTACTGCTCAAGCAGTCGATAGAGACACAAACAAACCCCTGGAGCCTCCTTCAGAATTCATTATTAAGGTTCAGGACATCAACGACAATGCCCCGGAGTTTGTCGATGGTCCATATCACGCCACAGTTCCAGAAATGTCTGTTGTAGGTATGTATGTCTAAGCATGCAGCAGCCTTGGTTGCTCACCCTTTAAATTAGGCCAGTGTGTCACTGTGTTGTTGATAAAAGAATAGGGTATTTGGTATGTTGTTAGTGCAAATTTGCACATTTTCAAATCTTTTCTTGGCAAAAACTTTCATCTGTAACATAGTCATTTTCTTCCTACTAAAGTATTATATTACTAACAGGTCTGTTAATGTCTGTCTTTGTCCAGCAACACTTAAATGGGCTAATTTTATATTCTCCTTATGATGCTGTAGTTAGAGAATTGTTATTCAAAAGGATTTATCAAGATTTGTTCCAACATGACACTCTAATCCTGTTGATATTTTGTTGATGTTTTATCTGTGTATTTTTATACACAGATGTGGCACTTGCAGCATGTTGATACATACTTATTTCTTTCTTATTGCAACTGTAATGAGGAAGAAACATTGAAATGAAAGATGCTGTGTCTGGCAATTGATGGTTATACTCTGGAGTGGTCTTAACCAATTACCAATGTGATTTGCAGGGAAGATGGAAGGTGAAAAGAGAGAAAACTATGAAAAAAAAGATTATGAAAAAAAGTAAATTGTGTGTGATGGGAGCAGACAGACAATCAGTATTAGGAAATAGTCTTTACAATAGATGTTACTTATATTTATTCATTTTGTTGGTGAATCCATTTCCTGATGAATATTTTGATTTCACCTTTGGAGACCTGGTCCCTTGTTCTGTATTAGCAAATGTACAAGTGTACTACAGAGGTACATACTTATGTACCAAACCCCTCATCCCCTACAGATACATATGTGTTCAGTGCAGATCTTTAGTTAAGCCATTAAACCACTAGAATCAATTTCTTATATTCATTCAGGATAAACAAAAATATCAAAATCTGGCCATAAAATGTAGAATGAATTCTTGTGTTTTCTAGTATCAAGTTGAAGATGGGAAGGTGTATTTTTCAGCAATTTGTCTATATCAAAGCAAGGGAATTGAAGGAGTGTCAATCCGCTTAGCCAGACAGAGAAGCAACCTATCCAAAATTTTCAAAAATTATATTTGGTCTTATTGTAGCTAAAATGCAGAGGAACATGAGGAGCAAAACCATCCTCCTATTGATACTCAGTGCAAAGAATTGCACCAGGTTCTTTTCAACTGCAAGCATGGTGTGTTGACTAGACTGTGATAGTGACATTGCATTTTTTATCTACTCTTCTCCTCCAGATTTTCATATCTCGGTTGCATTGAATTGCTTGTGCTGAACTGATATGTGAATTTTCAAGCCTGTGTGTCTGTTCTTTTACTAAAACACAGGTTTTCATATGTTAAGTTGCTTTTAATTATACAGTAGAACAAATGTAATGTGGACCTGTTTTTAGATGATATTTTTGCCAAGCTCTAGGCAAAAAAATGACTTAATTGGTTTAGAAGGAAGGAATATGTAGGAGAAGGAAGGAGGGAAATCAAAGACAGTTGAATGTTATATAAATGGGACTTGTTTGGTATTCCAGGGAAAAGAACGAAACCAGGTATAGGCAGGCAAGGAAAGCCATTATTCAATCACAAAGTGCTATAAAAGTAATTTCTACTCATCCATATGGGCAGGGTTTTTTTTTTTTTTTTTGAAGTCATTAAGAAAAACATGGCTCTTATCCAAGGAGCATTCACCCTAAGTCTAGAAAAGATATAGGCAGATCAGAAGATGAAAAATATAGGAATTGGTTAATGTGCGGCTTAAAAGATAGTGGATTGAGAGCAAGAGAAGACTAAAAGGTGGCATTAATGTAAAAGATACAAGTGAAACAATCCAGAAAAGTATTAGGGTGAAAGACAAAAGGGAAACACAAAAGGGAATGTGGTGAGAGAAGGGTAGGAGGGGAAGGATTCAAGGTGGGAAACTTGGTAGTAGGAGGTTTTACAAGCTCAGAGAATAGAAGAGGGTGATGGATTTTGCTGTGTGCTAAAGGCGGGATCTAGTCCATCTGTTTCCCGTATCTTGGTGGAAACCCAGAGGAGCACAGTTCTTCCTTGAACAACCTATAAAACTTTTCAATTCTTCATTAATACGTATTCCTATGCTGCCTGAACAAAAAAATTGGTCCAAAAGCAATTCAACACCGCAATTACTGGTAGAAATATATCATAAGTTACCCCACAGGTCTTCTATTTAGTACCTTTATTACCAAAACTGCACAAACTTTCTACTTCTGTATCTTATGAACCCTGCTGCTTGCTTGTTCTTTATATGACATTCTTGGAGACTTAAGTTTTCAAGCTATTTCTCTGAGGAAATGCAAGCGTATACAACTGTTCTTTCCTAATTCTGAGCTACCACCCTAAAACTCAAAGCAGTGTCTGTTGTGCTATCTGGGTGATGAATGTCTGTAAAATCTGTGCAGCCGGTACCTTCAGGTCTCCCTCTTAGTCTCTGGTGGAACCAAAATTCAAGGCTGACAAGCTGTAGACGAGAATGTTACCTCTTTATGAAGTCTTCTCTTACTATTTTCTTCTACCTTCTGTCTTTAACCCCCTGGTAGCAACATCAAGAGCTGTCTGGATGAGTTGAACTTTTTATTTTTTTTATATTTCATTTATCCTCTTAAAATCACTTTAGCTCCTTTTTAAGGTTTATAAGGAAGAGCTTCCTCTTTTCAGAGTTCAAGGAATTTCCTTGCCACTCTATATGTACACCACTTCCATTATCCACTTACTTAATTCCCCTTAAAGAGATCTCCACCTACTGCTAATTTCAGCCTTGACATTTCTGCAACACAGTCATTACTCGGCAGTGTTCTTATTCAGAATAACAGAGAGTTCTGATAAGTCTCTTCTCAAATGCTGTAACAATTCTGAACGCCCTGAAACAGAAGAGGAACTTGTATGCTATATATATAGCACTTATGTAATGAGGATGCAGTACAAGGCATTTTATTTTTGGACCTCTGTGGAAAGCAGTGCATAAAATACAGATGAACGCATTAACCTTTCAGAATCCTGTAACCTAACTGCTGAGGTTCTTACACAATGCAATTTTTCTAATGGATAATATATTCTACATAATATAGCAGGTACTGGTCTTAACATTTTCCCCTGCAAGTGATGTATTATATAAATATGTAGGTGGTGCTTTTTCATGTCTAGAACATGAAAGGTGCGCTATGGGGATGTGAAAACTGGAGCGTACCTGCAAACCTTGTGTGCATCATGTGTATATATGTAAGGAGGTCATCACATACATACATAGCCATAAGCCAGCCTGTTTGGTGTTTATGTTGTATATCAGTGATATGTGGAAAATCTTATTTCCCTAGTAAGATAATGGAGAAGGCTGTGCGGGTTTTCCTCCCACTGCCGCGTGCAGAGACGATCAGTATTTGAGTGTTATCTCTGGCAGGAATGCTGTTCACTTCTCAGCTGCCTTCACAGAACACACACCCACACACGTACCGAGCGCTGGGTGCTCTCACCGCGCTCAGAGCTATTTTGAAATAATGTATTTTTCTCCTTGAGGAGAGAGCACCACATTGCACAAAATGTTTGGAGTTTTAATGCGACTTCCTCCTTATTTCATCTCTGTTTTTCCTTTATTTTTTTTTATTGTGTTTTGTGTATAATCTATGTTAGTAAGCCTTGTCCCTCAACTCGAAAATGATGAATTTAGTTGTGAAAACTGTTAATGCCTATGGGAAATGTCCTTCTTGCTGAAATGGCATGTTTTAATGTTTTAATTCTGTTACTAATTTCTTAAGGAATCAAAGACCAAAACATGGAATTTCTAGAAACATGTTATTGTAATTATATTGCATTTCAAAAATGGAAAATAATTTAATTAGTTTGTAAAGCCTTGGTTTAAGTTGCAAAGGAAGATGTTAAAAACCTTCTTAGGAAGAGATTCCGCTAAGCTTCTAGGAAAAAGAACACAGTGACTCATTTTTTTTTAGAATTTTTCAATGAATTCTGTATATAGGCTTGTAATGTTGAGAGCATATCATATGGATGAATGAGTAATTTTGAAAGATAA
The DNA here is from genome assembly GCA_013389825.1 of Crypturellus undulatus. Lineage (NCBI taxonomy): Eukaryota > Metazoa > Chordata > Aves > Tinamiformes > Tinamidae > Crypturellus > Crypturellus undulatus. Next base: position 17,748 of record VWPW01023989.1, read on the forward strand.
GATCCACCAGGGTAAATTAAACTGGTCCTGAAGCTTGTTTTTCTTTTTTTTTCTTCCCTAAATGTTCAGTTTCTGTGTTGCTTTCTCAGCTCCTCACAGGTTCCTGAATTCCCTGAAAGCATGTTGTAGAGGTGGTAATGCAAGCAGAAGTGGTATCAGCTTCCAACTGTATATATTCAGGACTTTTATTTCTTTTTCGGGAGAGGAACGAGGAGCTGGATTTCTTCACTCTATTCTGGGTGAAGCCAGGAGTGTTTAGACAGCGTCACGTTGAAAGACAGAGGGAGACAGAAGTAGAGTGACAAACATGATGAAATAAGAAAGGGCACAGATGGAAAAAGAACAAAAGCAATAAGGGAAGAGAATTCTCTCGGAGTTGGCCTGGATTCAGATAAGCAGTCAAACTCTCTAAATATTAAAATTTCCCCACTGCTTAGTGATAACTGCAGTTTCCCTTCCTTCCTCCCTCCGTAAAATGTGTGGAGTGGAATTCAGTGGACCATTGCTGAAGAGGTTCTTGGCCTTTAATACGTCATAACATTAGTTAAATTTAAAAGTTTAGAATAATGCTTTTTAAAAATTCGATTTTTTTAAATGAAAAGCTTTATGGAAGGGGATGGGAAAGGTCTATGTTTAGAGGTTTAGGTTTAGACTTTCAGTCAAGATAGAATATCAATTTTCTATTTTGGTACAAAAGCATCTCCAAAAACGTGTCTGTCTTGGAGCAAAATTTGCTTTGCAAAAGTCCCTCTGTAGTTTGCTTTTTCCACAACCACAGGACAGACTTAAAAATACAACCACATATACTGAAGTGCACCGTGCGTAGCATAGTTCTTCTTTCCAGTGCTCATAGAAATACCAACTCTCTCCTCCAGTTACAAATTGTTTGTGAAAGGGCTAAATCTGCTGGATATGAAATCAAAATGCAATATCTGGTGAAAATAATTATAAAATAAGTTGATAAGTTGGAATGTTGTAATAAAAAGCTGAGATGAAGCGTTATCAAGATCCACCACAGTCATACTGCTCTTTTTTTTCCTTTTTTCCCCTTTTTTTTTCTTTATATTCATTGATTTTTAAGGCACCATGCATGACTGTTAAATCAATGATAGTTTGTCACAAAATTGTAGACTGGAGGGACCATGTTACTGAGGTCAAATACAAATTAGCCCAAAGGGTAAATGCAAAGGGAGTGCAAAAGCTAATGAAAGACATAGCAGATGTTAAAAAATATGGCAGCGATATAGCAGCTGCTAGAAAATGTGTATTATAATGTTGTCTTCTCGTTCCTCTCCTTGTTCATGTTGTGCATAATCAACTTCATGAACTGTGGTGCTGAAGACGATTCTACATGAGGAAATTACATAGGGAACTCTTGTGTCTTTAGGTCTTTTCTGTACATTGAGTGATGGAGAGCAGGTTCAAAAAGCCAAGTCAGAATAAATCTTTAGTAATTAGGATATGTTCACTACCAAGACAGTATTCTTCCTGATTTGACTTATTAGTGACACTTGGAACGTTACTATTTGTTTTTATTTTTGCCCTTTCCATTTCTCATGAGGTCTTATTGAATATGTCATGAGATTTTTATTGTTTTTAAATTACCATTATGAGCTTGAGGACCAAAGATGAAGTTACGATATTGTTCTTTAGACATTTATAATCTGACCCTTTAATTTTAAACCAGCCCTTAAGGTCCGAGTATACCAAGCTATTTTATTGACTTCATAGAGAGCTGCTAAAAGCAAAACTTTATAGAAAATGGCAGCAAATTGGGCAGGATGGTCAGGATTTCAAGTTATTTTTTTCATTCTTAAAAATAAGACCTAAATTGCCTGTGGAAAGTATGGAACTATGGAGGTACGGAGCAAAGCGTGTGATGGTTTTCTTGGACAATGACTGCATGATGGTTTTCTTTTACAGATTTTTTTGTTTTGTTTTGTATTTTGTGGGTTTTTTTCCCCTTTCCTTGTCTTGGAAGGCACATCTTGTAAATGGCATGTAGTGAAGGTATTAAATTAAAGTCAAAGTCCCTTCTGGAGCTCCCATATAGAGGGATTCTTGTTTGTATGATGGTCTGTATCAGGACCAGGATGGAAAAAGAAAGTCAGAGCCCTCTGACATTTATCTAATGCCTGAGTAGAGAGAATTTTGGAACTTAGTTGTGTGCTTCTCTAGTATAATCTCCTCTAGTATATGCTCTCCTGGATAATCTCCAAGGATCTTTCCCATAATCTTTTTTTTTTCTCTCCCAGATGATTCTTGCCTCCAGATAGTCACAGTTTGTTCCTGGTATTCTAAATCTGAAATTTTGGTTTGTGGTTGCTTCCTTATGTACATATCAGTCATATGATAGTATTTGTTTCATAACTATATAAAAATAAATCGTTCACTCAGATTTCTGCTATGGTTAACTATAAACCTGTCTTTTATAGCTGTATGTTTAAGATCACTAGTAACAAGGCCTTTTCACATTTTCCTCAAATTTCAAATTATGGAGAGAGAGGGAGTTAAAAAATGGCTTTGAGATGGTGGTAGATTTTATTGTTTTTGTATTCTTGAAAGAGTGCCATTTCATTTTCCAGCAGCTGGACACTGGTGGAAATGCCCCAGAGCTACGGGCTGCTCTGTCTTCCAGTTGTGGAAGGGGTAGACAAGNGGAGAGAGAAAGACAGAAAAAAAATACTTTGAAATGGTGGTGGATTTTATTGTTTTGGATTCTTGAAAAAGTGCCATTTCATTTTCCAGCGGCTACACTGGTGGAAATGCCCCAGAGCTACGGGCTGCGCTGTCTTCCAGTTGTGGAAGGGGTAGACAAGCTCTAATCACGAGATACGTTGTTCTAGGTCAGAAAATTAAATTGGTTGTGAAATCCTCGTAGGAACTTATAATTTATATCATTCCGTCGAAACAAAAGATTTAGGCTTAGGATGCTGGAGATGCTCAAGGTTGTAGCCCCTGGCATTATGAGCTTCTCTCTGCTGAACAGAGCAAGATCATCAAAGCTGCAAGATGTCACCAACCACCTTCCCTTTGCATAATGGAGGTTTATAAATGATCTCCTGTTCACAGTAAGGGCTACTTTATCACTCACTTATATTTTAAAATAGCTACCTGAGCATAACCTGGAACTTCCACTGAACTCAACAAATATTACGGTGTTTTTTTCCCCCTCTGTTGATAATATAGTGTAAAGTCATCATCCAATTTTACTGTCTTTGCCTGGGGACCTCGCAGAATGAATGCTGATGAAATAGTCAATTGATTAGAGACAAGGAGTCTTTCAAAAAGTCCTGAACAAAAGAACAGCTATTTCCCTCCTCTCTGACAAATATCAATTAATATTCCATACTGAAGGTGATATCTAAAGAGAGAATAAAAAAAGATGAAAACATAAGTCTTTAAGGCAAACATAAAATGTATTTTACCCTTTCACAGTTGCCTGTGATGTTCCAGGCTGTATTCCAATCCTAACAAACAGCTACCCAAGGGAATCTATGAAGGAATAGCTGCAGGCTTTCTAATGGCACCATTTTATAAGTTGTAGCAAGAAAAAACTGCTAACCTTAAAGCTGAAAAGACGGTGCCCTTATTACATTCACATAAGCTAAATCCGAGCAGTAGGTAACATCAGCATGGACAATTGCTGGAGAGTTACCTGTATCACTAGGTCTACATACATATTTCTTGTAATGAATTTTTTTTTTTGCAAGAGATCATAATAAAAAGGGAATATCAGAGTTCTGGAACAATTGGTTTATGCACAAAAAATTATAAAATATGCAGGTTATTATGTTTCTCAGCCACGCTTCCCACAGTCCTCATTATGCAGCCGTAAAATGCCAAGGGCTGCCGGCTTGCTCCGTTGTCTGAGCTGCACAGGAGGCAGTTTCTCCTGTGCATAGCAAGCACCTCGCACAGCTCGACGCTAACACATTCACATAGGATGTATTTTTCCCATTCGCCACACATGACAGAGACCTTCGAGTGACACGTGAATATTTTAAAAACATTTTTTTTGTGTTATGTGTTGTAGGATAGTCAATAGTTTGAAGACTTTGACTCATACACATGTGGCATGATAATAGCATTTTTGCAACTTTTCGTTCATTTTTTAAACTTCCCTAAAAATTGTATTAGACTTAGAAGAAGCCACTCAGATTCTTCTGCTTACACGGAGCAAAATCTGACTTGGCATCGTAGAGGTAAGTGCAAAGTGCATGAAAAGCTTTAAGTTTCCTGGTGAGAAATACTTCTTCCATTTTCTTGCATGGTAGTTCATAGTTTATCTTGCTGGTAATATCCTACCATTGACTAACCAGCTGCTGTTTGGTTGAGACCCCTTCCAAAAGTCAGATTTTTCAAATCTTAAACCTTTTTTTAAGACCTCCCAGTTCTTTTGCACAGTAGCTTTTATCTTCTGTAGACCTGCAGAGTCACAGGGTTCTCAAACCTCTGCTTTGTAGTGCACTTCAGTGATATGAAATAATATTGCTCTACTATACTATTACAATATAAAATAAAAAGCATGTAATGCTTTATTTCTGTAATTTTTAGATTAGTCTAAAATGAGTGAATATGCAATATGTTCATTGCAGAGTGATTGTATCAGAAGGTGTAGAAAATGTAGAAATGTGGAAAGTGTAGAAAATCAGAAGATGAAAACAGAATTCGTGTAAGCTTTGCACTTGTCTGTAATGTTGGTGTGCCAGGCTTCTCGTTTGAAGTGTTTGGTATTACGGGCTGGTTTGGCATATTTAGAGCAGGTATGTGTAAGAAGGTAGTCATATGATTCAAATTTACGCATTTAAATTGGAATCACCCATTCTTTGGATTCCCATTTAGTCAACCATGAGATTGACCATGGGAAGGATCCCCTGAGGGAGCAATTCAAAGCAAATCCCAGACTGCCCTCTCCCACTGAACAGGATACAAGGCTCGTGCAACTGGTTATCTAATTCAGCTGAGCCTAAAACTGAATTGTGTGAATAACCTTATTTTCCTCTTTCCTCACCTTAATCATCATAAACAAGCTCATGACAGCATCACAGTATTTCACCACTTAGAGTCAGATAAATTATGGCTAGGAAAGACAAATTACCTTATTAGTTAATCTTGCTGTCTCTCTAGGTTTTCCCTCAGAATACATTATCCAGCATCCTGTGCGGTAGGGACCTCCTCAGTGAGGAGGATTCTGATATATCCCTTGGGGAGCGATTCCTCGTTGCATGATTTCTCATCGTAAGGAAGCTTTTGTTGCCTATGACTGCTTGCAGAAGATTAATTGAAGCCTTATATGTATCGGTGTGTTTGTGTGGTCCTCATCACCCACGTATTTGTATCACATCTGTGGAGTACATCTCTCCCTCTCCCAGAGTGGCTGTATCCAGGATTCTACTATAGGTAGAATATATCCTTGCTTCCTCCTTCGCTAGCAAATCAAGCGTATCTTTCCTTTTGGGGACTGTGCGGACCTCTATCCCTCACCACCACTTAGGGTGTCATCTTCTGCTTGCTCTAAGCTCCTGTCACCGTAAGGTTTCTGGTGGCCAGTCAAACAAATACCTCCCTGGCCTCTCACAGGCTCTCCTTCGAGTGTGGGGAGATGTTCCAAGAAATCCACACGAGACCTTAGTCATCTGTTCTGAAAGCAATTTCAAAGCACTCTTGAAAACTTTTCTTTTCCAGGGTGCCTCCAAAACCACTTGACAACAGCCAGGCCTGTGCAGCACTGCACGTTGCTTCTCGTGGTGATTAACACCCTCTCCATTCCCTTCTCTGTCCTCAGATGTCTGACTGCTCTCATCTCTCTCTGGTACTTGGCTCGTATGCTCTTTGGGGAGAAGGTTTTCACGCATTGTGAGATCTAATCTATGTCTTGGGCTTTTAGAGCTTTGCAAGTATAGTAACTATTAATAATAAGAGGAATATATTCAAGTACACAGGGACAGGGTAGGAGTGAAATAAGATATGATTTGCAAGACATTCTGAACAGTCATACAACATATATGTATGTCAGTGTTTGCACAGCCTGTTTCAAATACTTGTGCATCCAAATACACAAACATACCTATATGTATGCAGCATGCTATGCAGTTTAAAATACCAGTTATAATATTCTATCTGTATTTATTTTTTTTTGCATTTATCATGTTCTGTAGTGTCACACAAATTTCTGTTCCGTAAACCAACTGTGTATTTGACTACTGAATTCTCTAATTGATACTTTTTCTGTTTCGAGATGGTCTCGTGTACAATAATATAGGACAATGAGGCTTAAAATTATGTTTTTACCTTTAAGAATTTCAGCAACAGTGAAAAACAAATAAGTTTCTTCAGCTTCAAGGCAGTGATAATTTACATGTCAAGAAGTTATACAGGTTTTTATGAGATTATTGCAGTTTTATTCAATAAAAAATAGTTACCATGACAACAACTGTCATGCTACCTGTGAGATTATAGCAAAGAAGGACAGTGAAGAAAAGACTTCATTTTGGAAAGAAAGCTTATCTGACCTCCTGAATGCAAACACTGCTTTGCTGTGACCACTGCTGACTGCACAGCCACTCTGAGCCAACCTCAACATCTAGCTACAGATTTTGAAGTGTGATGATCCTCTTAGAAAAACAAAACAGTTGGTAAATAATGGTAGGTCTTTTTAATGCAAATGCCTCCTTAATACTCTGTCAGATTGGTTATCAGATGTCCAAAATAAAATGGAGATTTCAGTCTGTCGAGGTTTGGCAGAGTTGGGGAGAAAGAATGGGTGAGACTTATAAAGGGCATCAGAAGAGCAAAGAAAACAGAAGTCTCGGGGAAAAATGAGAAAACACTAGGTTGCATTATGGTCACGTATTTTATTTTTAACAGCCATTGCAATCTTTCAGAAAAATGGTTACTTCATTGAATATGGATTCATGCAAATTCCAGGCATTGACTATGTCTTATGTCCTCTAGAACATGCAAGTTTTATTTTTTTCAGTACGCACGTTTCCCTGCCACACCAAAAAAATCTCTGCTTTCCTACTCCCCGTGGCAGCATATGCATTTTTCTTTCTGACTAATGTGCAGAATCTGTACCCTGACTTGCACATAAAAATACAGCCAAAACAACAGAAGAACACTAGCTGCGCACACACATCTTGTTTTTATGAAGGCTTTTAATCTTAGCTTGCCAGAAAACACAGGCTTTCTTACTTAGCCATATGAAAATGATTTTATTGTTAATTGTGTCTCTGATTGTTAGGCTGTTGCAATAGGGAACTATGAAACCTGACACTAGCAGAGCAAAACAATCAGCAATGGTTAATAGCTAGGGGTATTAATAAAGTGTTCATTAATTAAAATCTGTTGAATCTCTTTGCAGTCCATATTTATTCACAGGGTCATTAGCATTGCAGGAATGTACCTCGGAAAAAAAAATGCAGAAAGTTTTTAAATGAACTAAAAATTTTCCTCATCTGTCTTCAGATGGTTTTGTATTACGTAAGGCAATATTAGGTAGGTACATAAAGAATAAAACAAAAACGGTGATTATGTTGTTGGGACAGATTGTATAAAACTGCTATATTATTGTAATTAGGACAGCAGTGACTCGGACTATAATAGTGGCTTTCTTGTAAAAATGGCACCGTTTCAAAATTAAAGTCTCTGGCTAAATGTGTTTGTTGTAGCATTGTTAAAGGAACAAACACATGCCAAATGCAGTCAAAATTAAACACAAACAGAGACCTTAGCTCTTTATTTGCTGGATAGAACCCAGCACTCTCTTTCAAAGAGCATATACTTAATAACTGCTCCTTCCTGCATTCAAACTGCTTTTTCAATGCAAAGTTTTTTACCTTTAAAACTTTAAGCACATTATGCATGTGAAAATGGTTATAAACATGTAGTTTATAGCCATAGTGTCTGTAGTGGAGTAAAATCCTACTTAAACGTTGATAATCCAAAGCTCTACTCCAGAGCATGGAGAGTTCTGCTGCATTTGGGGGACTGTCTAAATAACAGGGGCTCGGCACTGGCTGTGACTTCTTTTATCTGCAGGGCTTTTCACAGGCAGGAATTTATCAGTTCTTAAAGCTTTTGTTCATGCTTAGCTGAAAAGAAACCCAAGATTTGGGTCCAACAGTGTTGGGGTGGGTAAGGAACCAGATTCTGGATTTTAGCACACCTGGCACTGAGATCGGGGCAGCACCGAGGCAGCCGTCTCATGTCTTCTGTAACATGGAGAAAGTTTTCTCCTTTAATTTCATATAATTGCCATTAAAAGCATATTAATATGGCATATGTAACATGTATAGAAGACTGAACATGAGTTATAGCATAAAACTAAAAAAAATAAAGACAGGGAGTAAAATTTAAACTTAACTATATAATTTTAACAGTGATAATAATTTCTTTAGTCTCCCTTTCATGATGACTTACATCTGTTATAGATGCTTTTCATCAATACATTGGTGAGAATGCATTATTACATCTGAGGACCACCGCGTGTGATGGTCTGAAATGAGAGTAGAGTGGCCGACTGGCAGTGTGAGAAATTGATTCTGGGAGATGGGAGAGTGTTTTATCCTTCCCTTCTCTGTATTAGTTTTATTAGGTGAGATTATAGTAACACTTCAAGTGATCTCTAAGGAAAAGAAAAAGAAGAATATGCCTTTTTTTTGCCTGCTTTTGTGCATACAAGCAGTAACTGGGAATGCTGGAAAACTTCCACTCCCCTGGGTGAGGTGTTATCCATCCTGCCAGCTCTGTGTCCTTCCTGATGTTGGAAGTGGCCAGGTACGAAAGCCTGGGATGGAAGCTCTGCACTGAGATGCAAATTGGCTCTAAATATGCAAATGTTTTCCAACTAATCTGCATATAATTCACAAAGCTGCCCAGAGCTATGGCAGCAATGAGCCTCCCCTGTGCTCCTGCATAGAGAAAGGATTAAAGAGAGGGAGCTGCAAGGAAAGGACGAGGGAGTCTCCCCCGCTTGCAAATGTCTCTGTCACTGTGGCCACGTCAAACCCTTATTATGGCTGGAAGCCAGGGGAAGGAAAAAGAATCCTTTCTATTATTTCTTTTCTATGCAATTGCTGTAACTTGGCAAGGTTCTTTCAAATGTGGTTTTGCAAATCTTAAATGCAACATATTGTATTGTATTATTAACCTTGTATGTCATATCCCTTTGATAAGATTCCTTTGCAAATGCTTGAAGTCTGCATAGATCTAGCAGGTAGCTTTAAATGCATTCTACAAAGAAATGTTAAATAATACAGCTACCAAAAAGGGTTTTCTTTACCCAGAAATTTGGTCTGCTGGCATGTATCATCTTGAAGGAAAATGTTTTGTTTCATAAAAGTAATGTTTTAAGTTACTACTGTTACTGCTACTGTTTTTCTTTCTATTATTATTGTATAAACCTCACTTTTTTTAAGAGTTTCAAGGAAATTTTTTTGTTTCAAATTATTTATAAGTAACAATTATGTAAATTTCTAAGATGAGTTTAAGTATTAATTATATATATTCTTTTTATTTAGGCACCTTTGTTACTAAAGTAACAGCTACAGATGCAGATGATCCAGTTTATGGAAATAGTGCTAAGCTAGTTTATAGCATTCTGGAAGGACAGCCTTACTTTTCTATTGAGCCACACACAGGTAGGTGACCCTGAATTCTCAATCTCTGGGTTATATTTACAGAACTGACTGCACCTCTTACATTTTTTCATATCATATACTTAAGCAGGGAGCATAAATTGGTATATCTCTGTATAACTTGAGTTGTTTTGCACGTCTCATTTGTATCCCATCAGAATCTGATCATGAAAAGATAAAAAACTGCATTACCAGTAAGGCAGGTAATGGTGACACTAGTATTACAGAAATTGCTGAAACAAAACTGAAGATAGTAGAAGTGCTGTGTGATTTACAGCTGATTAGGGATTGAAACACTTGGCTGGATGAATTTAATGAATGTAATACAATTTTCAATATGAGACTATAGCATATCTAGTTAAAGAACGTACAACTCAACTTGGGAATATTATTGAATATATTGTGTGTTTTCATTAAAAATGTTTTTTTTCTTTCTTGATTGAAAAAAATGGGAAAAGAAAGAAACTGATGCTGAGAGGTAGTAGGAAGTTTTATTAGCGTGCATTTAATATATCTGCTTCTCTGTGGCCTTAATGCTTTGAGTGAATCATCTGAAAGCAGTGCCAATAAATCTATTCCTTCTTTGTTTGTGATGCATATGTTGTACTTGCAGCAAATTCAGTTAGTTATGTTTAAGAAGTGTTCTTTAAAATGATTTGCTATCATTTTTATATTATTTTATCTGTTACTAGAAGCTACTTTTAATTATGCAAGTTAAACAGCTCTGATCTCTCTAGTAGTACAACTAATTCTAAAACTCATACTAAAATCACCTAATTTTATACAGTCATAAAGGAGAAAAGTGCAAGTAAAGCATCTCAAACTTATGCTGATTAACAAAATAATGAAAGAAATACTGGGAAAATTATTGAAGGAGGTTTCTGGCAGCATCAAACTTTAGTGTCCTAAGTGATCTGACCAACATGGAACAGTTCTTTTATTTGGTGAGGTTGTATGGTAAGAATTATTTCACTTTTCCAAAAAGTGCCCTATTTTTCAAGGACCTTAGGTAAGAGTGTGGAATCACTCCATTAAAAGTATTTTCCTCTGCTTAAGCTGTCTGATTATGAAAGCAGGCCCTGGAATGTGATTCATTATTTAATTTATACTTCATATAAAAAAATCTGAGAAGTTATACCTTTAAGACTGGAAAAATCTTTTTTTTTTTTTTAAGCAAAGCACTGGAATTACAGTAACTGAAAATACGTGAACTTAGCTTGAGTAAACCACTAGAAAATATGAAATACAGCATTGATCTGAGGATAGATTAGAGTAGGAATGAAGAAAACAGTGACAGAAAGAGCCTACAAGGGAATTTCATAGAGAACATAAAGTCCTTTAGTTGTTGTCACAAGCTTTTGCATAGGAGCTTAGTGTATCCTCTGCCTACAGAGATTTTTCATTTTTTCACACAAAATACCTTTAAAGAAAATACTCCATACCTTAAAAAAAACTGTTTAATTTGACTCAGGTTTATTATTTGTATTATGCTTAAAGTTGTATGCTTAATCCAATGAACCATTAACTGGGAAAGTGATTTCCTTATCACAAAAGCCAGAGAAAACTCCAAAGGTTTTTGGTGAACCTGAAAATCATGATTTTTCTCCTGTTTCACTAGCACTAAATTTCCCCTCCTACTTTCATTTCCAGTTATCATTTTTTCCTTTTGAGCAGCAGTTCAGTTAGCCTGAAAGTGCATGTTAGTTTGAAAAAAAATTAATATAAAGAATTCAACTGTGCCTCTTCCACAGTTCTTGAGATTATGGTTTCATAATATGGAGCTGCCTCTGATTGAATAAGTGGCTTCTGATTCAGCCTTTTTCTAGAACTATGTAGGGGAGTGATGACATTCCCCTGTAAAAAAAAAAAAAAAAAAACAGCGGAATGGGTTTGTTTACTGGGGCCATCCTCTGNCTAGAACTACGTAGGGGAGTGATGACATGTAAAAAAAAAAAATACAGCTGAATGGGTTTGTTTACTGGGGCCATCCTCTGTCTGTGTCATCTGTATGTAATGGCCCTATTTGTAGTGTAAATAGAGTATTACTTGTATGGTTATTACAGAACAGCTTAAGCCTACTCTGAGTTTAGAGTGTGCAGTTATTTCTATGATATCAGATGGTTCTATCTATTATTTATAATGCGTGATATTTTCAAATTTGCTGAATTTGTTCTTGTCTTTGCTCTTCATTCACTTAGAGAAGCTTATTAGCCATCTTAAATGTCAAGTCATATAGAGTCCTCCAGCATAGATTTCTTGGCAGGAATATGTAAACTAGAAACTTACGTAAAATCTAATGCAAAGCAGATACAATTACTCCTGTAGGAAATGCAGTTATATATTATAAAAGGTGAAAAACATTGTTGTAGATCTTAAGAAATGTGTTGATTTTAGCAAAATGCAATACTAGAATTTTGGCACAAAGGCATGATAGTGGTTATTACATACCCCAGGGAGTCTTTTGGTAAAAAGTAACGTATTAAGATAGCTACAGCTTTATAAGTTGACTAGTATGGTTGTTAACAAATACGCATAGAATGGAATATGCATTTTAACAAAACAAAATGTCCAAAGAAAATAGAAACAATGCTGCTGATGGATTTTTTTTTAATGTATTTATCCAATCTTAGTAATGTGAGCTGTCATGCCTAATTTTTTTTCCTACTATAAAAACACATTATTTACACATTTGTATAGAATACCTAGGAGCCTTGTTGAAACTTTTAATGTATAAAAGATGTTCAAATACTATGGTGACAGTCTACAAGCTAAATCAGAAGAGCTACATGGAACAGTATCCAGTCAAAAGTAAAAGAAAAACGAAGGTCATCCTCCAAGTAGAGTTGCTCTACAGTTACATTGTCATGTGGCGTTTTTATATGGAAAATCTTTCCAGTATATTTGAAACTGAATTGATGCTGAGCACAAACATTACATCTAGAATTGTGTTTTTTCCCAAATGCTATCACTACTTTAAGGAACAGAATATGGTAAAATGACCCCCTTAAAAATATTTAGATTTCCTTTTATTCATGGGAGAGAATTAAAAGTGCAAGTTCAACCCTCTAGGGCTAACTGGCTGGCTTTTATTAGCTCTGTTTTTAAAAATTAAGGACAAATTTAGATTGAATGACTGATACTAGATTTGCTGAACAGTCATATGTGTATTGTTTATAAAGGCATATAAGTTGTATGTATTCTCCCACAACCCAAATACTGACAATCAAAATGCTGGGAGAAGGGATTTCTTAAAGCTGCTAAAAGTAGCTACAGTTCTCACTTTTAAGATTTTTCAAGGATATTAAATCATGACTGTCAGCTTTAAAATAAGATTATCATAATGAAACATAATATGAAGTGACACTGTGTTCTACAATACAGGAATGGCAGAAAAAAATACATTTTCAGCTGTGTCTTATTTACATTTCCTATGAACTTACTTAAATAATATCGCTCTTACACATACACATGAATACATTTACATGAGCAAGACAAATTAAGCCAAATATCTTACTCTATTGGAAAACATTATATTATTCAATCATAAACCCTTACCATATGTGTATAAAATCAATTTTTTAAGCTGCCATCTTGTATAAGGTCACTGAGTACAATGGCCAAAGTTTGATTCAATAAACCTGGGATGAAAATAGTCAGAAGATCTAAAAAACTTAGCAGTCTTCTAAGAGAATATGGATTTTTCTTTGAAGAGTGAATAATTGATTTTTTTTCTATACCTATGCAAAAATATGTCATCTTTAATTTACAGGCGAAATTTCATGTGCTTTATTCATCAGAGCTCTAAATGATTTGGTATTTGACCCCCTCAGGACCGTACTGTTGCGTGTGAGATACCTTGTGGTTCTGAACTCACGAAATGAAAAGTTAACTCTGAAATGAGTAGGCTTAGGAGGGATGAAAATGCCTCTCCACAGAAGGCAGTCCCAAATCCCAAATCTTCTCTTTTAGTGTACAGTCTTTATTATCCTCAGTCATCTAGACCTTGAATTATAGCACAGCAGAAAAAAAATATGATAAAAAATTAGTTACCTTTCAGTTACAGACACCTTTGTGATGTTACCAACTGTTTCTTATATCTAATTGTTAATTCCCGATTTATTAGTAATCCTGCCCATCAATAATAACTCAGACTGCCCTCAGACTATTGTATATTGTACTGATGAGACCATCATCATAAGAGACTACTGAGATCCTGAACAAAGTTTGAAACACGATAGCTAAGGTGAGAGAGACTGAGGAATATGACACATAATGGGAGATTGATTGAACTTAATTTGTATAAACTACATAAGATGTGATTAAAGGAGGATATGAAACCACTGTACAAATATTTGAGAGGTGCTAATAGAAGAGAGACATGAGAATTTTTTCTGTATTTAGTCATGACAAAATGACAAAGTAGCATTTTCAAACTAGAGAGAGAGATGAGGAAACAGTTTTAATACAAGAAATAATGTGCAACTGCAAGAGGAAAATAATGAACTTATGCAAAGAACTAAGTAATGTTCCTCAAAGTCCTTCTGAACAGCTCAGTTTCTAAATGGTTTAGATTTAAAGCCTAGCGGAATTAATGTAGAGAAAGAACATATTCTACATCAGTCAGGACCTGCGTTGAACTGCTGCCTTCTAGCTCATTCTGTCAACCACTGAGCTATGATAGCTCAGCCAATTACTGCAGATTTAGTTGCAGTTAGCTAATTTTGAACAGAAATAATTTTAGAAGGGATGAACTGGGGTGGGTGGACGTGGTTGTGTCATAGCAAGTAATTAGTGTGAACTCTAACTTGGCTTCTTGAGCAAAATGGGTACAAAGTATAGGATAAATTCATACAACATGAGCAGTGTCATCGCTGCCAGTGAAGGGGAACAGGCTCCAGCACGTGCAGGAACCTCTGGAGTTGGCGATGGAGTGAAAAACTGCTCAGGACCAGAGCTCTCAGTTGGATACCACATATCAATATGGAAAACAAGTCGAGGGTGCGTGTGGTATATTGGAAGGGGTCCTAATAATGTGCGGTGGGCAGGTGATAAGTGGCATTTTCCTTATGTTGAGTAGGAAAACAGGTTACATATCTGTGTTAAATAATGTACTTCGATAGACTGGAGTAGAGAGAGGAATTTAAACAACAGAGGTAGATTTGGAAACCATTTCAAAAAGTATCCAGAGCTGCTTCCCCGTAGCGTCCAGTGTAATTATAGATATTAGAGGGTCATTAGAAATACAGCTGTAAGGTAGCAGGTTTATAAAGGCAGTGCATTATATAAGTGCTTATTTACTGCATGCATTAGTTAGTGTGAGGAGGTCCTTATTCTCTGCTGTGAAATCTTGTTCCCATGGAAAAAAGGCATGGCTGGTAAGCACAGATGACAGCTTTTTCCCATATAATAAAACCCAGAGAGAAGTTCATCTGAATGAAAAGACAGTGTTGTAATAGATGTTATAAAATAAATCTTACTAGATATTCTTCAAGAACAATATATGTCATGAATGTAGGTGGTCTTTATATACATTGGGAAACTTGCAAAATCTACTTGAAAATGAAAGTCTGATCAGCAAACAAAAACAAATGGAAGTAATAAAGGATGAAGAATAAGATATAGTAGATTGTAGGTTTCACAAAAAACAAAAGATTTATTACAACCAAATTTGACCTTCATATCTTTGTTTGACAGGGAGGCAGGCACTGTCATCTTCCCTATAAACTTTTAAAAATAAACCTGATGACAAAGCATGCACACTGCTGTCCTCTTTTTCTTAAGAGCACAAAAATAACAAAGAATCACTCAAATATTCTTATGTAAGATAGTATTTAATTTGTCCGAGTAATTATTTTTACTGCAGTTAATGAATTTTATTTGAAATATATCTGAATGTAGTTTAGATGTTCCTTTAATTGATAGCTGCTTTTAGAAAGTTTGCCAATCTAGATAGAGACTGCAGATCTTTCTCCTTTCTTGTTAAAATAAAAATTCCGAAGCATTAAAACTAAGTTAGAAGTGGAGATGTATGATAGCTTTTATTAATATTATTATGACTTTTATGAAGGGTAAATTGAATCAAGAAATACTGAATTAATATTCTTGTATCAGCTCTTCAGAGGATTAGACTTTAATTTTCAAGAAAGTTTGCTGCGATCTGTTCCTTTTTTTTTTTTTTTTTTTTAGAAATTATGGGGCAGGTTTTGCAGAGGTCTCCAAGTGAACATTTGTCGTAATGTGGTGCTAAAGCATCACGGAAATCAGTGCACTTCATGAGGATACAAAAAAAAAAAAATGCGTCTTGTGGCTCTCTAAGGAAATTACGAGATTGACTTTACAGGAGAGCGGCCCCTAAATGACTGTTATATTTAATAAGAATCTCCACCAAGGTTTTAGCACTGAAGGTAGATCAAAGCAATTACTTAGCTCTTCCAGAATGAACGCAGGTAAGTGCCAAAGCATGCAAGCTGAAATAGCAGAAAGTCTTCATCAAAATGTGTGGGATGAATGAGGTAGTTAAGAAAGGCTCTTTGGGGTGAAATTCCAGTTTTGCATAGTGCTTTCTTGGTTTTGTTCTATGTTCTCAATTATTATGTGTAGTTTTATAGTGTTGCCATAAAGGGATCTATGGAAAAAATAGAGCGGAAAATGAAAAGTGAAAAACAAATCTTCATTCCTGCTGTCCTGCTTCTCTTCTTTCTCTGCATTGGCTACAGCCTGTGACATATTGCTCCTTTCCCCTGGTGTCTTTCAGCATGAGACAGTGTATATTCTTCCAAATAGGTTTCTGAAAGTAGTCCAGAGGGGTGCATTTTAACTGATTCAAGTTGTGAGGCAGATTGTGTAAATTGCTCAGTGTGTGCATTTAGAACCACTGTAAAAGTAAATCCCATTTTGCAGCTGTTTTATTTGCTATTGAGCAGTGTGACACCAATAGCTGTTTAGGAAAAGCAACTCAGCTTAAAAAAAAAAAAAAAAAAAAAAAGGAAAAAAAAAAAAAAAAAAAAAAAGGAAAAAAAAAAAAAAAAAAAAAAAGAAAGGAAAGAAAAGAAAAGAAAAAGAAAGGAAAGGAACATCCAGTATGGGAAATGATTTCATTCTTTTAGGGGGATGTTTCCCCTTGATTTCTTCCTTTTCCAACCCATTTCCTCATATTTCCATCCTCAGTCAAAGCATATTAGCTGAATTATGATGCAGGTATCTGTTCACTGGTTCTACTGCAAGTCCTCTGAGGCTGTTCACAGGGCGCAGGTTTGCTGAAATATCTAATCCTGACTTAACAAAAAGCTTCATCTCTAGGTATTTTAATGTAAGTGGAAGGGACCTGAAGCGAGTATGTAGTAAGTATCCGTACTCCAAAACAAGATCAGTTCTATGTTCTTTATGGATATTTGCCTAACCTTTTCTTAAAATCTTCTGGTAATGGAAATACTACAGGCAACCTTCTCTTTCTGCACTTACTTTCCTCCTAAAAAGATATTCCCCTAATGTTTTACCATAATGGCTCTTGCTGTGGTTTAAGTCTGTTTTGTGATTCACATTTGAGGCCCAAATATTTCCTCATTTCCAGAAAATATTTGAGCATTTTTAACATCTCATTTTCACTCCACATTCCTTTTGGTCTTTTGAGTCCTCTCTTCTCATATCATTGCAAAGTTGACTGTTTCACCCACACAAAATAGTTGGCAACTGAGTTGTGCCCTCCTTTTATAGACCGTCCAATTTGGTAAGATTGTTTTGAAGACGAATTCTATTTGCAGTTGTTTCCAACTTGGTGTCATCTCAAAGGCTTGCTAAGTTCTTCCTGTCCTCCATCATTCTGAAAATACTGAATGATGCTCGAAGCAGAGCAAACCCAGTGAACCGTTTCATCCAACTATCAACTATCCATTTTGGCACTGATAACTGTTCTGAATATAATTTTACAACAAGCATTTACCTTTTCTACATTAGTTTCCAATAATTCTCATCCCCAGCTTTTAAACTACTTTCCTGTTTGGCACATAGGATTTTCATCCATCAGAGCACTCTGAAAGAGATTATGTTTTTATTCTCAATTTTGTTTCTGGGTTGAGTCGAAGTATAGTAGGTTGGATGTCCAGTATGTTAATGTTTTGTCTGCTGAATGTGTCTTAGTATTTGGTGAGCCTGAATTGACTTTGGAAAGTTGTTTGAAAGTTTCATGTAATATGAGTCCAGCCTGAAATCCGAAGGGTAAATAAATATCCTTCAGCAAATTAAAGTTAAAATTCTTTATACATGACACTATACAACACTTTATACATGGAACTTGCAATTTGGTTGTATTGGATGTATAAATAACCTTCAGAACCTCTAATTGAGATTAGTTTGGATTGATGGGAACAGACATAAAACAGAGCTTGCTTTTTCCTCCAGACTTATATTCTGTAAAACTTTCAAATATGGAAGACAATAGCCTGTAATATTTTAGGGAAATTATATGTGAAATTATAGGATACCAGACTGCCATTACATTATGCTTAGCGGTTTACATAGCAAGTATCTGATTTTTTTTTTCTAAGTGTCTTATACCACCTTATTTTCAGCTTTGTTCTTTACTCAGACAAGAGGAGGATTTCTGGTCAGATTCTCAATATTATAATCTTAAAAAATGATTCTAATTTCTACTTAAATTCATTTGTAGTAATGAAAGAGAATAGAAACATTTCTTTATTCACCATGAATATATGAATTAGATAAACTAGATGATTTAGCTAAAGAGCATCTTTTTTAAAGGAGTTCACTGTAGTTTAATAGGAACCAAGCTACGTGAAAGAAAAATAGCTGTTTGAAGATTGCATGGCTGCACTAGTCCTAATGGAGAGAAATAAAAATTTATAGATTTTACTTGAAATTTGGCATTGGCATCTAACAATCCTCATAATTTTTTACAAATATGTAGAGAGTGAGAGCTAATAAATTGTATGATCCAGCATATGAGCAGGTATTTATGATGCAGGGTGCGAACTGGGCCATTCCACTGAACAAGCAAATCTTGCTGAATGTGCAGTATGATATAAAGTTCTTTTTAAAATGATTTCTAAAGATTTGGTAGTTACTGTCAATATCTGCACAGTGTTCTGTGAGTGCAGACCCCTGCAAAGAGGCACTTTTCCTTGTGCCTCAGAAGAACCCTCAAGCGCCATGGTTTAAAAAAAAAAATGCAATGGTGAATTTGATTTCACTTGGCACTCTTACACTTCACTTACCAGTAGGATAATTCAGTAACTTGAACTTCGTGCTCTCTTTTTACGGACAGATGATTTTGTTAAAAATATGGTTCAAAAACAGGATCAAAAGAAGGGAATAAATAAATAAATAAATAAATAAATAAAGCTATATTTCAATTTAGGGATATTTTCCAGATGTAGAAGGTTTTGCTGGAATGCTTTAGTTTCATTATTATTATAGTGGACATTACCATGCTGTATTGCAATGAGAGTGAGTTAAATTTACCATTAAATGTTTATATTGCCCCTCCCATACTGAATGCGGTGAGTGTAATAGCACATTAGGGATAGACAAGTATTGGAAAGAGATTTTTCATGGGCATGTTAGATGCCCATGAAATTTATAGGAGCTTGTGATGGATTTGACCCTGTATCTTTAACTGGACTATCTCTTGCAGAGGATTTCTTACTAGCCTACTGATATTTTTGATATAATATAAATAATTTTATACTATATATAATTTTGATATAGTATAAATAATTTTACTAGTAGTTTTCCATAAAAGATTTCTAACCCAGTGAAATAGGTGCTGGTAACCTGCTGAGGTTTTTGTCCAACAAGATGCCCTACCAGAGGCAATGAAGTGACTGTAGGAATTTGCATTATTGGTGACTAGATTCTTACAGACAAGCTGTCATTCTCAGGTAGAAGCTTAGGCACTTGATTTAGGATTTTTGGAAACATCTGTAGTCTATGTTCTGCACAAGGTCAGATGAAATATTGATTTTGTTTTTAAAATATTTCCAAAAAAATCAGTATGATGGATACAATTAACAATGCTTGCAGTTGTGTCTACTATGAGGTCATCCTCTGTTTTAAATTCTGTGGGAAAAGCAATTGATTTCTGTGAAACACAGGGCAAGTGTTTATCAAAAAAAAAATGTTAAAATGTATCACAAGGTAATTCTATTTTTTGACTTCCTTTCATTGAACTTTTAATTATATCAAGGTAGGTCTCTTAGATTTTTAATGAACTTTTCTGAAAATTACATTTTTTTCTTTATCCTTTGTACTAAGGCAATTTCAGTTTTTATACCAGTGTTTATCTGTGTTCATAAGAATAGCTATACCTACAAAACTGATTTTGGATCTGTACTTGACCACTCCTTTCTCTCCTTTTACTCCCCCCCTCTCCTGTCTTGTAGCTATAATTAAAACAGCTCTTCCCAACATGGACAGAGAAGCCAAAGAGGAATACTTTGTGGTTATCCAAGCCAAGGACATGGGGGGACACATGGGTGGACTCTCTGGAACTACCACAGTGACGATTACACTCACTGATGTGAACGACAATCCTCCTAAGTTTGCACAGAGTAAGTGGCATTGTGCATATGTGTTCTTCCGTCCAGGTGATACAGTTCTTTTTTATCATTTCCCTGCCTGCATTTATAATGTAATATAAAAACACATAGCTGCTGTTAGAGAAAGATTAACAGTCCTTGGGAAAGAGACTGTTTTGTCCGCACCAGTGTTCACATGTGTCTTTTCCCTGTGACCCCTCTTTTGTCTGCCCAAGATGACTTGAGGATTTTTCATTCGTTTGGGTAATTTTGTGTTCACTTCCATTGTTTTTAAGTGTTATTTTTAGTTGGTTTTGTATCCACTTCCTTCTCAGATGCAGACAAGTGACACCACTACTCAGAGTTATATAACTGATAAGAGAAATAAAAGGCATTTGAATAATTAGGTATGAGTGAGGAAAATAAAGAAAATAAGTCTAAGTCTAGTTAATTGTTGATCTTTAATTCAAAATCCGTTTTTACTACAGTGCTTCCAATGGATATCTTGCTGGGCTAGGTTAAAATGATTTGGTGTCCTGCTGAGCTTCTCTACAAGCTCTGTGCTCTGTTTCAAAGATGAAGACAAAAAGGAGGGGGATGAAGGGAGAATATAATGAGTGGATCAATTTTATTTGGAGCATTTGTTTTCTGGTGCAGTATTAGACACCTGTCTTTTTATCCAGCATGTTATGAAAAACTCTGGGTTGTAAGATAATAAGAGTCTACTTGGAGGTTAGAGAGTGTTCACATCTAGATTTTGTATCATTATCGCTCTTTGATAAACATGGTTTTTAACAAGTTTTACTTATGCACCTAGGATAAAATTAGTACTTTTTTTGCACATGCATCACCTAAGTTTTACTTTTTCCCTTTTTGAAGACAGAGTGAAATGGTTTTGTACTACTACCCAGCATGTGGTGAATATTCCCCAGTAGTCTGAAAAAGGAACATATAAACACATATAGAGAAAAACTATAAAGTATATAATCAGATGTAAGAACTTATTTTCCAAAAAAATGCATCAGCTCATCCTAGTAAGGTTTTTAGTAGATAAGCATTCTATGCACAATAAGAGATTTTCTTTCATTTTAAAATATGATGAAATGCATAACTTCTTGACTTCATATCACACCACATTACTTGCACTTGTGCAGTGATGTTTCCCTTAACAATATGAGCATCGATGGATGAGACACCTGGCTAAACCATATCACCCTAATGCAGAGAGACATTTCCTTTATACGTGCAGTGTACAATGGTTCTAAATCTCTGGCTGCACATCTACTTTTTGCCAGCTTACCTGGCTTTTGTACTTGTATCAGCACTTTCTTTGTCAAAAAGCCTTTGCCCACCAGTGCAAAGTGCCCCTGAGATGGGATACAGTGACACGTAAACTGGTTAGCATGAGGAAGAGTGCATCACAAATCCCTGAAATATATTTGCTATGTGAAAAATTAATTAGACTAATAAGACCAATGTTACTTCTACGGAGTGACTTGCTGTCTTTGAGGCAACTCTGTTTATAACCTTGTTATATCCAGTTCACTCTAGCACAGCATTCAAGCTAGCGTCTGTTCTAACTATCCTGCTATAACTCCATTGTGGTAATTGCATTAGAAAAAAAAAAGATATTTATATTATCTCTATATTGCATTTAATGAGCTTGTGCCATAGTAAGCATCATAACTGGATACTGTTAGAAATTCTGCATTTTAAGAACACACGTTCATAGCATTCTGCCTAACATTTCAGATTAATCATGCTCCAAAACTTGCACAATAGTTGCTCAACTCCTTAACATTTTTACGTTGTTAAAGCAAGGTTTGCCTGTTCAAGTAAGAAAGGATAAAACTTACAATAGAACATAACCAATAGAAATAGGAATTTATAAGATGTAATACATGCTGCTTTGACAATAAATTGTAATGAACTCGGAAAGGAGTGTGTTTTATCGGTATATTGTTTCCAGGCAGGACAGAAATGTATATTTATGGTTAGATTTCAAAGCGCCTCCTGGGTTTTAGAAATGAAAAAGATGAACTTCCACTACCTCTGTGATCTCTCTGAAATCATTTTAGAGGCATTTTATAAGTCATTGAAATTTTTACCCCAATAGTTTACGACAGGATTATATTGAAAAGAACTGTGCATGTGTGTGAAAACTTGGGCTTTTCAAAGATGTTTAATGTAGATTTTTGGTCTGCTCTGACCTATAACACCCCGACAAGACAATTTATAATTCTCAGGAGTACTTTTATAAAGAGTCAGCTGAATCGTAATAAAAACATTTTTTTCAAGTATTTTGTAAACTATCTTAATAAATCTGAGAGAAAAACACCAATCTAAAAATGCAATCAACTGTGTCTGGAGAGTCAAACCACAAAGTGTGGACAGCAGCATAAGTTATGAACCCATAATTTATCCTCCCGAGGCATTTGATTGCTTTGGCTGCTCATTGTTTGTGAGCCATTATGAGTATCCTTGAGGAATCCTGATGATCTCCAAATTATCTCTAATAATAACTTAAAAGAGCAGTAGAGATCTGAAGAGGCGTTCAGATACTGAAAAGGCGTTTTCAGTACATTCTGCCTTGCTGCAGGTAAAAGGCAAAGTTTCATAACTGGATGTTATCAAAAATAGACTGCAAGTCTATAAATAAAAAGATAAGTTCAACAGTGTCTTACAGTGGGTTATACACTGCATATTTTCAGTGTTGAAAGTAGCTTAATATTTTATGTTAGGCAGCAGTGAGCCTCCCTGCAAGCAGGAGACAGGTTAATACTGTGGAAAAAAACATTTGTGTAAGGTATACTAATCCCATGTGTGGGGCATATATCATTAGATAGCTTGTGTAAATGTATTTTGTGTCAGTTGTACGTGTGAAAAGTTTGCTTTGGAGAAGTACGAGCAAATGAAGAAACACAAGAGAAAGGAAATGGTTATAATATTTAGTCTTTTCTTCTTATTTCTAAGGTCTATATCACTTCTCAGTAATGGAAGATGTTGCTCTTGGTGAACCGATAGGAAGGGTGAGAGCAAACGACCTGGATATTGGAGAAAATGCTAAGTCATCCTATGATATTATTGAAGGAGATGGAATGGATATATTTGAAGTTACCACAGATGTCCAAACTCAGGATGGCATTGTTAGAGTGAGAAAGGTAAATGAATGATACTGTTGGATACTCTATAAAAATTGTTTATTTATTGTTCATGCAACTGCTGGAGCAGACTGTGCTCTGGGAGAACGTGCTGGAGACCAGAAGATTCTCTTATCTGTGAATGTGGGGTCCAGGCCTCTCAAATTCACTATTTCGGAGCTTCTCTGTGCTGGGAATACATTATTCCTCTTGTCTTTGCTTCTTGAGTCCAAGCACATGCTTCACATGCTCAGATCATTCAGGCTTTGCCTGCTTGATTCAGAGGAGGAAAGAGTGGGTTTGAAATTCCTCATTGGTGGTATAAACTTCTGTAAAAACTCATCTGACTGCATCAAATGCCTTTTCTCTGTTATTTTACTTGCTGCATAACTGGTCAAATATTGTTCAGAGTAGAGCACGTATACAATGGAAAGGTCGCCTGGGTGTATAGAGAAAAGTGGGGAACCAACAGAGCTTCTGGAAAAAAATGTGGATGGTAAAGTTGCTGAAATATTAATTACAAGTTTAATTTGCATTACTGTCTGGGTCAGGAGGTTATACCCTTTCATGCTGTGTTTCAAAAAGAGATATGAAAGTAACTTACAACAATAAGTTTTGGAGGGATTTTAAATATGTAGGATAGAGCATTCTAAAAAATTCTTTAAAAATAAACAGTTATAAATATGATAACATGACATTCTAGTGAAAAAAAAAATACAGTGAGCACAGGAAGTTCGTATTCAACTTATACCCTTGTTTAAAATCAAAAGTTCCTATTTTATTTTCCTCAGTGAGTAGATCAGCATTGTAGATGTAAAATAAAATGATGTATCTATAGATTTGTCTTTTCTAAGATAAACTATGAAATAAAACTATGAAACTATGATATAAGCCCTTGATGTACTTTACTTTTTATTTATTGTATGCTGTGACCTCCTCTGTAAACTAAAGCAATTAGCCTTTTGCCCTGGCTCCTTTGCCCATATTTCATAGCTCAGTCTCTGGCATAATGCTCTTCAATATATTCATTTTGACAGCAATAATCATTCTGATTCTCCTACAGTAGGAGAAAGAAGTAGATGTATGTAGGGTACAGGTAACCAATATATTTTCTCCAGCATAAATATCTGGGTTTTAGACAGTACTGAGTAAATTTTCAATATGTTATTTTGATTAAGCATGACTAGTTCTATTGGGGTGCTGCCATTTTTGTGCTTTGAAAAGCACTTGAAAAATGTTATATAGGAGGTATGATTAGCAAATTGTGAATATGCTGGTGTATAAATCACCATTCATAATTGCAAAAGCTTACTAATTTAAGAGCTACTAAAGAAGCAAGGTTTTCTCATGTTTACTAGAATTTGTGAGAAAGAGAAAATAGCATTACAGGTTGATTTGTACTTGAAAAAATCAGCAAAATTTGGATGTATAGATATAGAAATCTTTGACAGACTTCATGAAAGAGTTTTGTAATTCCTATTTGTGTTCTAGCTGGTATTTGCATTGCAGATCCAGTTTCTATGTCTTTTCTTTTTATCCCTGGGACATTGTAATGCAAATCTTAATATCTTTCCAAAGCTTGGCAATTTGCATCTTTGAAATGTGAATCATTGTGAGACACAAGAGAATTATATTGTGAATATACTCATGTGCTTCAAGTCACAAACTTGAGTCTCCTATAATGAAAAATTCTAATATTTGAGAGTGTCATGGATTTGGGTTTTATTCTGTAGTTCATTCCTTTAAATCCACTGTGTTTTCATCTTTCATGTTTTAATATGAAGCTGTAGAATAGTAAAAACAGTGGTGACATGGCAGGTATATTGGTAGAAAAAAAGTAATTGGATTTGTGTTTCTCTCTTTGGAGAAAAAAAAATATAGAAACAGAAATTGCTGCAGTTGTAAGAAATTCCTGAGAGATATCTACCTCATTTACCCCTATAAACGGAAATGCAGAGTTATCTGAAGTGCAATAATATTGAAGCACTTTCTTATGTGATTAGCTCCACATTTTTCCACATAATGCTTCATATGTCCTACAAGTGAAAATCGCTAGTTCTTTATGTTTCTTGCATTGTTTTGGAAACCATAAACTCTTTCCTTCTTGTGGAGCTAGTATACGTGTGTATATACGTGTGTGTGTGTGTGTGTTTAGGTATATAAATGTATGTATTTCTTATCTCCAGCTAACAGAGCACTGATTAAGTGCATGATTAGTATGCCAGCCATGTCATCACCAGTGAATTGCTACTATTTAACTGACAGGAAATTGTAAATAGTGTAGTTTATGAGCAAATATTTTTGTAAAGTTCTTGTGAAAAGCAAGAAAACAAAACAAAGAGTTCTGATTTCTCTAAGGCTGGATAATGAACAGATATCAGTATATACCTAGAAAATTTTAAGGTAGAATTTCTGAAAATGGAGAGTGATTGCATTAAAAGTCACTGAATGCGCTTAAATGCCTGTAGCTTTCATCCATCAGCATTATATCCATTTGTTCTTGCTCTGCGGCCATTAGTAAAAGGCATTTATCTTTGTCGCTCCTAACAGCCCCTGGACTTTGAGACCAAGAAATCCTACACTCTGAAGGTAGAAGCAGCCAACGTTCACATCGATCCTCGCTTCCTCAGCGGAGGACCGTTCAAGGATACGGCAACGGTCAAGATTGTCGTGGAGGATGCGGACGAGCCCCCAGTCTTTTCGGCACCCACTTACCTCCTGGAAGTGCATGAAAATGCTGCTATTAACTCTGTCATTGGGCAGGTGACTGCTCACGACCCCGACGTGTCTTCCAGTCCTATCAGGTAGTGCTGCTTTGAGGTCATGCTTAATAATCTGTGTGCAGCTGTTTAAATATTTTCCATACGTTAAATGTATGAGTTTATGATCACTCTGTGTTGCTTCTATAAAGATCCTTGTATAGGATTTCTTTGCTTTATGATATGAGATTTATCAGTTGAGATAATTTTCATATTCACAGAACTGTTCCTTGGAACATCATTAATCTTATCAATCTCTAATAAATTAATAAGAAATGGGGCGCAAAAAATCTGACATGGTTGGATCATCAATGTTTATTTCTGCATTTATTTTAAAGAATCTGCCAGTTTCCAGAACTAGCAATCTTGAGTTTGTTCCGTGTGGTTGTAAGAACGACTTTTTGTATTCCTTTGGCTAAACCCATCCTTGCTTTTATGCTAATAAATCAGAGATTATTATGCCCATATGGCTTTTGTATCTACAGTTTACACTCCTTTCATTTTTGATTTAGCTTGAATTGAACCAAATCTGCTTTTTGAGGTTTAGCAGGTCAGTGTCTTTTCCATCTCATTTTGATTTGTGCAGATCTTTCCCCACTTCATTACCATATTAGTATATGATATGATCTGACTGCCCCCAAACATATTTTGCTATGTATAGCACTGCCAGCTAATAGCGTTAGGAAAGTGAACACCAAAGAATCAAACTTACAGAAAAGGCATATTTGGAGAGAATCCATTTGATAGTAATTGCCATTTTACATTACCAGTCATATTAGTATGGTATAGTATTTAAACTCTTCAAGCATTGCAAGGATGATGCTGTCATCATATCACTGTAATGGAAATTATGTGTATGTGATTTATAATGCTCTTAAAAAAAAAGAAAAAGAAAACCAAGTTAAACTAGAAAGGCAAATTAGAACATTCTATTCTAAAAACAGAGTATGTCAATACTGACTGGTCATTTTTTACTTTATTTTTTCTTTCAACTGAATTTTACAAAGGAAGAAATAATTGCATATCAAGAAAATTCTTTATTTCAATAGATATCTGTTCTCAATATTTTGGTTGTCAGAGATTTTAAGTATAAAAACCCTAACAACAAAAATCTAGATATGAGTCACCTGCTACCAGTGCAGCATATGCTGCATGCTATATTACACTCAGACTCAGTAAACTAATAATTTTTCTTAAAGAAAAAAAAATCATTTCTACCCAGTGCAGCAGTAATCTCTTTTTTACAGCTGCTTAGAATAGATGAAACACATCATCGGATCTTTCCATCGGTTCATCTAAAATGCATAAACCAATCAGAGATGTATGAGCAGGTGCGTAGATGGGTTACCAGGCAGGTTGTGAGTGTTCCCATCTTACGAAAATCCCTTAATAGGATATTAAGCAATACCTCATGTCAAGTACATGATTTCTGACACTTTTTTTTTCTTTGAAATTTCCATGTCAGCCGAGATCTTTAAGACTTAGAAAATGATAATTAGATGAGGCTAAAAGATACATATTTTGAATCATTTTTTTTCATACTGTTGCTGTTTATCCGTAATTTCGGAAGAACCAAGAGATTGATGTTTTTGGTTAAGTGATAATATGAAATTCAGCTGAGTTATGTCTTTGTTATCCTTTTCTTCCAATGAATGTGAACGGTCTCTTCATGTCAGTTTTTAAGTAAGCACAAATATGTCTTCATTTACTGTTTTTTAAGATATGCAGCAAAAATTCTTTTTTTTTCTTTTTTTCCCTTTATTAACTATTCTGCTGCACATATTATTTAAGGAACTGCCTCACTTGTAATACTCAAAAACGTATATTATTTCCGATAGTACTTATTTCATATTTCTGCTGTTATTTTATAATCATTGGCAGTAAATTATCTGGGATAAAGCTTGATACCAATGTATGGATAAAACCATGAGTAATAAACTTCCTAAACTGTCTGTGCTCTGATAAAATCACTGCCTTTCAGTGGGGCATATCAGCTTCACAGCGACAAGTTTCCCCCCGTTCAAATCTAGGAAGTTTCAACTTTAGCAGCAGTGGATCATTTTCTTAATTTCTTTCTCAACTTTAATGGGAACTAAGGAGACATTAAAATAAGGTTAAGATACATTTTCCAGTGTGATTGCCTAAAGTCCAATACAGCTGTACTACATCTACAGCTTTATTTTTCCATACAAGTGACCTAATTTTCAGGACTGCTGTGTGCAGTACAGTCCCTATTAAACCATTGAGAACTGAGTATGTTGAGCTTACTAGAAAATTAGTTTACTTAAATATCCAAATATAGAAGTATGTGCCTAGCTTTAGGCAAAAATATTTAAAATTTAACTTCATATTTTTTATGGTCCTCTTTTTAACCAAGCTGCTGATTTTTAGGTGAGTAAAACTTTCTCCACCCAGAGTTTAAAAGCAGAAAATTTAAATATCTAGAAATCAAAGATGTTTTCACTCTTACGTTCATTAGTTGCTAAATATCTTAGCGATGTGACCCTGCTAATCTTCATTTTTAACAGTATAGTCTTTAACTTTTTAACTTGTAAGATTTTCATAAGTTATCTAATAAACATTTTCTTTGAACTATTTTTGAAAGAGTTGTGTCTTACTGTAATTAGATTACTCGTAAAATTATAGAATTACACAAGTAATCTAATTGCAGCATATCTCTTAGTATGAATAAAATATCTGACACAGAAATGAAAGTAGACGAACAGTATAAGACTAACCTTCGAAATCACATCCTAATGGGACATCTCTTGAAACGGTGCTGTGCTGGAGTGAGTTTGAGTTAATCTGAATGTGTTCACTCTGCTTTTATAGAGTCATTATGACATATAAAGGAGCTTCAGAATCTCTTCTTTGGAAATGTCTGGTGATAAAGCATGAAGCAGAATGAAACAACTGATTTTCAAATAACGGTTCTATTGTGATTGTAGCAAAATATGTTTTGTGCTCTTTTATCACTGAATTTAGCAGCCTATTTGCAAAACCTATGTTTTGCAATGTTTGATGAGAAACTGATGCTTTGAGCCACTTTTCTGACCACAATATAACATAATGGAGGCTGTCAGTGTATAACTCTCCCTGTTATGCCTAGAAATACTGCAGAACAGAAGGAAAAATTGTCGATCCGCGTTATTATTATATACTCTGTAATGCACAGATATAAAGGCTTTAAGAGGCTCTTATATAAACCCACAATGAGGAATCAGTTAGACTCTCTGAAGCCAATTTTTGCTGAACCTAGTAAATAGTTTAGTGATAAATTTGTAGCTTTTCATTTCAAAAAATGGAAGGGCCTCATTTTGCAATTTACTTTATTCTGCAAATAATACGTTAATAAAGTAGTGTATTTTCTCTGGAAATGGGCAAAAATAAAGGCGTTCCTGGAGATCCTGTTCCGAGCTTGAAATCATCATCCTGCTTAATGCACCATTGGAGCAATCTGGCACAAGTATTTCGTGTTGTCAAGCTAGCTCTGTTTAAGCTGCGTAATTTACCTGGATATTCTCATTTGCAAACTCTGACTACCTGTCAGGTGAAAGTTGTTTTGTTCAAAATCAGCAATGTCAAACCATAAAACAGTCAATCCTTCTACGTTTCAAGTGTTTTACAGGTAAATGGTGATTCTGCCCATGGAGCTGCTTGAAATATGCCTAAATAATGTGTTTGTTTAAAAGTCCAAGCTTCATTAATCTAAAATTTGTTAGTCAAATAATGTTATTTAGTCCTTTTTGTAATAACCATCAAGCCCACCATTTTTGTGTGTTTAATATGTTACTGTTGAAATTATCAGCAGTTACAGAGAAATACCATAAAAACTGTCTAATAAAATTGATGGATTGCGTAATTAACTCTTGATCAGCAGCATTTTTCAGTGATGTTACCCACTGAACCTCGGGGCAGCCTGTGACCTTCATACTGGTTATACAGTTAATTACTCCTTGGGCAATAATAATTAAGCTTTTTGAGTCTCAGTTTGTCATTTTGCCTTATAAATTATCACGCTTTTGAACTTCTCAATCCATTTGTATTTAAAACTGTAGTTCTTGGATGGTTACATAAATTCTTATGATTGTGTGGGTCCCACCAGCTGCTTAAAGTAGATTACAGGGCTATCTCCCTTGTAGGTTTTCCATTGATCGGCATACAGACCTTGAGAGACAGTTCAACATTAATGCAGAAGATGGAAAAATAACTTTGGCAACACCACTTGACAGAGAAACAAATACATGGCACAACATAACTATTGTAGCTACTGAAACTAGTAAGTATTTGTGTGTACTCGCTCTTATTTCTGTTAGTTTTTTACCTTTTTTTTTTCCTGTGTGTGCTATGGAAACTGCATGCTACTCAGTTGAAAGTAAAACATTGGATTTTTAAATTACAAATCTTTTGAAAGAAAAGCATTATTTCTGCTGAACTTCTTTCTGTATTTCTTCTTGAAAACCGCTTTTTTTCCAGTGAGCAAACTAGTGCAGAATTTGAAGAGATACAAGAGTACATTTGTACAGGAAACACAAGGTAAATGGAAAAGAAATAACAAAGTTATAATAAGAAATGGGTAAAACTTTGCTATTCTGGAAATAAATAGTAGGTCAAATGCAGAAGTTCTTAATACAGTATGTTCTTTCGTTTCATCCCCATAAATGATTATACCTGTGGGTAATGTTGCATGAAAATGGCCTCATTTGATGCACATGAAGAAATATACACATATACAGCTGTAGGCAAGAACACGGATTTTGGGCATCTACAGAAATATTTAGATGTGTAACTGATCTGTACAATGAAGTTTTAACCAACTAAAATTAGTTCATAATTGAGTCGGAATAGGGTGGTGACAGGCTCTCAAGAGAGAATGTAATTTATTATTAATATTAGCACTATATTTTAGACTAAAAATTGACATAAACGTATTGCAGCAAAAAACAAAACAGAGACATGAGAGCCAATCTGAGACAGGAAATAACCTACATGAGAAAACACAGCACATTCTGGTTTCATAGGACATTTTTTTTGCCAAGGATTAGATAAAACTAGTTAAGAATTTAACTTTTTTAAAGGAGAAAGGTATAAAAATTTCTCTTTCAATTTCCTCAAGACACTATTATCATGAACCTTACCAATAGTGCGAAAAAGGATATTATTATCTTATGATCCAAAAAATCAGACTTTAGAATAGTACGAATGGGAAATAATTATACATTGTTTCCCCTATTTTTGTCTAAAAAGACACTCGTAAATATAATTTTCCAATAAACCCCTCTGACTGACTGTGCTCGCAGGAGCACAGCTCTGTGGGCCACAGCTCAATCAGGTCTGCCTGTTCCTTCCTGAGACGTCTAAAACACAACGATGCACCAGGATGCTGAAACCATCAGCCTTATCTTCACAGGAGCCTCAATATCCATCCCTGTTGTAAAACTGCCTGTTATTAGGCTGGCTATGAAAATAAGAATCCCACTCTTTTTCTAAGCATTTGGTTTCCTGCTGGTATATATATTTTTTTCTTTGTAGCATTCCCAATATAATTATTTGACATTTACATAAAATAAAAGCAGCATTTCATAAAGTGCTCTGCTTGGTTATTTGAGAGAAATTATCTTTAAAACTCCTAATGAAGAAACTAAATATGTTCAGAGAATTGTCAAGTAGGATAAAATGAGCATTTTTAGGTTTTGTTCCAACATAGTAATAAGCAATATCTCTGTTATAAAATAACAGAAATCCGCTGGAGGTAGCGAACTACTTCAGATGCAAGCAGCAAATGAAAACACAAACTGTGTCATCATTATGCTTTTTTGAGAAAATATTAATGGCCTGCTGATCTCTCCCATAAAAATAAATATGCATCTTTCATACAAGCAGAATCTGAGATTAAGATGAACAGTAATGGGGCATTTTGAGGGCTCACCTCCCTTCATGTGGGTGATGATCAGCCCATCGCATTGCTATAAGACTTGCTAATAACTGGCCATAATATTGCTTTTTTTTTTTTTCTTGATTCCCACCATGGTGGATCTTGAATACCCTAAGTTATCAACATTTTCATAAATGGATAAACATAAAGTTTTGCCAAATATTAACAGTTTCCAAATGCTCTATGCTGGTAAGTTACCTGAACCTGAAATTACGCCTTACGGACAAATGATTTGAGGCAGTTTTCTGCTGGTACAATGTCAAAGCTTTCCTGACCTCAGCTTCTGCCTTTGCTGGCAACTTGCTAGAACTGTATTGGTCGATGTGAACTAAACATAACTTGTGCGTTTCCACCTGCTTTGCAGATTAAGATTTTTAAAGTTTAAAAAACTTTGGAGAGCTGATATTTTTGAAGTACATCTGCTTTGAAGTGTAGATAGATAAAGTTAAACATGCTACTGTTTTTCATTTTTTTCTGAGTGTTAAAAGGTGGGCACAAAAGTAGACGTAACACTTTAAAGTCCAAGAAAAGTAGGAGAAACATGAAAGCATGAGCTAGTGGTGACTGTGACTTTCCTGTCCTTAGCAGACCAAAGATCAGTTTGTTTTTCTTGAAAATAATATCTCAGAACTAGGTATATATAGGTATAGAACTAGGTATATATAATATCTCCTTTTTATTTTATTATTTAATTATTATATAATTCAGAATCAATTCACACTATTGGTGACAAATAGTATTACCGTCATATTTTGGGACCTGTGCAAAGTGAGGCTGGCATTTCCCTCCTTTTGCTTTCCCATCACCAGCAACTTGACTGTTGCTTTTCATTTTGTGAATCGTAACAGATCTGCATCACCCTCCTGAGTGACTGAACCAACCAGACGGACTGAGGAAATGTCACTTGGACTGTCTGTCCTTCAGAGTTGTGTAGTTTGTTGTATTTTTTTCTTGCTCTTGTTCTGAAAGGGTGTAGGACAGTCACACAGATTTGTATACGTCTTGTTTCCAATCACACCAACTACACTGGATTCTGTTTGCGTATGCTGTACGGATGATTCGCCAAATATTTCATCATTTCGGATCTCTTTTTGGCTGCTGAAGATAAAGCAATGCAAGAGCTATTCATGAAGAAAAACTGGATTGAAAGTGATTAATGTTATAGGCAATATTTGTGAGAAATTTTCAGTATTTCAGATTTAACCCTGTTTTCCAGGAATTTAGGGAAAAATGATAAATTTCTTGTGCAACTTTGATCTTCCCAACTCCTACTCTTAAGTCTGATCACCTTCTATTCCTATTGCAACTGGCATGACAAGGAATATTGAAAGCTATTATGCCTATGGGTCCATTCTTCAATTTTCTCTCCATGTTCCCGTGTATCCAAGTTTACCCTGAGTGTGTCAGGAGCAGTCACTGACTCTGGACTTTAAGTCCTGGACTAATAGGATTTCTCATTGTTTTAATGCATTAAAACCTCTTATGTGATGGAGGTCTAAATAGCTTAAAATTGTGTGTCAGGTTTGGGAGGTTTGTTTTTACTCCATGCTCCAGAGAATGGGAGTGGGTCTTGCCTTGCTGTGAAAGTCAAGGTCGATGGAGCTGTTCGTGTGTTCGGGCTCTCTGGAGCCAAGTCTGAAGAGCAAGAGAATGTGAGGGCATGTGCATATTCTCCAGGAGGCTGAATTGTAGCATAAGGACGAGTGATTAACTTGCAGACATCTCTTTTGATGCATCTTTTTTTGCGTGCGTGCACAAAAGCTCATCATATCTTTGGTTCTTGCTACCTTTTTAAAATGGAATTTTCTGACATTGTGTAAAATCTAGTCATGTCAGAAACCTATCGTCATGCATAAGCCTATTCGTCTGAACACACAAATACATTTTTATTTTGTATAAGGTGCAATTATAGCCGTTAACTCCTGTTCCCATTGACATGCCTGTGTTGCTTGTGCTAACTGGGTAGCAATTTTGGTGGGCAGTGAAGCAGAGCAGGGTTCAGCCTGGGCTGACCTCCTCGGCGTTCGCCCCGCTCCTTGGACGGCTTTTGCAGTACTTAGGAGTTGTGTTGTCAATGCTGCTCAGGCACTAACACAAAATCCAATAGCCACAGTTTGGTTATCAGGACGTTTTAGCTGCATTTTTCACAGATTCTGAACAGAATTCAGTCTGATTATTCAAGCTATCAGGATGTCATACCTCTATAAACTATACAATTAAACTTAGATAATAACTAAACAATAGTCTTTCTACTTCCAGCTCCATGATTTTCTATTTCTTTATTTCAATGGGAATACCAGATACAGTGGAGATAATGTGTCTCATTAATACTAAGGAAATGCCCTATGCTTCAGCCATTGGTATTTAATTGATGTAATAAGAGTAATAATAAATGGAGGAATAATGTAGTTTGAAACCATAAAGAGTTCTGTCTGAGAAGCAGTTATAACTTATGCAAGAAAGAACTGTATTTGTCACATTATTCAACTGCACATAATTCCTCTAACTTAAATATGAATATGCTGGCATTTGCATGTTCATCTCTCATAAGCTGTAGCTGAGGTCTGCTTGAAATGTAAGATTCTAGTGAATTCTATTAAAAAAAAAAAGAAAAAAAAAAGAAAAAAAGTACATTATAATGCAGCCATTATTAGCAATGCCTATCTGGGATTCTCTTAACAAAAGTGAGGTAATCCTTTGCTCAAGAAAATGTATTATGTTATAAAAATTCATAAATGATATCATACATTTCAAGAAGAAAAGCTTCTAAAAATACTCCAGCTTGCAGGAGATTTTTGAAGAATACCCCCAACAAATACTGGAAACAATGATTTGTGAACTTTGAAGTCAATTATATGATGATCCCAAGCTTTCCTAGACCTAACATAGCCCTGAGTGGCTGCTTAAGTGATTATTCAAGATTTGCTGCCCTTATATGACCACGTACTAGACTCCTGGTAGAGCAGCTTTCAAGTCAAATCTCAGTTACGGTATGTGACCTACACCACCATTGGCATTCAAATATCGACAGTTGTGCTTTTTTTAATTAATGTGGACTTGAACCTATTCAGTCTTATGGGGATATGCAGAGTTATGAATCCATTCTGTTGGTTGCAGGAAGGTTTTTCCAGAACTTCTTGTCCCTCTTTGGACTCTCTGTGCCTCACAGACATGAGAGTCTCCATCCCGCCAGGCAATAGACCAGTCATCTTGGATTTTTGTGTGTATTTATTTTCTCGCATGCTTTTAGCCAAGGAGTAGATCTCTGAATGGAATTCAGAGTTTTTAATGGGGCTTCTGTTACCTTATTCTCTGAGAAGTATCATCATGGAGTTGTTATTTTGGTTGACTGCTTTATCAATTGATTCCTGAAATTCAGCTTCACTTGCCAAACAGAAAGCCTGGTTAAGCCAAAGAAAGAAAGGAGGAGAATAACCAAAAACAAAACAAAGGGAAAAAGCAGAACAAAAACACACACATGTGGTGATTTGACCATGGTAAATATTTTCCAGGCGTGGAGCGTAGGAATCTCAAGGACAAAGCTACGGGCTATGTCTGACAAAGGTAATTACCCATTACCAACTGCATTCTTCAGAAATGAAGAAGTATGAGGCAATTTTATCACCTAATGGGAAAGGGCATAAAGCCAGAAAGACTCTTTATGGTTTACCAAGGATCTAAATACAATAATTGAATCATCACCCAGCACATGCTCTACTAAAATTATCTATATTGTGTATTATTTAAAAAAATACAGGGATATTAATTAAAATGGAAGAGACGCTAAATTATTCTTCAGAATAAGCGTTCAGCTACAGTGTACCTTTTAGTGTTCTGAATACCTCTGCTCATGAATTTCATTTATTTAATTTTATTTAGTGTTCCATTGTAAGAATGACTATAGACATTATAGCAATAATTTTAACAGTTTAGAGCTACTTTGGTGCATCACATAATG
Source organism: Crypturellus undulatus (assembly GCA_013389825.1). NCBI lineage: Eukaryota > Metazoa > Chordata > Aves > Tinamiformes > Tinamidae > Crypturellus > Crypturellus undulatus. The sequence continues at coordinate 53,713 of VWPW01023989.1, forward strand.
ACCTTTAATTTAAGGCTGAGAGAAATTATGTAAAGTTTAGAAAGAGAAGAAAATAAACCTTTATGGGGATGCAAACAAGAGAAGCTGAGAAATATTAACCTTTTTCCCTTGACCTTTCCTGGCTTAGTGGAAATCAAAACGGATAATCCATCATTTTTACATTAAAGGAATTTAGAAAGGTAATTTTTGTTCATTTTCACATAAATACAGGGCTCTGCAGAAGGAACTCCATAGGTTCTAATGGAGCAAGTGCCACTGGTTCTTGGAGAGCCGAGTATCATATAGAGCTGCTTAGCAGCGCTCGGCTGTTCAGGTGCATTCAGATATATCACAGATTTTCCCATTGTTGCTTTTCACAGCTCGTGAATGGCAGGAGATGTCATCCGCAGGGGTAAGAGTGTGGGAGGGACCATGTTATGAAAAAATATGAAGGGGAAACGAGTGTACTTGTGAAATGATCTCTCTCTAAAATGACCTTAGTGGTTCAAGAGCTGGCATAAAACAGCAGGTTTGAGAAGCTGAATACAGGCTGGTAACCTCTGATTTCAGAGGAAAATCTGAAGTAGGATGTGGATGTGACAAATTAATTGAAAACAAATACAGAAAAATCTGTTGTAGGAGCTAGAACTCAAATCCAGCATATCTAGAATTTTTTCTTAGACATGAAGGAAATCTAAGATCTATACAACAGCACTATTAATAAAATCAGTCTCAGAAAGAAATATGATCTCTAAAAATAAAGAAATTTAAGTTATCTCTGGTAATAAATGCTGATTTAGTAAAGAAGCTTTATTAAATATTTGTCTAGCAATGGAGGTTTCTTATGAGCAATTAATTATTTTACTTCAATCATGAAATAACTTAAAATAAAAAACCAAAATATTCCAGAAATCTTGTCCTCACTCAATCTGCTTATTGTTATTTTTAATGCTGCTAATCATTATAAAATTTCAGCGCTAATAAGGTGTTGTGTATCTGAGTCAGTATTTTATGATGTTTTAATATGCATGATGTATTAGCATATTTACAATATAATTGCTCTGGAGTGTGGGCCAGATTCCTGCTTTCAATGCTGAAGCCTTACGCCAGTGCAACTCCCCTGGTTTAAGACACAACAGTTTTCTATTCAGTTTTCTTGCTGATGGTTCAATGGCTTTTTTTGACAGATACTTTTCAACCATGTAATGGCGCCACATTATTTCCCATAAATTTTTCTCAATATTGTATTTAGAAATAAAAAACTGTTACTTTTTTGCACTGATTAATGCATTACCCAGCACCTCACTAGGTTTGTGGTGCTATAATCTACAAGAGGTAATAATCCAATAGCATTTATATCCCAGTGTTTTTAATGTTAATCCAGGTAATAAGGGAAGCAGGAATATGGTGGTTTCCCATTTTTCATATTTTCCTTCTTATCATTAGCTCTCACAAGGAAGTGGAAAAACTTTTCCAACAGCTTTTAGTAGACTCTGTCATTTGCTAGCTTGATGGGTGTACAGAAGGGCCCTTCCTGCAGATGCCTCCAGAGATTACAGTTGCAGTTAGATTTGCTTTTGCTTATTCTTTAAATTAGATTTTTTTTCATGTTAAATGAACACACTGTTTGCATTGATTTTGGCAAAACACAACTGTATAATTTCAAACATTCCTATCTTACTCTTGTTTGTGATTTTTACTCGAATAACTGTGCAATGATGCAGTTAGTTTACTGAGGGCAACGTAGCTGTGTAGTCCGGTCTGACTTGCCTCTCCATTAGACAAAACTAAGTCTCAGTAATGCAATGCTGTATTAGAAATGCAGGTTATTTTCTGTCAGCATNTGATTTTGGAAAAACACAGCTGTATAATTTCAAACATTCCTATCTTTTCTTTATAGTATATAAATCTACAAATAGCTACTGATATTTAACCCATGTTTGTGACTTTTACTCGAATAACTGCAATGACGCAGTTAGTTTACTGAGGGCAACGTAGCTGTGTAGTCCGGTCTGACTTGCCTCTCCATTAGACAAAACTAAGTCTCAGTAATGCAATACTGTGTTAGAAATGCAGGTTGTTTTCTGTCAGCATTTGTTTCAGCTTGGTCTCTGGGTGGATGTGTGGGCGGGAGGATGTTAGCACGGCGCGCTTGTTTCTTCCTAAAGAATTTACTTTAGGGTCTATGATGAAAACAGCATCATTTTCATTGTCAGGAAGCTAGCACAACTACAGCAGGTTGCAATGCAACACGCTCAAGCAGCTACACTAATAATTTATTTTGAATTATGTATTTGTTTACTCATATTGATGTGTCACATATATCTTGATTATGTGTCACTGTGAATATAAAACTCACCGTGGTCAAAATTAGATATGCAGAACAACAGTCTCTAAGGACACACTGTTTGCATCCAGCGTTTCTGACAAGAGACAAGTACCTGTAATTGCTACTTAAATATTGAAAAGCTGCTGCAGTTTCTGATTAGGATGCCCCTTTTAAATCTCTTTTTGAGGCTCATCCCATCCGTTTGCTACCTCTTTGTTAATACTCATCCTTCTCCTCCTATGTGTGCACATCCCGTGCAGTCCAGCCTCTCAGATTTAAGTTGGACGTACATTAGTTTTGGTACCCTCTGCTCCCTTAAGGACAAAATCAGAACTCCCTTACAGTACCTGGTGCTCAGGAGATAACTTTTTCTCTCTTATCCTGCATAGCCAAATTTAACAGGTCTCTTCTAACCTATGGTAGAAGGATCCTCTTCACAATTGTAAACTATGTTTGGCGGGATGCTTTGCTTTTCCAATTTAGTTCCAATCTCTTGCATTCAGACAAGATGATATCAGGTATATACACCAAGGAGAGTATGAGGCTTCTGAAAAAAAAAGTAACAAATATTTTCCAGTTTTGTAAATGGATCTTTCAATTCACAGAGGATCAGAGGTAATTACAGAGTAACAGTTTGTTAGGCTGCTGAGTAACTGCACAGCTTAATGGTATGAAAAGTGACAAAAAGGTTGCGTTTGAATGTCATATAACGCTCTGCCCTCAGATGAATAAAAAAGGAACTAATTCCATCAATGTGCATTATGTCTCTATGAAAGGAATACTCTGATTTAATTTTTAGAAAATATATGTCTGTGATTTGATTATCAAGCTTTACAAATCTCTGTTGATTCATTGAATTTAACAGTTTTTTATAATGGAGATTATATTAATTTTTAAATCTTTATTTATTTAAAAAGGTAGGAAATAGATATTAAGGGCAAGAACTAGTTAAAACTTAGAGCAGGAGGGATCTAATTAACTTGCTTAGGGTCTGAATCTGTGAAGTGCATGTACATACAAGCATATTCTGTTTACATTACTGTGCTACTACAACAGCAGCACAAAGAAGTCAGTGCAGTGGTTGGTAGAATGTCCCTGATTTAAATAAACAAACATGTTTGGACTTTTTATGCCTATTTAATTTTTCTGCAAACTTTAGGCAACAAATTCCAATTTCATACTAGCTCTGGGCTGTATTCAACAGTCTGTCTGATATGCACTAAGCAAAAATAAATGATAAATGAAAATGATAATGGGTGAAGACTTTATCTGTATGAGGACTAAAGAATATGGCTTTATATAATTAACATTTTCTGACATACATTGTGTGTCTATCACAGAAATTTTTGCCTTTTATTTTCTATATACTAGCAGCAAAATTAAAGTCTTACCTGTCCTTTTATGCTAAGCTGTGGATCTTATATATTCATCGAAAGAAGGTAGATTGCCTTAGTCACCTTCTTGGTGCTGAAGGATGAAGGTGCTGAACTTCAGAAACTCTTTAATTACAAATTTGGCTTTGAAGTCGGTTACCTTAGCATGTAGCCCTTCTCCTCCCAGAGTACCTGGTCTAAATACACTCCTTATATCACACCTGGTTAGCCAGAATATATGATAACTCCTTATTTATCCACATCTGGAGAAGTGTGTGTTTTGTGAAAGCGTGGCATTTTTGCATGGTGATAGGATGCAGAAAAATGGGCAAAAATGATAGTGGGTAATTCTGAGCAAGTCTTTGGTTAAACTTTTGACAATGTATCAATAAGGAAATAAATACAGAATGTAACATAGGTTTGTTCTTGATTTGTTCATCTTACATCTGGAGACCCTAATAAAATAAGCTGAGGGTTCTTGAAAGAGCAGATAGTACTTTTGATCTCCCTTACTATTTTTTCCCTAAAGAATGACTTAAGTGACAAACTTGAGAAATGTTTCACATCTTTATTTTTTTTGACTCCCTTTCCTTCCACACACATATACTTCCTGCAAAATGTATTCCTCTAATATATTCCAGTTTACTGGAATAAATACAAATAAATACAAATAAATACAAATGCAACAGTCAGTGAGTAAGTCAGATTTTGTTTTGATTTCTGTTAGGACTAGGACTTGTATTTCTAATTTAAAATATTATTATATTAGAAATTTCATTGAATTTCATTTCATAGAAGTATGAAATAGCCGTTTCCCAGCCATATAATGATGATAATAAAAGATGTGTTACTTTTCAGGATTCTACATTTAATTTTAGTCAGTTTAGTTTAATTTTAGTCAGTATTTTTAGTCACCATGCAGGACAGGTTGTGACCATTTAAAGAGAACCTTGATGGGATTTTCAGGTGATTTAATTAACTAAAATGGAACAGGATTTCCTTGTGTTAAGGAAATGCTGCAATTACATTTTTTGTGGCCAATATTTCCCTCTCTCAAATGCCTCAGTCTTTTAAGAGCAGTGGTATGTGTTTGTGTCAAGGAAAAATAGCTGGCATTTTATGTCTTTATGGGACCCGAATAACTGCCTTTTCTTCTGTCAACAAGGCATGAGACCAAAAATTTGATTTATATGTACAATTTACTCAGAGTATTGCTTGTCGCATCCAGTAATGATGTAAACACTGCTTAGTGCTTTGCCTCAGAAATTTCTCATGATAAATATGCACTCGCATTTGTCTCAACTAGACAGTTATTTTCTTAGGAAGGAAGGAAGATGTTGATCACAGTAAGAAGGTCAAGTTTGGAAATATTTGAGGCTTTTTTGTTTGCTTACTTTTGGTTATTTTGTTTGACTGGACTTTTTGTATCAAATTCCACAAACTTTTTTAACCTGGAGCAAGTTTCAGTAGGTATGGTGCCCTGGGATGAATACTAGCAAAACTGTATTTTAAACATTTAAAAGTCAAATAACGTCCTGAAAACTGGAGAATAACTGAGAAAAATAAGAGCTTTCCACATGCTTAGAAAAGTTGTAAAAATTCAATCTGCATTTCTAAACTCAGCTGAACTTTCCATTATTTTCGGGTTTACTGATTAATTCCACTAGTCGTTTTTCTAGGAGTTTTCCTTTCCTTGTATCTCTCTAGACTTTTCCTAGATTTTTCCTAGAGAGTTTTAGCATAGCTCTCTGCTGAAATCTATTGGGTCTTAAAAAGAATTCTTTCAGAATTTCTCTCAGAATTTCTTTTAGAAAGAATTCCCTCTCCATTCATACAAAAGAAGGGAAAGTTCTGAACGCTGAATACTAATGAAAGAGAAGGTCAACCCCTGTGATGGCAGGGAGGTCGCCTTCCCCTTCCTCATTCATCCCTGGAGGTTCTAGGGGCAGGTTTGAGTTTGAACCATCTGCATGGGAGAGCAGGGCTCCTCCGAGGGTGGTTTTGGTGGAAGTCAGGGACTAACAGGCACTTCAGAAACTGGATGTTCTTTCAACAGCTCGTTGGGTCGAATGAAGCTAAACTTTTGTGCACAGTTGCTCATACGAAACTAACGCTTTGTGCAGTCAAAGAGTGGATCCATTTCACATACTTTTGTTCTGGGAAGGGAAATACTCAAGGATATTCAGCTAGAAATTTGAGAGGATCTTGCTCCATGTACACATGACAACTTTGAGCATTAAGTTGAGCAACCTCCCATTAAAAACGGGAAGAAAATCATTTTATGTCTTCAGTGTCTTCATTCCCAAGTGAATCTGACTTTCCTTAATGAGAATTCATTAATTGGTTTTAGTAGAGATGCTTACAGTGATTTTTATTCATGGGCAAAACACTTAGCACAAGTAAAAATTCATTGGAAAGTCTACAGTGACCAGCCCATAATAACGCAGTGTATTCTGTGTGGTCGGCAATAGAAACCGTAGATAAAATTCCCTCTTCATCACTCTTTCTTTCTCAACAATATGTTTCATTGTAGTCGCAAGAACCCAATCTGCCAAATAGACGGTGGATATCCCCTTGTTTGGAGATTTCCAAACCAGTTGGTTCTCTCTTGTGTTTAGTAAATTAATTTTTTAAATGAATTCTCATCAAGTTTCTAATTATAATATCTTTAAATTTAATGTTTGTATTTCTGATGAAAGACAAACATTTTGGGGGCAGTCACAAGGGATATGAATAATTTCTTTAGAAGCTTATCTAATTAATTACATTCCTCTGTAATGTCTTTAAAATTTGAACTGCCATCATTTCATTAATTTAGATAAAAGTAAATCTTTAGTGTTTAAATGTGACACTTGTGCTGAGAATTCTGATAAGCTGAAGCGCTCATTGTCTATATTTTTATCAAGTTAAGATTAAAAATATGTTTTAAATCTTTGGGATTTATGTTTTGTATATCAGCTTTTTTGATTTCAAATATGTTAATAATTCATGATATAACTGTTCACGTCAGCTGTTAAGTAAGGTCATAAGATATGCTATGGAACTGACATAAACAGTGGTATTTTGGTAGGGACTTCTTTCTCTTCTGTAATGCACTTTCTAAACTAAACCTTTGACAGCTTCATCTGGGGAGTTTTTAGGATCCTTGTCTTATAATCTTCCATATCCCATACAAGCAGAATTTGAGTATTTTGTGTTATCCAGCTGCCACAAAGCTATAAACAAAGCTTTTGTTTATAATGCTAATACTTTAGAGTAATAATTTAGGTAAAAGCAGGCAGTTCACATAATGTGCAATTCCTCAAATTGTTCATGACATAAATGATATAATACAGTTATAATATTAATAGATGGATTTTGAAACAAATGTTGAGTTACTTGCAGAAGTATGCATAGAATATTTTTATTTTATTTTTTTTTAAACTGATCAATCAGCTGATCACCTCAGTTTAAGTAGAGTCCATGTCTTTTCTGTTTGGGAAAAGAATCATAAAATCTAAAATGCTTATGAATGGTTTCTTAAATTAAATATACTGAATTAAGGAAAACACTAGAAGCAGACTGTGAAATTTATACATAGAAGAATGCAAATTTATTGCTTTAGTTTTTCTTTCCTACAGCTTAACAAGGTTATTCTGCTCTCTACAGTGATAAACTCCTTTATGCAAAATAGCTCTTTATTATAAATGGTAGGGCTTCGTTTCAATGAACGAAGAATTTTATTGGAAATTTTTCTGTTCGGATAAAAAAGAAACATTCTGCTTCAATAACCCAACGTAATACCTAATTTTACCTACGTCAGTCTACAGACTGACTTTGTAACAATTTAGGTCTCAACATGAATCGTATTTTCAATGAAGAAATAATAGATGTGCAGTCAGAACAACTAATAGAGTAAAATGCTCTGTGCTCTGCCAAAGATAAACAAAGAAATAAATCTATGTTGTTTACTGCCTTCCTTTTTCTGTGTATAATGGACTTTATCAATAAAACAATACAAACTTCATCAAAGAAAAATCTTACCAATTTAGTCCAAGAAAGGTCTTCATTGAGCTAATCTCCAACAAATGCTCTTTGCAGTAGGGATTTATTTATTCTTTTCAGCCATAAAATACTGGCCATCTTTCTTTATCTCATGCCCCTACTCTACTATTCATTACAGATAAGGCAACCCAATTAAGGAAAGACAGAGAATAGGAAGAATATGTGTTCTATTTACGCATGTGTGTATCAATCTCAGATTAAATACCCTTTCCTTTTGTGTTCTATTTTTTTTTCTCTTAGGGAACCACAGTCAAGTGTCCCGGGTGCCTGTTGCTATCAAAGTTCTTGATGTAAACGACAACGCTCCTGAGTTTGCATCAGAGCATGAAGCTTTTTTGTGTGAGAATGGGAAGCCCGGACAAGTAAGTAGATCCATGTTTTCAACGTTGTGTGTAATTTGGTGTGCGGGAATGGGTTGCAATTGATTCCTGTCATTTTATCTTACTTTTATTTCCAAATAAGTGCCTCTGAACAACTTAAAGACATGATTCCTTTGAGATAAATCTGTGATCATATTCTCTGGTATGTCTCTCTACACACATATGTATTTCTTTAAAGTAGACATTTGAAAGCAAAGGTAGGTATCTTGGGACCAAACTCAGAAAAAAATGCTGAGCATCTGTAAGCTGTAATTGCATTTACTCTTTTTGATAAAACCTATCACTTCATAGTACTTTAGCTCCTTAGTACTACATAGTTTAATACTACGCAGCACTTAGCTTATGTACGTTGGTAAAATAAGCTGTAATACAACCTGAATCTCAGTCCCCTGGAAACTAAACTAACTGGCTCAACTGGTCAAGGCATAATTTAGGAGAAACGCTTAATAGTTTTATTTCCCTGACCCATGTCTCAGTTATATTATCTAGCTGTCTTGTTCTTACTCGCTTATAATTGTGAAAAAAAAAATAAGCAAGAAAAATAGAAATGCATAATTGAGGTTGAAAGTGTCTGGAGAGTATGGGAGAACTTAGGTTCCAAGTTTTTATTATGTCTGAGAAAAAAACTAACTTAATAGGTTATTTCTAGCCTTAGTTGATGAAAAAAAAATTGGGAAAGGATGTTCCACATAGCTTCATAAGGTCAAATAAATATCGCTATATTTCAGAAGCAAAATATAACTTATATAGCCTTTTTCAAAGAAAAGAAACAAATCAACCTTTTACAAGGTATGTGTAATGAAGGACAAATGTACAGCATTAGGTAGTGTACTTCATATGCTGTGTTTTTACAAGATAAAGATTCAACGGCATTTACAGACTACTAGAAAGTAATACAGTGTCACTGAGATTTATATTTTGTCCAGATGAAGAACTGTAGTATGTTAAAACAATTCAGTGTTTTTCAACTTTCTAGTTTATTTCTAGATTGTGACATTTTATTTAAATAAAGAGCAGCTGACAGCTTGACACTAGACTTGATAATCAAATTTTTCCCGTGTCTCATGTGGGTGTTTGGCATTAAATTCACTACTTGCCAAAGTAGGTTACCTGACAATAGAGTCAGAAATTATTTTCTTTTAGTAGTGTTAAATGACAACCTGTGTAGTTGTGTATGACAACCTATCTCTGCCAAAATCAGATTGTTAGGGAAGATTTATGATTTGAATTTCTAGCATCTTTTTTGTTTATTAAAAAGGTGTCAGAAATGTGTCACTTAAGGAGTGAAAATTCTCTGTAACCACTGAAGAGAAGATTATTGAAATGTGCCCTTATGGGCAGACTTTTCCCAGCAGAATTATGTTACTTATTACTTTTTAAGTTCTATTTAGCTCTGAGTGGATTTCTGTTTATTTTGGGATGGATTTCAGGTGCTTAGTAGTTGTTTGGTATGAAATATCCTATTGGAATGAGTACACCTTTATCCAGGGCTCAGTAAGCTTCCCTGAAATGAGAAAGATACATTGAATACTGTTTTCAGAATGTATCTATCCTTGGTATTCTTATCAAAATTCAGGTGGTTGAGAAATAGTGAAAAATGTTCACACCATTAGCATTTTGGAATGAAGCAATAAATGAGATTTTTGATAGTCAGCTGCTAGAAAAGGCTTTTATTTAAGCACTTATGGAAATTTTTTGATAAGCTGTATGCTATTATTCATATTACTGTCACCTCTTATGCTCTGGATCTGTTGCTAGATGTCACTCACGAGTATGATCCTTGTACGAAGGCTCTTGGCTAGAGGTGGCATTGAGCCTGCAATTTATTCTGTGTTTTAGACAAATAATTTTATTGGGATAATAAGTACCCATCAGTCCAGAGCAAACACAAAGATCAGATTAAAATTATTCAAAATTTATCTGTTCCTGTAAATATGTTAGCATGTATACTGCTGAGTGTGTTGTTATGCTCATTATTCTATATTCGATTTTTTTAAGTAATCATATTAGTCAAGATGTGGAATTCAAAAAAAAAAGATTGAAATGTCAGCTATGCAATAGCTAATCGGAGAAACACACTACAGTTTTACGTAGTAAACAAACCCCTAATTTGACTAGTTCTGCCAAGTTTAAACATGAATATTACATATGCAGAAAAGATCTGATTGTTTTATGATACTTCCCTATATTTACATTTGCAGTTCAACTTATATATAACTTCAAGCTGAATTTCAATTAGCAAAGGCATGATCGTTGCATCTGAACCTTTTCCAAAACCTTATTTGCAGTCTCTAAATATATTGACTGAACTATCTATTACATTTCAGTTTTCCTAGTGCTCTGTTTTGGGTTCTGATATAATCGTGAGTGGCAAGAGCAGCTGCTGGTGATACGACAAAATGTATTATAAACTGTTGATGTCTAACACTGCCAGATGTATTTTCTTTGCTTTAACCTACCTCTAAAAGTAGACGAGCATTACTTTATTGCTAGTAGGAAAGGAAGGGGACAAAGAAGGAAATGTGTATGTGTGTGCATGTGTTTATGTACTCCTTGCACATTTTTACACACAACAGAAAGCTGCCAGAAATGTTAGTCTGTTTTAGGAAGAAAATAGAGTTGATTGTTGAAAACAGAGTTGAAAATAGAGTTGTTAAAGCATATTATGCCTTTCTGTATTATTCTTTATCTTGCTAGTTCATTACTAAAGCCAAAACATTCATGGTCTCTCCCTTTATAGCTGGACAGCCAATCTCCAAATCCTCTAAATTCTTTCCCCCTGCTCCTAGGACAGAACATCTGTACTGCTCAGTAAGGGAAGTTCCTCGCCTGCTGTTTCCCAGTCCATACCAAGGCTTTTCTGGGGGAGTGCACTTTGCTCAGGCCAAAATAATTGAATAGTGTATGTGGTCATGTACCATTGCTCAAGCCCATATTTAAACTTCAGCAATGTGAAACTGACTATGGTGTTCCATGAATCCCTTGCAATTTTTCTCTATCTTGTTTAAGTCTCCTAATAGAGTAGATTGGCTCTCTCCGAAGGAACAAATCTCCAGGTAGATCTTTGTCGTTCTGAACAGAAACTCATGCAAATGGCAAGCTGCAGGTTCTGGCAATAAAAGGTCTAGCTGAAAAGGCAAAGGAAAAATTGTACAGCTGAGTCCAGTGCTCATAGCATTATGAGTCTGCAAAGTAATTTAAAAATAGATGTGAACACCAGTAGAATTGCAAAAGGTGGAAGATATTTTTTTAATAAAAGTAGGGAAGAGTTTGCTTATTATAAGGAGCCATTCCAAGTCAGACTAATAAGGTGTATTGCCAGCAGAGATTTAAATAGTACTGTATATTAAAATTACACAAAGATAGTAGTGTCATAGAAATTTTTACTATTTTTACTACTCTATTAATTATGATTACATTGGTAATCTTTTATAATTATAATTATGAAACAGATGTGGCTTTGTAGAAACGCAGAAATGTAGAAACCTGCAAACTATAATGCTGAATTGTCCTCTGGGATTGTTTAACTATGAAGTTAAAGCTGGAGATACCTGTTAAGCCAAACATGCTGATTTACTGTTGTGAGCTCTTCTCATAGGGAGGGTAAGTCATCTCTAGCACGTTATGAACCACAAATTAAGTTAGAAATTACTTCCATAGTCTTCCACTACATGATCACCTAGCAGTGAGCAATATGGCATGTTCATTAGCATAGTAATAAAAGTACAGTAATGAAAATGATTGGACTTTTCCCATTCCTATGGAGTAAAAGATGCAGAACTTTGTGGTTATTTTCTTTTTAAAAAAAAAAAAAAAAGTCTATTTTAATGCAAACACACAAAGAAACAGGGTACAGTTGCTATGGGAACACTAACTCTTAATTCCTTGATGTGGGTATGCAGAGAGCAACTGTAGTATTTCACTAAGTCTGTCTTTTGCATATAATTTTCTGCACATTTTTAAGGAGTAATTTAGTAAACAATGAGGGGAATGGATGGAAACACAAGAGAGACTTCTATAGGACATTAAGACTAGCTATCTGCAGTTCTTGTACAACAACAACAACAACAAAACACTTAAAATATGCCCAGTTTCTAGCTCTTAAAAATGTCCATTCTAAGTAGTCTCGTAAATTTATTTTGCATAATTTCTGTGAGCTGAAAACCCGCAGCACTTACGCTCTTGGCTACTGCAGCATAAGTAGTCTTGAAAACCTGGGAAGAGTGAGGTGAGTGTTGAGAGTTCACTGTCCTGTGCAATGCTGGAAAGAATTAGCAGGTCTATAGCAGGTCAGATTAAATTCTGTAACCATCTGATAACCTGCATCTATTATGTGCAATTGACCTTGCAGACTTCAGCGTGCTCATTATCCTTTTTCCCTGTTGCTTCAACCTTCTGCATTCTAACAGTGTTTGAGAAAGGGAACAATCATACTATATATGCGCCTAAAAATACTTGTTTCTAATTCCATTCTAAATTGCACTTACCTAAGATCCAGAATTAATAATAGCTAGTCCAGCCCTGGGCCAGATGCAAAGGGATAGCTCAGTATCTTCCATCTCTACAAAGAGAAAGTTTGGGATGTTCCATGACCATAAGTGGGTCTGTGTCTGCAATGGAAAAGACAACATCCATTTATACGTTTTCAGCTGTGTGCATTTGTTGAAAATGTTCATGAAGTTCCATTATGCTCTGGGTTCCATTATGAAGCTATTAAATTGGAGGTCTAATTCTTTAAGCCAGTTCTTTAAGCAAAAGCTATGTTAGCCTTCCTTGCCTTCCTTGCCTTCCTTTCCATCTGTGATGCTTTTTTCTTGTCATTTCTTGGCTTGAAATGATGGCAATCAAGATTTCCAGCCTGACAGATGCAGTAATCCAAAAATTGATCTAATTTATGTAATTCTTAGATTATCTAAAACACTTTCCAGGGGATTTTTGGTATTAAATCTGACCTATCCAGAATATATAAATATATTAGGCAAGGAATTGTCTCAAACTCCTCATAAGTAATTCTTACAAATTCTTAGGAATTACTTATGCCTATATCAAAAGCTCTTTGAAACACCTTTCTAGATTAAAAAAATCAAATATTTATATTTTGATACTGTTCCCTGTAGTTATCTGGTATCTGTTCTTTCTTTGAATCTCCAGGAATAAAAGAAAGAATGTGATAAATAATATTACCATGTATTTAACATATATGTATTTGTAGTCTACCCTCCCTTGCAGTACAACCAGTATAAAATATTAGTTTTTAGCATTGTGTTAGGAAAGCACTGGAACTTTAAAATAATCTTTAATGAATTTGTACTGGGTCAGACATTATTTCCTTTTTTTTATCTTACTCTTTAAAAATGAAATTTATAATGTTTCCTAATTGGAATTTAATTGTCCAAGAAATTATTGGTCAGTTGCTTTAGGGACTACAAAAATAAATATATAAGGCAAAAATGTTATTGACTTCATTGGGCACAGGAAAGTTCAATAATTCTCATTAAATACCTAATAAACCTTAGCTACTATGAGTTAACTGCTGCTGAAATTCAGCTCTGAGTGCTGGATCTCTATCTACTGTTGTCTGAGTTCCTCTTCTCTTGAAAATACTTAGAATCAAGCGCAGTAAATCTTTCTTGCTTATTTTATTTATGCTCAGCCTTTCATATATCAACTGGCTACGCAATCTTTCATCTTCTAGCCTTAGTAGCCTGTATTATTCTCAGAAACAAGCAACATAGGATTGTTTAAACACACCATCATTAACCAATGTTCCTTGGACAGGAATGACGGAGCTTTTATTAAGCCATAGAGGATTATTAGACATAGATTTTCATAAGAGTATAAAATTTTACACCAGAAGTTTTTGTTTGTTTAATATATTTATTCAACTAAGGGGAAAAAAAAAGTGATGGAGAGTAAAGGAGAAAGGTTTAAAGATAAATTATACACTTTGCTCCAGAAATGTGGCTCCAGAAATGTGGCTCTAGGAATCAAAGACTATTATAGGCATCATGAGTATTCCTAAAACATGTTTTTCCCCTTCTTTGCTGCTGTATGTGAATATTTTGTTTGCCTAAAACATCAGCATTTTTTAAAAAGGATGATACTTTAGGCCAGCCAGGAGAAAAAACTGCAAGGCAAGTAAAATATTCTCTTGTTCTGGAGGAGGGTTAAATGCGATAGATCCTGTTCCCATAACTTTCAGTCTAGGGTCTATGAAGGTCTTGCAAGATTATAAATTAATATCTTGAATCTGACACATGAAAAAGTGAGCATTTGTACTATAGATTGGAATTTTGTTTTCAATAGTGTATGTCAGGAATGTGTGTATTTAACAAGAACTTCTCTGTTCTAGATAATTCAGATTGTCAGTGCCATTGACAAAGATGATCCTAAAAATGGCCATTATTTCCTGTATAGTCTTCTTCCTGAAATGGTCAACAATCCAAATTTCACCATCAAGAAAAATGAAGGTAAAGATAAAATGTATGTAATGTGTAGCTGAATAGCTTTGCTTTGTACTGCCTTTTTGACTTCCACTTACTTTACCAGTTTGTCCCTTGAACATTGTAATGTAGTTTCTTTCTTTAATGATACCCTAGTTACATTTGTTGAGCTAATTCCAATATATTTGCAGTAGACAAGAAAAAAATAAAAAGAATACAAAAAGAATACTTACATTAAAGTTGCATCAATGAATTTAATGCTTATTATGTTTTTATTAATTTTGAATTTCCAAAAAGATGCACTATAAAATGAAAATCTGAAATATTATCAAATGAAAAACTGAAATTTGAAACAAAACAGTTAAAATTGGAAGGGACCCCTGGAGCACATTTAGTCCAACCTCCCTCAGTGACGCGTTTATCCAACATTGACTGGATGTAGATGGGAGTGTCAAATTAAATGTCTACTAAATACCCAAATGGAGATACATTTTAAGTTGTTTGTTGTGAATATAAAGATGCCAACATATTTCAGTGAAGTGTTTTTGCTAGAAGGACAAATCTGCTAGGTTAGGAAAGCCTGAAAAGACACTTTGTACCGTTGTGCTTAAGAGCATTTCTGGAAGGGCGTATTATGCTTTGATATTACTGTAGAAGCAGAATTTCATTTAATATGGGGGAAAAGACTCACTTTACTATTGTTGAGCTATAAATATGAACGGATCATTTTTCTTCGCACACGTATACTTGAAGGTCGTGTGAGAAAGAGTGGGAATAACCACAAAAAAGCTATCAGTTGTGCCTTTACATGTCACGGAGTGACAGAATGATTAGGGTTGGAAGGGAACTTTGGACACCGTTTAGTCCAACTCCACTGCATAAGCACATTGCACAGGATTGCATTCAGGCAATATAAAAATATTTATTTGTACTTGTGTATTCAGCAAAGTCTCTTTTTTGTTGTTTTCTGGTTTTTGTTTTGTTTATTTAATGCAGCAGTACCCTGTCAGAAATTTTAGCAAAGTTAATTTTCTTATTTTTTATACTTCAAATGATAACAGAGGAAATCATTAGTTAGTGTGTTAATAATAGGAAGATACTTATGTGTGAGCTGTGTGTGCATGAGTGTAAAAGTAATGTATGAATTGTCAAAAAATAAACAGAAAACGCTATGTTTATATTTTATTATTCCAGCTTTTCCAATCAAGAATAAATCAATTTGTTAAATGATATTATAGAAAGGTAATTTCTTATACCTGAATATATCATGGTTTTCCTCTTCAGCTAGATGTTTTTTCCCTTGGAGCATTTGCTCTAAGTATATATCTGCCTATATCTACCCTTTAATGTAGGGAAATGAGTCTGTATGTTTTCTGTGTTTACAGTGAAACATTAACAAAACCGCCTCAAACTGTTTCATTATCAGCAGTTCTGTTAGACAAATAGAGCTAAACATCCTAAATGTGAGATGGTTCCCTCTGAACAGCACGGCAAAGTAAACAAAAGTCTTAACATTTCTCTGTGTGTTTAAATACTTTGCTCATATCACTAATTAGCCTTGTCTCTCCAGTCTGTTGCCCGTTTAAACCCCACTCTTACTCCCAGTTACAGCCAATGGCAAAATACCTCCTGATCTGAGTGGGAGTAATGAACCTTCTTTCCATGTTTTGGAAAAATAAATCCAATTTAATTACAAATCATTCTTATACAGATATACTATAATGCACGGGAATCAGTTAAATGCGTGAATCCTTTTAAGAGCATGAAGCTGAAATGTCTTTGGGAGTAAAAATCCACTTGCGTGGATTCTTTCAGTATCAAAAAGTAAAATTCCAACTATATTTACTATGTATCTTTTTAAAATCAAAACTCTTACCCAAAGAATGTAGTCTATGGACTACATAGACTTCAGTATGATGTCCCATGTGAAGCAAATATTCCTGTCAAAGCCAAAATCAGGGTGTAATTTATTTGAGGTGAAATTTTATGTCATAGAAGCAGCATAAATCTTTATTCGGTTACAACACTTAAACACTAAACTTGACCATGTCTTGACTTTGTCTTTTATATCTGCAAGATAAGGATGAGTGATTATTTTTGCAGAACTCCAGTGTTCCTGAAGTGAAACAAAGCTCAGAAGTCAAACTCATAGGCAAAGTACTAATATGTGTCTGTGTAGAACTAACAGCATTTGGTGCTTTAGATGGCATCGAGGCAATTACTTTTATACTTTAAGAAGTAATGACATTATTTGATCTCTTCTGTTGATACTCGTGTTCAAAATTTGGCATCTGCTCTGGGAAGAACGCTGTGAAGTTATGTTTCTGTCCCTCATACTGAAGGATACATATGGCACATGCACCTTCTCCTGCCTTATGGAACAAACGCAGAAGCATGAGTTTGAGTTGGTTGCCTATGGGCTAATGCATTAAAAATAAAATAAAAAAAGAAAATAAAGCCTTCCAGATTGCCCTATGGCAAGTTCACATTATGGTTCAGTGATTAACTATTTTACCCAAACATACTACAAATCTTCTGATAGGGTACTTGCTATTGACGAGTATTTTAAATTGACACAAGTTCATTGGAAACCAGAAACAGCACTTCTAAGGTTGTATAGGGTTTTACGGACATCGTCCTGTGATCCTTAGCAGGATTTGCTCCTTGCAATGATTTACAGGCGCTCTAACAAGGCTTTTATCTGTTGGTCTGATAAATTTGTGTATTTACAATTCCTTCTGCAGACAGGATGTCCTAAAACAACCCATAGACACTCTATTGCCTTTCTGATGGCTCGACTAAAAATGTAATCTTAAATGTCATCATACATCTCACCAAATGTCTCTAGATCATCTCTCAGCAATCTTTTTCTCATATCTCCTGATCTGTTCTTTCTGTTCTTTTCCTAGATCGAATGTCTGCTACTGAGTATTTTTTTAGGCTTTGTATAAAATAATCCTTCTACCTTGAACTATAATGCAAGGAAAGCTGGTCATTTAGCTGGACAAATGCATAAACTTTTATCTCTTCACACCAGGAATAATAAAATTGCATAGCAAAAGCGTAATAAGTTCATGCAGCAGGAAAAAGCATATGATGTTTTCTATATCACTCCAGGTGAATAAGCCCGTGAGCCCATGACAGATCAAATCCTTGATTACATAAACTCAGGCTGATCATTTTTCATCTGTCGTATGAGTTTATGGACAGAAGTAGGAATGAGAAAAATTAAAATACCTGCTTTGTGTGTGTTTCTGAAGAACTTCAAACCAAAAATAATCGAAGCACTCAGGGAAAAATATCTTATGTTTAGGCAGAATTTGATACAGTTTCTTTTGAATCCTGTTTTGAATGTTTTAGAATCCTTAGCTGGATGAGGTTAACCCTTCCAAAATCTGCAGGATTTACAGTGCGACAGAAAACTGTCAGGAATTGAGATCCTGGTAAGGATTTTGTACCTTCCTGGCATCAGTAACTTGAAATGAGTTCTCTGGAAATGGAGTTATCATTTGTTTATAGTCTTTTCTCAAGTGAGTGGTCTTCACAAAACACAATGTGTTGCTAGTAAATGTAATGATAGATTTGAACTCTTAATTTGAGCCAAAGTGAATTTGGCTTAGTTAATAGGGATTTTATTTCATTTTAGATTGAAGCATTAAATATACTTCAATGATGAACTTCTGTTGGTTCTTTATAACAACCTTAATATTTATTTTCAGTTATAAATAGTCTATTTTGTCTCTGATGCCTAGAGTAGTATCAAGAGTGTTTGTGATTGAATGTTAATTTTCTTTGGTCTTTGCATTTAGCAAATTTAATCTTTTAAATCTTTTTCTTAGCGAATTAAATACTTTTTGATGTCTCTTAATGGCAAAGTATTGTCACCTGAAATCACAGGGAATATTACCTAGCTAAGCACACCCAATGTAAAAGTAGCAGAGTTAAAAAAAATAATAATAATAAATAAACTATGCCTGTGTATTAAAAAACAACAAAGACAAATTAACCAAGAATCTGACACTTCCGTGCCAGAATGTGTCAGCCACAGACACGCATCGTGTGTCTCCAGGAGCATTCAAAGGGTGGAGAAAACGTATATTTGTGTGTGTATGGGTACTATCGATCTTTTTCTCAGCTTGGAATTAAAACTGGAGCAGTTTAAATCAACATTTTTTATAGAAACGGGATAATAGTGCTATCTGGGATTATTATTATTTTTAAGAAATGATATATTAATAATCAAATGGCTAATATAAAATTATTGAAAGATTTTTTCAATAAGCTTTTTACTTTTTATTGTAAATTAAGATTTATTATTAAATACTTGAAACGAAAAAGCTTTAATAAGATATTTCTCCCAGACTGAGTACAAAGGTCTCAGTTTTATCAAAACAAATCATTTGGTATTTAAGTATTTAGCCCCATGAAACATTTTAGTTCTTCAGTTTCAGTCTACTCGCATGTGAAATTCCATTTCAGAAACCTCCTAATTATATTTCAGACACATAATTGCCTTTCTTACTTGAAAAACAGTATGTGATTTATAGGCATGAACTACTGCATTCTATTTCCAATGCACAAGTTATGCTACACGGCAGCGTCCAAGCCCTGTTCTAAGAATAATGTCCCAAGTCTATCTCAATCCGGGTGCTGGAAAACAAGGAAGAATTAGGATCCAGCTAGGTGGTGATAAGAACATCCCACACTACATCCTACACCTCTGCCACCGCTGGAGAAGGCAGACACAGATAGAGGCCTGAAAAAGGCAGATTGTAGCTTCCAACCCATTAATATGCAAACTGTGGTATTCAGCCTGTGCAAATGCTTTTCCTAGAGCAAGTCTATGTGCCTTAGGTGATATCTGTGAGACCTTCAAATCACTCATTTTTATAGGAGCCAGAGGAAATCCAGTTCCTTCTTTATGATATTCAGGTTCCTTCATCCTTAGTCCTTAGACAATTGCCCTTATTGAAACTGCTTTGGGTCACAGACTGTTAGACCATTCTTTGTAGGAAAAATACTCAATTTTCTTATTTACATATCTGACAGAATTCTAAGATACAGTGTCATCCTGTGAAGTAATAGCCTGTCTCTAAGGACTCAAAAAGACAAACCCTTTCTGCTAACAATAGAGTGATAAGCAAAATCAGATGGGTATCAGTGCTATAAATCTGTAGAATATTCTTAGAATCTAGAAGACTGGTAGAATTTCAAGTTAATGATACTATTACCAAGGGACTTCAATGCATTCAAATGAAACTCAAAGGTCTTTGAGTGTTGAATCCCTTTCTAGTTTCCACTGCATGTTTCCTATTGTATTTGAAGCAATATATTTAACTCTTTTGCTGTATCAGCTTACAGCCCTACTAAGCTTTTCCATGGTACAATAGTGTTATTCCCATTTACTCTGAGACCACCAGTGAAAATATTCTCTCTCCATATATCTTTCATGTCCGGTAGCTTTCTGCTATTGACTGTTTTCTGCTATTGACTGTTTTCTGTTATTCCTTGATGTTGAGTATGAACTAAGTACTATTTGAAGACAAAGGACTTTATGTTATTCTCTGAAGTGAAGATTTCATTAATATAGATGGGAGACTGGCATTTTTCCTCCCTCTATCCTTTGTATGCCTCTTCCTTCGCTGACGTCTTATTCTGCTGTCTTTCCCATCTTTCTTCTTGCATGTAGACCACTTCTTTTTCTGGCCTCCCTTCTCATTAGAGCCACAGAACAGTTGAAGACTTTAGTGCAATACCTCTACGAACACGCTTTTTAGCTCTATCTGGATGATTTACCCCTCCTTAGAATTATTATGAGCTTTCCACCACGTCTGTAGGCTGAAGAGATTAATTCTTCTTGGTTCACAGAGCTGCTCTAGCTGCAACTGAATGCCAGAAACATAGAATCAGCTCTTCAAGGTGTAACTCCGCTAGGAACTTCCCCCAAATTTTGACCGTTCTGTCTATTCAGACCATCTGAAACCTTGTTCACTCCTCTCCTGTATTCAGGATGCAGGGCTCCAGGCAGACAGAGTCCCTCTCTCCTCCGTCCCAAGCGTGCCGTGACCCATCACGTCTCCATCCAACCGGACAGGCCAAGCTGATGAGCGAACCAGCAAGGCGGGGGCACCTGGTAAGATGATTGTCCTCTTTTAGGCATCTTCTACCTCTTCTCCAGCTCTGCTGTGTTCCCCACCACGTCTGTACTTTTTACAGCTTTGTAGCTGGGAAAATGTTTCTCCTGGAGCGTTTCTGTTCCAAATACTATTTAACCTTTCAGTCTTGTTTTAATCTATCACCGTTACGATGACTTCTTTCCAACTCTCACAAATCTTACAAACATTTGCAGAGGAGTTGACATATGGGAAAAGAAGACTCATTTCCACAGCACCCCATTCTTGTAGGGAAAGCCTTGTTTTGATCATACAAATCAATCATAATTTCAGGAAATGTATGTAAACCTGACCCAAAGAAACACAAATGTGAGGGATGAAATACAGGATAATACTAGATAGATATATATGCATTGTGTCATTATGTCTACATGGCCAAAGAGACTTTTACTTTATTCATAATTTATTATTTGTGCTTCTAGCAACATAATGTTGACAAGGCGTCAGTTATCTTTCATTTTATAAATCAAGTTAATTAAGAACCAGATGCAATCTGAGTGAAGAAGATCCGAGGTCAGTATTGTGCACCGTGTGTATGACAGTGCTTCTTCATGATGAGGAGATGGTTTGGACAGCTGAGAATTTTTGTGCTATAGGACCTTTATGATGCTCAGATAGTGTAACATACTTACGTCTCTTTTTTTCTTCCTACTTTATCTCATTAATTTCTCCATAAAAATGCAGAAAAGTGAGTAACATTCAAATTACTTTAATGTATTAAGGATAAAATTCTATAAAACTAAAGTGAAAAAGAAAAGAATTTGGTCAGTAAATTACCATGAAATGATAATAAGAAATGTGGATGAAAGAAGCGATAGAGATAAGAACAAATTAAATTTTCAATATGATTTATTTTCAGAAAAGTAATGGGGGAAAATAATAATTAAATGATGGTCTGAAAATTGAACGGCTCAGCAGACAGAAAAGACTTTTTGGCCTTGTTCTTACTGAGTGCTGAACTTCTGTATTAAGTGTTATTAGGACAATAGTAAGATCCACAGTATCTTCTCTCTGAAATTTCTTCCCCAGAAACATTATTCCAATAGTCCTTTATTTTCCAAAGTCTCTCTAAGTGCTTTAAAAACATAAATAATTGAAACCTAACAGCAGCCAGCACAATTATGTGAGAGGATTTCAAAAGTATTTAATAGTGGCATTTGCCTGTGTTTCTATCTTTGTCTACTTATTTTTTAAGGTGGCCAGTGCTGTAATCAAACATGATAGCAAAAACACTTCCATCTTTCAAACCATTTTTGCTTATAAAAACTGAAATTAAATTTCAGTCTTGGAATGAAATTAAAAGGCAGTAACCCCCATGGACAGTAGTAAGTTGCTCTTTCCACTTCACAAGCCATTTCAGTGCTTTCAAATGTTTTCATTCTGTATGCAGATTAGTAAGATGGATATTATTTGATCACATTAAAAATTGTTCTAATGTCCATTTTGCTTTAATCTTAGCAGAATAAACCAAATTCTGATCACAGACAGAGAGAGCAGCTTTCAGGAGTTCATAGGTCTTAAAGCAGCAGGAGCTGGAGGAGAAGTCTGCATAATTTGCTCATCACGATCATTTGTCTTGTTTGCTAGACTTGCGAGACTCCCTGAATGATGTAGTGTTGCTGCTGCCACCTGACAGTTTGCTTTGGAAATGTAAGATGATGACAAAACAGAAATATCTTTTCCCCCCCCAAAAAAGTCACAGGATCTGTTGAACAGTAGATTTAATTTTTTAAAAAAATACATGGCGCATCATTTAGAACTGAGACTTTGGAAATAAAAGAATAAGCCTGTTTCACTGCCACCTTTGCATGACATCTGTTGTTAGGAATGAGTATATGAAAAATAAAATTTCTCTTTCTGGGTGAGGCGAGTTTTTTGTTTTATTTTGTTTAAAAAGAAAAAAAGGGCACATCAGTACGTTGAGATAAACCTCCAGATTTTTAAGCAACTGTCTTCTGAAGACACGTAGTTCGGAGACAACCACCAGAGTACAGTTTCTGTTTTCATACTGGTAACTAATTTCTCAAGTTTTATTTCAAGAAATAGCTCCTGTGTTAGCAGTGTTCATGGACAACCTTGTTGCTTTCTTGTAAATGGGATTAACTCACTGAGTAGGAGGAATAATGTCCTAGAGCTGAAGATTCTGCTGGGGCTTCTACCCATGCACTGTCTGGTCACATTACCTGGCAGAAATATATGGCACATTACTATGTTTTTCTGTTTTCCCCTCACTTGTTATGTTTGTTTTTGTTTTTATTTTGAACATTGGGATAGTCTCTCAAAGTAGCTAATTGGTAATTATGGTATAAGACCATTTTTCTTCCTTGTTTTACATCTTGTGAATTTATTGGTTGTTCTGGTAATGAAATATTTCTTTGTTTTATCACGCTCTGAATGAAGGCAGTTGGGGAAATTTAACAATTAATTTATTATTCTCCCTAATTGTGCCTCTTCCTTTTGTCAGTTAATGAGAAACTAGTTAGTATTCCCATAGTAAAATTACAGTTGTAGTAAAGATAAAAAAAAAATACCTCACTCTTCCACTTGAGGAAGACTCTAAAAAGTGTTAAAAAATACACTTATTAGCTGCTAAAAATTCTTCTGTGTGGTAAAACTCTCCTTTCATCAGTCTGGGATGTAATAAATCCATCACAGAACAGCCCCAAAGGATGCAGCCTGTGCACCTGGTTCCTCCCATAAGGTAGAAGACATTCATTTTTCACACTTAGCCTAAAAGTTTGTGTCTCCATAAACCATTGCACAACTAACTTAGACTGTGAATTAAAAAGACAAAGCTGGTGTTCCCGTCTGCACCCTGCTTTGAGCCGATTACACAGTCGCCACTAGAATCACAGTCATTCTTCATGGTAGGTGACAATGACATTGAATATTATGTGAAGTCTGTCTCGATATATTCTCCTGAAACTATCTGGTTCGTCAAATGCATTCCATGCCTTTTCTGTGCCTCTCTGCCTCCTTACTGTTTGTAAGGAGTTTTATATAAATATATATATATATATAGAGAGAGAGCAAACTTTAAAGAATAGTATAGAAAAAGCCCCATGGCTTCTCTTTTCTTTTTGTACAATTTATGATGTTTTCTCATCAACTTGTGTTTTTGTAACTTGTATAGGCGGCCCTGTTATAAAGTGAGGCACATTGTTGCCTTCATTTAATTCTATTTAATTAGGACTGTATTCTACATGGGAAAAATCCAGTAATTTACACATTTATATAACTATTAGTATTTAATATTTGGATAATAAATGTGTCTAGAAGATGTTTGACTCAGGGGCCAGAAATGATATTCCTCAACACAAAAATCCTACAGAATAAGTCAAATGCATAAAAAATTTATATTTATATAAAAAAAATTATATTACTCCAGCTCGACCTCAACTTCTTTGTGGGCTCAAGTAAGTCCACTTCAGATTGGCTATAGATTAAGGGCTACATACATCCCCACAGAGTTACTGTTGCACTGCAGTAATTTTTCATACATTTCATATATTTTTCATGTATTTCATACAATTTTCATACATTTCATACATCTACAAAAGAGGAATAGCTAAGTCAGGAATAGTCTTTCGTGTAGAACTTTGAATGGAGTTGGATATTGCAGCCATAAAGATTGGCAGCATCAGTAATCACTGAATGTCAAGGGGTAGAGTATGGTATAGACTGTTGGACATCTTGAACATGAACATTTTTTTCTTTTTTGAATGAACGTCCTAACGATTTTAAATTTCATACATAAAAAACAACTTTTTGGCTCTTTCTGTGTTTTCCTTCAGAACTTTCATTCAGTCTAACCTAAAATAAAAGCTAAAATCAAGGTTATAGGAAGTCACAAGAAATAAAAATAAAAATGCTTCATGTAGCCCTTTTGAATTCATCACTCCTTAAACTCCCTTACCTCTCTCATGTAGCTTTCTATAACATTGTAATCCATTCTGTGTGACCCTTCTGTGAATTATACAGCACCCCAATAAAGATTTAGCCCTGTGATCTAAGAGCGCTCTACAAGAGTGATGGGTTTGGATTAAGGAACTGTACGGGAGTTCAGAATAGTTTTCTATAGCTTGGTTACGGGTTTCCTGAATGATTTTGGACAAGTCATTTAATCCCCGTGCCTGTCACTGTGACACGCACACACTGCGGATAGTCTTTTAAAATGTTCGTCTGATTCTCACATATGACATTGATGGCACCTATTAGCAGCTCCCTATGGATCACTAAAGGCTGTGGTTTTTGAGAGTGCATTAGGGTGTCTCTTTGGGTTCTTTTGAAAGTCCCCGTTAGAAAATATGCAGAGGTGCTTCTGCAGCTCAACCAAGGCAATGTGAGAGCCCAGGCTAATGACAGCCTCCAGCTGCGGCGTTGTTGTATCTTTGATGGAAGCTCTAATATTAAACCTAGAGAAAATGAGCTGGGACTGGATTCTGTACATCTGTATAATCTTTATCAGTCCTGCAGCATTACTGTGTTTGTCTTTGTGCTACCCTCTTCTATTTTTAAATGAGAAAAATATTTTTATAACAAATAAATCTCATATTTTGTACTTCTCTTCTACTAACATACAAACAAAGAAGTGTTTGCTTGAAAAAAGTGTGGAATTCTATGGCAGTCCATCCAGCAGCACCACTTGCTTCAAAACTTTTTATGAATTTGGCTCTAGCTAACAAAAGGCCCCTGTGGCTCATATATTTCATTCTACACTTGGTTTTAAAGGCCTGTTACATGTTCTACTTGTAAAATCATTCTAAATTCTTAGAAAATGTTGAGAAAATTCTTAGTGTGTGGTATCCATGCAGTATTGGTACAGGGGAATGTATTGATTGTGGCATTGGGAAGTAAATGTTAACTTGCTTTGTGCAAAAATTACTTAAATGCCAAAACGACATCACATTTTATAACCAGAAATGTTCATGCTTCGTTTTTCATTCTCCTTATTATGGAGTTCACAGTTAAATATTAGAAAGTAACATTCATTTCAAGCACCTGTGTTTGCCTTCATTTTCATGAAGGCCTTAACCTTCTGCAGAACCTAAAAGCAACCCACTAAGTGAGAAATGAAAGATATGAGTGAAGTGAGGAAGCTGAAGAACTCTAAACTCTCCAATAACCTACCAAAAAGCATTATAAATTTCATTGAACCTGCCTAAGATTTAGCTTTGCGCATAACTTTAACCCAAATCAATGCAGTGTGTAGAAATATGTCTCACAGAGTCTGAAGGTTTAGTTATTTTTTTTCACTAATTTTACCTCCTGGATTGGAACATGTAAGTATTCAGTTAGAGAAACAAAAAGAATCCATTAAGGATAAAAAGGAATGCAGATGGAAAAGTTTGGGCGCACTTTGGCTTTTTTATTTATCTTTAAAGCATCTTGCTGCAATTTGGTAACACAGTCATGGAAAGGTCTGGATGCAAATGCAAAGTGTGGCCACTATTTTAGCAAAGCATTTTAAAACAGTATTAATTTCTGAAATTTTTTGGTTAAATTAACAAGATAATAGAATTAACTAGAATATGTAGATTTCCAAAATGATCCCTCAGCCTATGCAAAGTGCTATGTTAATAACCTATTTTTAATCCTGAGCACATTTGACAGCCAGTTTGGTTCACTTTCTAAACCAGAACTTGGCAACCTGCATTAATCCTTAGGAGAGATTTTCCATCCTATTTCTTTACCTATTAACAATAAAAACAGTATTATTTCAGATTTAGTTCATGCGTCTGCATAATAATTTCAATAACAGCAAATTTATATCCTTCCTTCAATGGGTTGTAAGAAATATATAAAATATAATAGTTGGTGCTAGAGTGGAAGTGACCATACAGGTATGTTGGATTATAGCTCTGCTAGAATAAAGGTCAAAAGAAAGTTTGAGAATACTTAAGAGACAATTATCTAAAGTTCAGACTTTTCCAAAGCAGTAGAACTAGAAATTATACAGACAATTATCTAAAGTTCACATTTTGAAAGGAGAAAGTTAGGAAAAAAATTCTATTCCATTACATTGCTGTTATTTGCCTGTATATTTTTATTACTTCAAGAACTGATTTACAGCAAGCTCATTAGAATAATTTTATGTAATTATTTCTGTTTTTCAAGGATTTTTAGTATATGAAAGTGATAAGAAGATTCCTAAAATATTATATTGATCATGATTTGAAATTCTTAGCAGCACTTTTTATTTCTTTACCAAAAAACATGCCCTGGGAATGTATTTAGTTCTTTTATCCAAAATTTTCAACAATGCAAATTCTGGCATAAGATAATAGTACTTAGGTGAACTGGTAAAAAGAAAAAAATCAGAGATGTAAAGTATATGGAATTTTCCTGATTTCCCTCCTCATTGATTTATTTTCTCTTATGTAATACTTCTTTTCCTGTGTACTTATCAGTGCTTTAAATGTTTCCAGAAAGTCCGGGTCTCCAGAAAACATAAAAAAATTTTAGGCATTTGGTCCTGATCAAAGGCATGTTTTGTGAATTGCTTTGTAATGGTAGCTATATTATATGTAAGTACGATACATGATGGTAACTGTGGCACAAATGGGTTTGATTGGCCAGGTGAATTTTTATGGCAGAAAATTTTTTTTCTTTTGACCTGGGTGTCTCTTATCAAATCCAAAGCCATCATTCATTCTCTTTTTCTAAGACACAAATTTTCAACATTAATGAGAGACACGTCAGTTTGAAATACCTGTTACTAGTTCAGGACCTGTGTGGACTGGTTATAAATCAGATAAAATATACTGTAAAAATGGCATCTTTTATTTTCAGATTATTGTATTATTTTATTATTATTTTAGCCAGCTATTGGAATATGGCATTTATGCCCTACCATAATGATTAGACAAGGGGTCCTCTTCCTTGAATACCATAGTTGACCAGCAATTTGTTTTCTTTTGTGATACTCTGTCTTCAAAAGAGATCCCCATGTGTAACATATGTGCCATAGCAGTTGTATAGATACAAACATATGTCCATGTGCTTGTATAGGAGCAAGGTGTACATATACATATGCTTGTATATGCATTTATGAGCGAGGTGTTCTCATAAAAAATGTATATGGTGTGTATTTATTCATCCAAACTGAAAATATTGAGTTAACCAGGAAACAAAACTGTTATATTAACAAACAAATAGCTCATCTTTTCACCTGCTAATGACTGGCAAATGGGTAACACACAAACTCTCTATCATTCCCCTTCAAGCTGTTTTATGTTCTTTTTAGGAAGTGTTACAGACTATTGCCAAAAAAAAAAAAAAGGCACTCCTTCACACTTTTAGATAAACATATATTTCAAATCATTTTAAATGACATTCTTTTAGCTTCCTAAAAGCTGCCCATTCCTTTCGAAGGCAAACGCCGAGGAGGTTTTGCTTTGAGATGCCTCTGCTGCTCTTTACATTACATGAGAAAGCAGCTTGTGAATATTCGATTCTGGTCCATTTGTCAGAATAAGAATTTAAAAAAAAGTCTGCCAGCAGTCCTGTTTATAGAGGAATGTCCCATGTGGGGCCAGTAGTAGGGAATGGTTGGGAGTGTTGCTGAAATATTCTCAGCTTTCTTCCAGAGCATTTGTAGTTGACTAAATATATAGCTTTCTTTGAATATTTCTTTGAATGCAATACACGCTGCTTCCTCTGCCTCTGCTGTCAGAGTTTCCACTAAAACTTTTATGATAATAACGAATTACTTGATTATTTCAAGTTTCTTTGTGCAAATGTGTGCCACTTACGAACCCCAAAAGGAAATGAAAGAAATGCCCTTGTCTTTTGAGCTATAAAAATAAAGGCAGTATCTTAAGAACTTGTGCTCTTGCTGCTCTTTCATTTATGCCAAAGGACTCTTAGCATTACAGAGAATCTGCTTTTTAGACTAAAAATGTACACAAAGCCCCCTTTAGATAATGACTTCAGAAAATAGTTTCAAACATAGCTCTAATAAACATAAAGAAACATATATCTCTGTGGTTCCAGGGTTTCCAGCTGTAAAATTTCCAATTAAAATTCTTTCTTTCTTCACATAAGTAACACATCTGACATAGATAACAATTTCTACCAGAAAGTCCTTAATACCATTAATGATTTGATCTTACTGAGAACAGTATAAAAGGGATAGAAAAAGAAAGATAGAAAAAAAAAAAGAGCTGTGTAGGTGTAAGGTTACGCAGCAGGGAAGTCCACTGATCTGAAAATATTAAAGAGATCGTCAGGGAATTAAAGAATTGCAGTAATGTGCACAGAGAAAATGACATTTAAGTGTAAACTGTGTAAAAACTGTGTTTTTATTTTGTTCTGTCATCTTACTGTCAAACTTCAGGCTGCAGCATATGTATCCTGTGCAAAGTGGAAGATGACTCCTGCCTGTTATTTTCATGTCCAGAGGTTGATGTTGATGCCATTAAGGTTACTTATGTTCACCAGATACAAAAATTGCTTTGTATTTCAAGTTCTGCATTTGCCTTCTCTTAACTCTTGTAAATTTAAGACTTAAGTCTCCATAGCCTATGGAAACTAAAGGGATTAGTAGAATGAAATGTTATGATTTCATTCATATTTATGTTATGATTTCAACCCAGCTCTGTTGGGGTGTCCTCGTCATTTTTTCTGTGCAGCAACTGGAAACTTCAGAAATGGAGCCGTCCACTTGCCTAAATGACTTGATTTTCTGTTTAAAAAATGGTTGAAAGGCGGCAACCCCTAGAGCTGTCCTTAACACTGATGTAAAACTCCGTGAGGACCAAGGCAATGGTTAAGGTCACTCGTTTCACACCATTTTTGCAGGACAGAATGCACCCCATGTGTTTGGATCATCAGTGGAATGGCATTAATAGGCAGTTCAATGAATTTCAATCCCTTCTCCTCAAAGAAGGTGAAGAATGGAGGGAGGTTCGTTTTGGTGTTGTCACTCCTCAGAGTATCAGGGGACTCCCTGAATACACCTGCGTGCCCCGAGGTAAAGACTAGTTAGTGCCTTTACCCTTTGCCTGGAGCCGTTTTCCACGGAGCATTAGCGACGGAGAGGGCTGCTTTCTTCTACGTGTTATTTTCTTGTTTTGCTAGAAGTAACATGAATAAATAAATATCCCGGACAGCGCAATAGCAAAAAACCAGCAGGTGAATTGGAAAGATGAGGGGAAGGTGATCAGCCCCTTTCCGACCAGCACCTGCTGCCAGGTTAATTCACGCAGCAGCCCTGGAGGTTGTTCCTGGAGGAGATTCCTGTTCTTTTGCCAGGTCCAAATGCTTTGGGGAGAGTGTCTGGAGAGAGGAAATCGGATAAATTTTTATTGCTAATCAACTGTTATGATTTATTTTTAAGTTCGGGAGCCTACTAAATAGGGAATCATTTTTCTTCGCTTGGGAGTCGCACCTTCAGCAACACCAAGGGATGTTTTCTTAGGAGGTGGCAAAGAAAGCTGAAGGAATTTCAATCAATCCTGCCTCCCAGGTGGACAAGGAAGTACTGGAGCAGAGTAATAGGAAAGAACTGTCTGTTGAGAGATTCTGTGCCTCGAGAACCACTGAATGACACAACATTAAATAAATCTGGACCTCCAAGTGACTACAGATGTGACACTGTCCTGGATGAGACTTGTCTCAGACACAGAAAGCTGGAAATTGAACCCCACATAACTTCTACCCTTTGAAAGCTAAAGCAAAGGATTTTAGATGCAATTTGTACTTAGATATTTTTAGCCAACTTCTGACACGTTTAACGAGCAAGAAAGAGTAAAGTTTTTGCTTCATACTGTGACTTTGCTAATTATTGACTTAATACACACTTATTTTTTCCAGTGCATCGCAGTGGCACGGATACTACTGAGTATAACCCAGGAGTTTGATCCTATCCGATCTGTCAAAATTCTTACGAGCTCATTCCTGAAATTTATCTTAAGAAACCCATATGTTTCCTCTAATTTTAAAAAGGCCCTGAGAAAAGACTGGACTATTTATTTAACTCCAGACTGCCATCAGTTTTGATATTGTTGTTTCTAACTCAGATAGAAATTTGGATTTCTAGAAAAAAAGAAAGTCTTAAGAATCCTTTCTATTCTGCAAGGGTATTATGAAGTAATCTTATCAGTATTGCTTTGGAAAGTTTTTATGTGAAGAATGTCTTTACAGAATTAGTTTCCCTGTGTTTCCCCTTTTTCCTCGGCACCTGACACACACGTTGCCTTCCTTTCTGCTGGCAATTAAAGACGGTGCAAATTAAGCATCTCTTACATTATTTCTTGTTTGAAACATTTCTTGGTACCAAGACATACTTTTTTCCATGATGTTTCAGGAACATTTACTGTGGTAATATAGAAGTTAAAAGGAAGGAACTACAATCTATCCTTCCTACTCCTAAATCTGATGCACAGCTTCATTTTCCAGTTGTCATTATGTTCTTTAGGAGCACATACACATTCATGCCTGTGAGAATCATTTTATTTGTACTTTGTTATTTTTGATGAAAGATCACAGGAAAACAAACTAGTAGAAATCAGCGTGGTCTCTCAAAATGTAACTCATAATACTCATTTCTTTTTAAACGATTTTTTATTCCAAGGAATAAAGCATTTAAAAGCTAAATATTTGTGTATATAAATAAATTGTCTTGTCTTTCATATTTGACAGCCACCTTACCGTGGTTTATATCTGAGCGTTCTAGCACATACAAGATCGCTGATATTTCAAAAGAATATATTGGTAAATGGCTGGAATCTATAATTACGTGAAGTCACTAGAAAATCTCAGGCATTCAATCAGGAATTTGATGCAGGATTTATTTTTACATTAAATGACTGTCTTAGTTCTTACAACTGTGTAGAATAGGACATTTTGTTTTATTTTATTTTCATGAATTTATTAAGACTTACTAAATATTTAGATTATTGATAATTAGACCTGCAACTCTTAATACCTCAGCCTTTAATACCCATTAATAAAAAGAAGAATCTTTTAT
This sequence comes from Crypturellus undulatus, assembly GCA_013389825.1. Classification (NCBI taxonomy): domain Eukaryota; kingdom Metazoa; phylum Chordata; class Aves; order Tinamiformes; family Tinamidae; genus Crypturellus; species Crypturellus undulatus. Next base: position 85,406 of record VWPW01023989.1, read on the forward strand.
TGCAGAATGGAATATGAGCACAATTTGTGCTCATAATATATGGAACATTTGCTTTAATTGATGAACATGCCTTATTAGGTTTGGGTTACTCTAACAATTAATTTCTCTTGTTGTATTGGCTGGATTTTTATGACTGTCACTTGCAAAATGATCATGAATCCTGATGCGGAGAGACTGACAACCCTAGGGATGAATTCAGGGAAGAAAGGGTGTGCGGGGGGAGGAAATGCCTGTGTCGCACGCATTCCCTTGGGAATGGCAGCCGGAGGAAAGTGGAAGTATTTGCCCATCCTGTGCTGCCAGGCTAAGGAATGTGCATGCGTGTGTTTAGAGGGAAAAGCCGTCCTCGTTAGGAAAAAGCAGCGTTTCAGCAGGCGATAAAACCATGCACTTTTTTCTCTTTTCCAGATAACACGCTCAGCATCCTGGCGAAGCACAGCGGCTTCAGCCGGCAGAAGCAGGAGGTCTACCTGCTGCCCATCGTGATCAGCGACGGCGGGAGCCCGCCCATGAGCAGCACGAGCACCCTGACCATCCGCGTGTGCGGCTGCAGCAGCGACGGCACCGTGCAGTCCTGCAACGCCGAGGCCTACGTGCTGCCCATCGGGCTCAGCATGGGCGCCCTCATCGCCATCCTGGCCTGCATCATCCTGCTCCTGGGTACGTAGGCACCGCGTACGCGAAGAAGTCGCCGAAAAAAAAAGAATCCCCCAAATTAGTATCGCCTGGGGCGTATGTAACATGCATGGGTACTTAAGGACATCAGGACTGGGTCAAAGTAAGCAAAGAAGTCACCCAAAACAAGAATCCCCCAAATTATTAGCACCTTGGATGTATGTAATATGCATGGGTACTGAAGGACATCAGGACTGGGTCTCTAATCTACTAAGAACTAAAATAAAGACATATAAAGAAAAGTTCCTGTCTGAAATATAAGTAAGTTTCTCAATTAAAAGGTTGAATTATGAAACCAAAATCAAATCAGATATGTTGAGTAGCAAGGTGGAAAAAAGGTACTACAGATGATGGAAAATGAGTTACTTGTTGCATGTTGAGCTTTTCACTATGCTTTATTATTCTTATTTTAGCAAAAAAAAAAGCTATATCTCAGCTCCCATGAATGTGCTTAATAGCTTAATATGTAATGCTTTGATTAGGATTTTTTTCCCTAATCAGCCTATGATTCTTTCTTTGCAGTCATTGTGGTGCTGTTTGTAACACTGCGGAGACATAAGAATGAGCCTCTAATTATCAAAGATGATGAAGATGTGAGGGAAAACATTATCCGCTATGACGATGAAGGAGGTGGTGAGGAAGATACGGAGGCCTTTGATATTGCAACTTTGCAAAATCCTGATGGAATTAACGGATTTTTGCCTCGGAAGGATATTAAGCCCGATCTTCAGTTTATGCCCAGGCAGGGTCTGGCACCGGTCCCGAACGGCGTTGATGTGGATGAGTTTATTAACGTTCGGCTTCACGAAGCTGACAACGATCCCACAGCCCCCCCGTATGACTCCATCCAGATTTATGGCTACGAGGGAAGGGGCTCGGTGGCCGGTTCCCTGAGCTCACTGGAGTCCTCGGCATCAGACTCAGATCAGAATTTTGACTACCTCAGCGACTGGGGGCCTCGCTTTAAGAGACTCGGAGAACTTTACTCAGTTGGAGAAAGCGACAAAGAAACTTGACAGTGGATTTACAAACCTCCTCCCCGTTGACTTAACAATCATGTAATATTCTAGGGCCACTGCTGTTAGTAAAACGAACGTGGCTTTTTGTTTTAGAGGCAAGTTTAGCGCCAGTCATCTATAAAATCAACTACATTGTAATGTTGAACCAAAAAAAAAAAAGTATATGTTAGGAGGTTAAGTCTTGTGGAGTGTGAAGTAAAGTATGTGGAGTGTCTAGAAGTCTTTGGATATTTGATATTCACTTGGCCACTCTGAAGATGGAGATTTGGATCTTTGATTATCTTCAGTGAAAAGGAAAGGATGGAAAGAAAATGGTGCTTTCTTAGCTAATGGACTCGCAGGGATCTTGCTGTTGAACAGTATCTCCTGCCAGTGTGTGTAAAGCTAATGGTTTGTTTCTGCATTGCCAACAAAGATCCCAGCCCAGAAACGGTATAAAAGCAATATCTTGGTCTTCTTAGCAATGCTGAATAGAAATGGCATTGTAAATCCCTACTGGCTTCTACTGTGCAGTGACCATACATTGTACATACAGTAATTGTTGGCCACGTAACCACAGACTGATCATCATTAAATATTGTGTCAAGCCTTAAAATATTCACATGTTCTTAATCCATTCCAGTGATGGGTAATAAATCCTACTAATGTGCAGAGGTTCAAGGCAGGGGTACAAAACCTTGCTTTATCAAAGGATTTTTTTTTCTAGAAGAAGGATCAATCCTGTGCTTCGTCTTCTGAAAGGAAGGAAAAAAAGAAAAAAAGTAACTCCGAAAGGGGATGGACTTACATATATGAAAGAAGTGCTGATTTTATTGCTAAAGATCGAGTTTATTTGTTCAATCCTGAAATAAATATTTTATTGATGTCCATTACTGCTTTTATTTATTAAGACTGATAATCTGTAGAGTAAAATTATACAGAAAACTAAATTATATCTGTTAGAGTTTTTTTTCTATATATAATGAATGTTTAATACATGTACATTTTGAAAAGAAAAATGACAAATTGTTGCAGGTTAAAGCAGTAGCCTATCCATTTGCAGTAGTTGAATTTTAAGAGAATGCTGGCAGGAATAAAATTTTCCCAGAGAAAACTTTTGACAGTTTTGTATCTTCTTCATAAATCTAGTAACTGGTGTTTTTAATACAAGCACAAACAGCTGGAAGTAACCTGGTTCATGTGAATATTTAAACTATTGACTTTTAGAGTTCCACACATAACACAGTACAGTAAAAAATCCCCATGCTTATAGTTCTCCACTGTATTAGAGCAGGAACCAGTGTGTACATAATTTTACTGCTTATGTTATTAGCATTTCTTTTCTATAATATTCATGGTGATGCACCGGGGCTCTTGCACACAGAGAAAGAAATACACTAGAAGCTGCAGCATATTCAATTTGTAATGCAAACTTGCCATTTAGAAGTAGCAACTGTATAATAAAACTATGTATTACATGCAAATCATTTTAATTTTCTACTTTGTTTTGATGCTATATTATTGTTTGTTTATTTACTCCATGTATTGTATCAGAGAAACTCCTGTATTGTTTCCTACTTTGTGAAATATATTTTTATAAATACCTTTCTTGTTCCTGCTCTTCTTTCAGTTTTTCCTGTGCACAACAGAAATGAATCTTGCTGATTAACTTTATAACCTGTGGATGCACACATTTCCTCCCAAATCCTTTATTTAGGAGTCACAATAATGAATACAGTCAAAATAAAAAGGCACAGACGTTTGAAACGGTTTTGACAACGCACTGAGAATTAGAGAGGCAGCAGCCTGTGACTACAGGAGTTATGTGGTGTCCAATTCTCAGTACAAGGCTGAAAATTTATTGTTAATTTTATCGTAAATAAAAGCAAGTCTTTAAAGTATTGTTAATAAAAACAATGTGCTGGTTTAGGATCCTCAGTTATGTTTAGTCTGCAAACAAGTGTCTTACCACATCACCCCCAGCTTTGTATGCATTTCAAAATGGAAACACTGACATTTGCTTTAGCTAGGGCACAGCTGGTTTTAATTACTGCAGTTTGCAAATAATTAGTGCAAAAGCCACTTCTGCAAGTATTGCAGTGGTTTTAATGAAATTAAGCAGGTCTCCAATTCATTTAAGTTAGACTGCATTCCAAATTGTGTCTCCGAATAACTTTATTTGGGAATTTTTGTAGTAATATAAATAGTGAAGTCATCAGAGAATAGAAAGGCAGCAGTCACGCAGGTTTCAGTGAAATCAGATACATTTATCTAGCAGATAGGAACAGCCAAACACATTCTTATTAATCCCTTGCACCGGGGTGTTCTGCGTTTTTGTCATGCTAAATCTTACAGTAGCATAAATGCAAAAGCCTCATTTGAAATGCAGACCGAGCCGATTTCTAGTTTACCTCCCAGTCCTGAGAGTAAAAGCAGGTGCTGTGAGATACGGATCACATCGTTGTTTGTAGCCACGTGTGTGTTTAGGACAAGGAGCTCTGATCCGGAGCCGCAGTCCACGCTGCAGAGCTCCACAAAGCTCCTTAGGAGGAGAGCTCACAAATGGATAACCTTCTGATTGCCTTTTTGATTGAAAGTTCCATCTGAGACCACGACAGCACAGCCCGTAATAAGATTTCTAGAAAAAAAAAATCCCATCAGTGGCACCGTAGGAGAGGCAAAGCATGACAGAAATCTCATCATTGTCAGTCAAAAAGATGTGGTAGCCACTACTGGTGAGTATAACTTTAAATCGTGCATTTATATAGGCCTTAAACACAAATATCGACAATGCACAAAAATGCACAGGGGAGAAGGCATAATGAATTTATGGGATCTGCCAATAGCTCCATGCCATTTTTTAAAGTCATTGCTACCCCATCAATGGAAAACGAGTCATTCAGCAAACCAATTCAGTGTAATTTGAGTAGCAAATTTATAGCACTGCATGTGAGAGGGTTAAGTGTTGATCATTCAGTTTTGCAGTACTTGCTCCTTTTCTGACAATTAATTCTGTGTAAAATTGTTCTGGATAACAGTGGCATTTAGAGGATTAGAATCATCCTGTCTTATATTTCACATCTAGATTTGGGCGTATTAGCAACATTCTTTTTAAGCATGCGAAATGGTAATTCATCTTTTTCAACAACGTTTAATTAGCAAGTGACTCATTGTAAATGATGGGGAAAATGCATGAAGTTAAGAATTATTAATACTGATAAATTTGCGAATGTAATTCTCAAAATCTTTAACAAACGGCAGCTTTAGCCCCATTGATTCTGGCTGGCCTCCCCCTTACCACATCTCACTCTCTTTTTGCTCATGTCACTTGTCCCAGACACTGCAGTCATTTCCCTGACCAAAAATTCAGCTCAGGCATTTTCACATGGAAATACTGTGAAATGAATGTTTATTCATTTACTAATTATAGCTGAGATTACCGAAGGTCTTAAACATCTTTTGTCCTTTACAGTGACTGGAAGTGGCTGCTATTTCTGTGCTGTGACCCTGAAACCAATCGCAGAAATACATTTTTTCACCTGGTACCATTTCTAGCTTTTTGTCTATGATGTATTTCTGTGAAATATATAAAAGAGAGGGAAAAAAAAAAAAAAGCTGAAGTGTTCATTTAAATCAACAGCTGCTGATCACAGGAGAAATTTTTAAAATTATGACAACTACAAATACTATCAGCTATGCGGCAGCTCAGCACTAATAATTCCCCATCTTGAGAACAGACAGAATGTCTGCAATATAGTATGTCCTATTGATTTTAAAATAGGGAGAAAAATAAATTAACTAGACCATATGCATGCAATTCTATGTATATATGTAGGTATGTTTGTGCCAATTTTTAGCAGTCCGCATTGTCAACAAGGTCTAGAAATGGACATACAGTTTTAGAGAGCATCTCTGAGCTTTGTCTGGCCTGAGGAAACTCTACGAGGTGTCTCCCAATTGTGTTTTTAAAAAATCTGGATGCAAGTGGCGTGGTTTTTGGCTGTCATCACAGGACTGTAATGTTACTTTAAGGAGATCAACTACCCCATAAAAAAATAAATGCATAATTGCAAAGCAGCTCAAAAAACATTATAGGAAGATTTATAATGAACAGCCTGGGCTACTTACTTATATCAAAGGGCTGCCTATATATTTAAAATGATTCAGAAAAATATATCTCAGTTAAACTATGGTACCATTCAATTAATAGACAGAATGCACAGTAACATCAGGGGTGTGCAAAATCATTAGTAAACAGAAGAAATGCAGAAAGATTTCTAAAAAAAAAGAAAAAGAAAACTCAGATTTTGAGAGTTTTTAGCTGTGGCAGGAGGATCTAGTAAATTAAAGCTTTGTAAAAGAAAAAAAATGTGGGAGTATTCGCTGCTGTGGGAGCATTCACCATTATTAGAGTTTGCCTTCAGAAGGGAGTAGGTGTCATTAGCAGACAGGGTATTGATGGAGCGAACAGTGGAAGTTTTCTGTAGTCTCTCATTCAGATGGGCTGGACTCATATTATTTCTACATTTGTACACTATTTGTGCAAGATAATATTCTGGCTTTGCAGAAGGTAGAAACCAATTTAGCTTGCTGTATAATTCACTATGATGGGTTTTGTAATCACACTGCAAAATGAGTCTAGCTGCTCTATTATACAATACTGATACAGGCTGGTGTGCTGCAGAAGTAGCCCTGCTCCAAATAATGTCATAGGATTCTAAATGAGAAAATACAAAAGCCCTGACAATGCTTTTTGTGCAACTGCAACTAAGACATCTTCCAGAGTGGCTCACAGAGGCAGGCTGCAGGGCTGCGCTCCTAGCAAAGCCCGTGGCAGTGCAACACAACGAGGGCTTCTCTTTTCCCCTCCTATCCGCTCCCTCCATTACCAAAATTAAACCGGTGAAATGAACTAAGTGAAAACTCCAGTCTTCTCTTTGTAGGGGAAATTTAATTTATAAAATCACATTTCCTCTCCTTCCACTATTTCAGATGCTTGCATGACTGAAGGCCATTTGATGATGACATGATGAGAGGGGTGGGAAGTACCTGTTTCACACCTGTTTCAGTGTGTTTTTGTTGAAAGCTTCTGATTTGGGAAGTCTGGATAAACAGCAAGAGGCAGAAGGCAAGTAGCATAGGGCTGGAAATAGTTGACTGAGAACCTAATGGAAAAAAAGAAGTCAATTCTCTGCTCCTTTTAACAGCTCCCTCTTAAATTATAAGATAGATCTTTTGTTTTATTTCTCTTTTCTTCATTACTGGAACTTATACTGATGGCAACATTAACAAAGCTCATGCTGCCAAATTTCACAATCTGGCAATTTTAACAACACGAAAACATATTTTTTTTAACTGAAATATAAATTATGTAACTGGATGCAATGCATAGGCATTTAGGATCGCCTTGAGAATAAATTACAACAGTCCCACATTTTTTATGCACAGATGTGATCACTTTTGGTCTAATTTCCAAGCAAACTGGTATACCTGTATTCACACGCAGTTAGGAGTTTTGCACGCATGGGGATACTTCAGTTTCCTTAGACATTGGCCACTGCTGAAACTTCATGCTGTCAAAGAAGTATGTCACGACCCAAACCTATGGACAAGGAAAGAATTGGTTCTATCAAGAACTGAATTTTATATAGTATTGTATTAAAAATATTGTATTGCAATTGTAATATTGTACTCCAAATAACATGCCAAAGCAGGACCCAGAGCTGCATCTCAACTCCTGATCTGGCTGCTGCTGTCAGTCGCGCTCGGTTTTATCCAGGCTGCACCCGGCTCCTGCCAAGCAAATTCTATGACAAAGTGGGACCAGTGGCCAAGCGCCTGCATCTGCAGAGGGTGGACGCAGCTTTATAGCCTTTATTAACACAGTCCTTGCAGTCTTCCCGTCAGCATCCGCATCCTTTCAGTTTTTGCACTTTCAGCTCTAACCGTTTCAAGCTGTAGCAACCCGGTATAACCTGTTAGACCAACTAAAGGCAGGGAATTGTTAAGTAAAATGTCACTGCAACATAGAGCAGCAGATACAATTAATCCTCGCAGAAAAAGGTCAAGTGTGATTCATCAGATGCTGTAGGTTTCTTTACGGATATTTTCCGACCTCCTTATTCCGCATGAAACAGCAGCCGTCTATTTTATTGTATAAGATATTCCTTCCTTAAACAAAACATCACAGTTGGTGAAAAGGAGGCTTTATTTACACTACGCTAATCATTGATGGCTCTTTTTTCTACAGGAAATTTTCAGCCCACCGTTGCATAAAGCAGTCCAATAGCTGACCAGAGCAAGGGACTACGTTAGTGCCTTCTTCTGTCCCAGTTTCAGGTTATTTAGCCCCTCATTAGTTCGGCGTTGTCTGATCTTGTTCACATCAGAGCTCATCTGAGCGCTGCCTCGGACACTAATAAGAACCCGTTCCAAGCAGTGTGCTACACAGCGACAAAAAGCAAAACCTTATGAGCCAGAGACTGCCCTAACAACTGCTTTGCCAGTTTTCCTAGTTTCTTTTTCTCTGTATATTTTTCAATTAAAGTCATAAGAAAGAATTAGGTGATTTTTTGGCAACCCTACCGTCAGGAAAAACTGAATCTATTAATTGCTAGAATTTACTTCCATTTGTATTACCCTCACAGGTAGATGAACACATGCTAATGTTAACAGTACTTGTCACAAATCTACCTTGTAGTAGAGAATGGAAAGAAAAAAAAAAGTCACTTAAAATGCAATGATAATATATCTTTTCTTAAATCTTGAATCTGGTTTAATCTTCATTTCCTACTTTGGGGTTCCAATAATTCTAAGAGTTGTTTGTACTGTACTTTACATGACATGGGCCTGAAGTTAGCCCCAAGAAATGCTAAACAAAATGTTCGTATTGTGGAACAGAATGCACAGATGAAATCCTTTCTGTCCAGTTGAGGAATGACATACTGAGCTCAGGTAAGCTTTTCGATAGAAAGCAGTATTTTCCTGTCTCCGTGGCTGAATATTGCGTTTTTCCTACATGATTCAGCTCTACATGAAGCAGTGGTTGGGGCGTACAGCAGGCTTACAAAGCATAGGAAAAGTTGTTGGGGAAACAGGAACTGTTATGACGTCTGTGCAGCAGGAGTAGGAGTGTTTGATAATCGTGGTGGCGGTTTTGGAGAGCCTGAGAACACTGTTTCCTCAATAAATGAAAGGTAGGTAGTGCTCCACGTTTTAGTGTTACGCTCTTAAAAGCCTCCTCAGCTTAATTTTGCTCACTTTACTCTCTAAATTGCATTCTGGAAAGGAGTCTATAAAATAACTGGCTGAACAGGCATTTTGGGGAGCGGATCTAGGAATCCGCCGTTTTGATGGGAAGAAAACAAGCCCTTCATTGTGCAATATGGCAAGAGAGAGGAGGAAGCACAGGGCTTATACAGGGTTACATGTTGCTGTAGGGATTTCTATGGTTAAGGAATGACTAAGACCTGCACTGATGAGTAAAGGGGTAATGAGGGGTTTAGCAAGGGCCCCCTGGACCAGCTGCGAGTGCTTTGGCCTGGGAAGCCCTAATTGCCTATTTGTGTCTTGGCATTTGCTTAGGATTGCTCTGAAGTGCAAGGTGAAGCATCGTAGAAGAGCTAAGGGGGAAAACAGAGGCACGGCGCCAGAAATAACACCCTATTGATCTGTATTGATAACTGACCAGGTAAGCGTGTAGCAATCTTTATCTATATACACTCGCCATAGGAGCCTAAGTAATTTTCTTTGTATTTTGAAAGCCAGCATTGAAGTTATAAGTGCATGGAAGTAGCTACAGAATATGGGTTTTATTCATAGCACTAGATGCTTCACATAAAAGATTGAAACAAGTTTCTAGAAGTTGTGAAGGGCTAATAATGAAAAAAGGGGTACGGCTGAAAGAAAAAAAATTACTGCTGCGAACAGCTCGCCTAGCTCAAAGGGTAGAAGCTTCCCCTGTGTAGGGAGCTGGAGTAAGACCTATACACCACTTAATTAACACTTAAACCCACAAAATACGGCCCTCAGCACTGCAGTCATTTTCTCGGAGGACACGAATGTGGAGAATAAGCTTCAGACTCGCAGCTATTGCCGTTATGTTGGCAGTCTCATACATCACCGTAACTCTCCCGCCTGTACCCGGTGGCTTTAGGGCCCGGTAGTGCAGCGTAAGCTGAAAAATGCTCCAAATTGTCCCAGTCAGCTGGTGGAAATTCAAATAATATACAGGAGCTGAAAGTGAATGAGCGGCTAAAACGTGAGGTGTCGCTTATAATCAAATCACTGCGTTGCAATCGGAGTGTGAGTATAATTGGTTTTATTGTGTATGCCATAAGCCCCAAATCTGATAGGGAATGTAGTGATTTCTGGGATGGGTAGCAGAGCAGGAGAGGACTATAAAAGAGAATAATAGCTTTTTTTTTTTTTTTCTCCTCCCTACCAAATATATTATGAATACAAGAGGCAGTATGTATGTGGAGCATGGGAGAGAGAAAAACAAAGCACTTTTTGAAACCTCAGAAAAATCTGCAGAGATGGACATTTAACATCTTGACATCCAGTTTTTATAAACAGGATTAGAGGTCCAGCCTTTACAGTTCTCAAACACTGAGGAACTATTAGGAAACTTGTATACTGCTCAGGTTATACTTTTCCTGCTCTCATCTGCAATACAGGCAACTTTTATTTTTTTTTCTTGTTCTAAAAGGAATCATCATTGGAGTCACATGATTTGGGTAATAAAAGATGTTGTCTGATCTTCTTGCGATGCCTTAAATAGAATTCCAGATTGCATCCCGCCCAACGGTGAGAGACAATCAAACATCTTACAACATCTTACAGTGTTTCTTTCTGATGTTTCAGTATTTCATCTCTTTGATTTGATACTTATGTAGCTCCTTTGCTCGTTGAATGGAGGAAAGAAAAATACTTTTTTTTTTTTCTTTTTCTTTCCAAATCATCCTCACTGGTCAATTTCGGGGAAAAAAATAATAATAAATAATGCTGAAGAAGCTAGACAGTAGAGCAGGCTTAAGAGTAATGGGCCGAGTGACTGGTTTCTGTGTGACACAACCCCAACAGGGCATCTGTCCCTGTGTTTTATCCATTTATCCATGAAGATTTTTTTCCTTCTGTGCACTCAAAATGTTTTGGAGCGGGAGTTGTCATTAGAATAGAGGGATCCATAAAGAGGATTTATATAGTTCCCAAGCAGATGCTTTAGAACAGTGGCCAATTTCTTATTACCCTTTACTCTATTCCTGTCTTGTTTTATGTGCTGATCTCTCGCAAAAGATTTCTGGTTTATGTCCGTGTGTTTTGCTGATGATGTTCCTGTGGAATGTGGGGCATAACTATTTATATAACTATTTATTTAATGAGGAGTGGCAAAAAAAAAATCGCCTCATCCCATCCTGATATTTTTAAGCGAACTAAACCAGAGTTTCTTCAGTTCAACAGCCTAATCTTTTAATTAATAATTTGCATGTCTCTGCGCTCCTATCGGATGTCTAGAAGTAGAATGGAAGTCGGAAATGGGAAAGGCATTTCTGAGTAACCCAAATAGTGACGGTGGTCTCAGGAGATGAAAAATGACTCCTGACTGCCTTTTACAGCAAAGGGCTGCTTTGGATAATCATTCAAAAGGCTTTGAAATGAACCTTCAAACATTGGAGAACCATCCCTCCCTCATAAAAGGCCTTTTCCGCATCACATCAGCGAGATGAAATGAAGATGAAGGTTGCTCTGTTTAAAATTCTTTCTTTCTGACATTAGTTTGAATTTGGCTTTTATTCACGTTAAAGCAGTCTCAGCGGAGACTGTGCGGCAAGGACGGCTGTTCCCATGCTCAGAAATCTTACATTTCAATGATGTGTTTGTATTTCCAGATCTAAGCAGATAGAAATAAGCAATTTGAGCATGCCGCGAATCCAGAATGCACGGCCCACAAGTTAGAGAATAAATGTATTTATTATAGGTCAAATAGGCAAATTTGGCCCTTCTGAGCAAACGCGCGGGCACTGATGGGCACATAGAGCACGGAGCTGCTCTTGGGGCTTTGGCACCAGGAGCTCTTGGACAAATGGCCAAGATCTGCGCTCATCTGGTTGGCGAGGTGGTAGAGAGATAGGTAGATAGACCTTCTGTGTGGAAAGACCTGGAAGAGTGGGTGCTGTTAAAGGAAATAACTCCTTCCCTGCAACACTGGAAGAAACTTGTCGGATTTCTCATTTAAACCCATGACAATATGCCTGACAACCTTGTTACTCTTCCTTTTTATTACAGCATAATGACTGTGTCAGGCTGTCAGCTAAATAAACAGAGTAGCTGCAACAACCTCTTTCTAGACAATGAGCTTTCTTATTTATTTTTTTGTAACAGTCATGATCCAGAAGGCTTTAAGGTAATAACATTCCATACACTATCAGTCCAGGCTCTTGACTTTTCTTTTTTCCCCTCGCTATTGAGAACCTGCAGTGAAGCTGTCATGCAGAGCAAGCGAAAGGCAGTGAAAAGAGCGGTGGATTTACCTGCCACTGCCTCTAGATTTATATTAGTGTAACCTTCCTCGCACTGACCATTGATCCCTGGTAACTTCTCAGTACTGATCCTTGTTAACATATTATGATGATTTTGCTTTCATCATGTCTCCTGTATTTTCTTTGGCCCATATGATTAAAGGTCCTAGGCAATTTTTCCCTCGGTGGTTTGAGGAAAAACAATAGCTCTAGAGAGAATGTCAACAAATGACTTCTATTTTGCTTAATATGTTTTGTGATGACTATGGATAAAAGGATGAAATAATGTACACTGATAAGTAAAGCAGCTCCTTGCAAGAGCTATGTTCTTCAAAGGTATGACAATAATTCTCCCGGCATTTATATTTAGGTAAAAGAACAACATATTTTTTCTTTTTCTTCCCTTTCTCTGTGTTTTGCAAATAAGAGATGTTATCGGTCTCCTGGAACTGAGTTGATGCTTCCATGGCAGTTCAGTGATTAGGTCTGTTCACCAGGGACTCAAGTCAGTCCAATAAATTCCTTTGTACAGTTCTTTCAGGTAGAATATTACCCTGCATTTCTGGCTTATGAATAAAGTACAACTCTTCAAAGCCACTTCCTCATTGATAACAATACTTGGGATTCTCTATAACTCTCTATTATCTTCTGTGATAGCAACACCTAAGTCTTAACTGCCTTTATAGTGTCCTTTTAGGTTTCTCAGCATTAAGTTCTAATCTAGAAATCCAAGCGATGAAAACTAGTGCCATTAAAGCGGGAAACTAGTATCATTAAATTTCATGTTGATTTTTGGCACTACCAAGTGCCATACCAAACTACTGTCCATTCCTCCTCACTGAACCTTGTCTTTTCTTATATTTTGTAATTAATTATACAACTAGAAGTAATTCTACTTAAACATTCTGAAGTAAAAAGGAAGTTGAACCGATCTGAATACTTGATTCATTTGCATTAGGAACTCAGAAGCATAACCAAATCTCTTCCGAAGACTGTTGTAATCCCCATTCTTCCAGCAAGTAAACAATCCTGGCTTTTAATTCCCACAAATAAATACCTCTCCTCTTCTAATATACATAGAAATAGTGGACAAAATGATGGAATATGAAGATTTCAAAAAGAAAGCTGATCTCTGCATGACTATAGTGACTAAAGATAACCAGTGCCAAGTAGAATAAAAACATGGCCATCACTTTGTTTTACTTCAGAAAAAATATATGCTCAAGCTCCATCATTGCCACAGAGACCCTGGATTTTTGAATACCCTGTTACTGAACCTTCGGAGATGCAAATGGGACCTGCAGAGCACATTAAGTTTTGAACATGCATAAATATAGCAAAGAGAAATCATCTATCTACATACAGTCTACCATTTCCTTGAGACCGATTTATGAGTACTAGCACTAGTCTTAGTCTGTGTTATGTTTGCTATGAACTAAATGGCAGGGACTGCCCTTTTATAACACCTTGAGTTTTCAGATGACTGCTTGTAAGTTGGAAGAATGCATAAAGCTATCCTGACAAAAAGCACTATATTTTCTCCAAGTGCTCCATTATTTTGTGCTTTTTTATAACAAATGTTGTGATAAGAACAATATATGAATACTAACATTATTTCATGTGAAGACACTTTCCTCATTGGATGCGAGAGATATCTGTCAATACATTTCATGTGTCTGAAGGATTATTATAGCTCTGTTTTATGTAACCAACTGTCTGGTTGAGACATATAATCACCAGGATTATTCCTTATATGATACAAAAATAGTCAAAAGTATTGCATGCTTTTTTACGTTATTTAGTATTACTGGATTAAATCAAATGACTGATTCATTCTTCCTTCTGTGTTTGTTAAATAGCTTACTTTTAGATATACTGTTAGTCATTAACCCAGTAACTCATGATTCGAGATGTGAATTCACACAAAAGCCTAAGATATTGCATATGCATAAATGCCAACTACAGTATGTGAACACTAATGATGGGTCTGAGCAACTTAGCTCAACACCAGAATTTTCCAAGTAGTTATTCTGTAATGACACATTATCGTATATTTAGGGTTATTTTTCTTTACTCTTCTGCTTGAAGTAACTATTCCTAATTTAAGCCAAAGAGAGAGATTTTATCCCAAGAGATAGTTTTGTTAGTATACTTATGTGATTCTTCAGAATTCCAGTTTCATGTATGTGAAAGCAGAGAAGCAATTCCAGGAAAGATGTGAAACCCTAAAATAACTTAAAATAATTTGGAGCTCTTTTTCATGAATTTTACTCCGGCTTATAGCACAGGAGAATGATTATTCTGTGGCAGATGCTCAAGAAGTGTAACTTAATCTATCATCCTACTATCTTAATTCTCCCTCCCCATCACACACTTTTTTTTTCTTTTTTCCTCTGACTACTGGGTACCTAGAATGGATTAACCTAGTCTAAAGGCTTCTACTTTCTAAACGGTTTTAATGCACCAGAGGGAGAGTAGTGCAAATTATATTTAAATTTTGACTAAGCTTCTTCTAGCTCATTTATCAGTGAAAATTTAGGTAGCAACTAAACTTTAATATACAAAACAGAATCTTAATAATTTTTCCATCGGATTTGGGCTTAGCTCAATGAAAATAAAACTCAATGTGCTCACTTTCGATATTCTGTTTTAATGTCCATTAAAACACACTCTGTTTTAATATCCATTTTCAGTTAGATGAAATGAAAATTACATCCTTAAGTGAACAATGGTGGATTCTACCAGTATGAACTTTAGGGCCAGTCATCTCACTAGGAATCGGCTCTTGGAACTGTGTGTTGTTTACAGGAGAGGGACTTACAAGCCATTGAACTAAACAATAAATTAAATTGTCCATGAGTCATCGTCATGTGATACAGAAAGTCCACTTGTGTAACAAGCTGTTGCTTTTTCAATGGAGAGTTTTGGAAAAATGCAATATTTTCTATTTGTTGCCAGCATAACCTTTATAGGGAGTCCCTTTTTTATTATGATGGAACACTTGCCATCAGTGTAAACTGTTCCAGATGCACAGAGAAAATTCAGCAGTCGCAATCCACAGGCCTCATTTTAATGAATGCTCACAGGCATCTCTTTTCTGCTAATTGTTTTCAATCAAATTTAAAATACCACAAATAGAGAGAAGCTCAGCAGCGCATTAACAGTCTCCATTAAGTAAGAGTTTATATTAAATATATTTTAAAAATAATAATCTGAGAGGTTGGCTAAGCTTTAGAAAGGGTTGCCACTGCTGCACTTGCAAATATTAGCATTGTTTCAAACAATCTTTCAGCCTGAGCATGACGTGATTATAATAAATACATTTTGACATCATATGTCCAATGCTCTTTAGGCAGACCAGATCTCTAGCCTGCCTGATGATGCGGCCAAGCTGAGGTCCTCATTCACCGAAGCACTTCAGAACTGCCTAACCGAGGTGTACAAGTGGTTCAGTCACTGCTACTGATCCTGGTCACTCTATGTGCTTTGTTGCAATGTTTCTGCCTTCATCTTTTCAGGCACTTCAGTCTTGAGTATTATTCTCTACCCCCCCCCCCCTCAAAAAAAGAGATCTTTATCATAATTCCAAAGAAAAACTCCTGTTACTCTGTGCTTTGTGCTTGTTCTGACCTTTTGCTCCGTACACCGTGTATGGGTAAGCAGAGGAACTGAACATTGCTTTCAAGGCTGCTCACTGTCTTATAGTCTTTTTTTGTTTCCTCTGGAAAAGATATCCAGAATCAGGTGCTTTCTTTAAAAGCAGAAAGAAAAAGTCCATACCTAAAAGAAAATCCACAGAGAAACTAGAGAAACTTCACTTTACCAGCTTGCTTATGAGGAGTGAGATTATGTCTGTGCCTAAAGAGAATCTCGTTGGTGCAGCAGCAGATGAGAACAACAACCACTGCCAATCTTTTGATTAAAAAATACAAGTGTTTGTTTCTGTAATCCAGCTTAAGGACAAGTCCTGTTAATGACAGGAGAGGTCTTATTACACAGCAACTCACGGTCAAGTGAGTATGGGGCATGATGTTATTTTAAGGATAGAATTTGCACAAAGGCAAAAGATGGAAGTCCCATGGTTAGGTGAGGAGCCAGCAGCCAAGGCAGCGTGCAGGTTATTTCTGGGGTTTCACAAAAGCTGAACTGAAGATCAGACCAGCAAGATCAAGGAGGCCACGCAGCTCTCTCACGAAGAAAGGCCCAGCTGATGCTTAGCGGGGCAGTTCTCGGGGAGCAGACAAACACACGGTTGCTGGGTTCTCAACAGTGTGTTTGTGACACAGGTGATGGATGGCAGGTTTAGTTCTCTAACACATTGACATGTGAAGAATAATAGAGAAGCAAAGAGAAAATACCCTTTCCCACCCACTAGCTGTGGATGGCTGCTAGCAACTTCCACCTTGGCAGAAAGACTGTGCAGGGACCTAAAACCTGGGGGGTTTTAATTCTGGTTAGTTCTCAGATGAGCTGCCTAACAAGCAAAAAATTAGTCAGTTAGACTCTTCCATTTTTTTTCTGCACGTGTCAGAAGAATATACTCCAAATCCTACAGCAAGAGTTCATGTTAAAGAAGGCACTACATTTACCTTCTGTTTAGAACAATATTAAATTCCAGAAACCAAATCTTCCAAGGGAAAGACTTCTGTGAGGCGCTGGGCATAAACAACTGACAACACTGCCTTGTCCCAGGTGAGTAGTTCCAGTCGCTCACAACCACCTCGGTGACACCCAGTCTCCACTTCTGTTGTGGCTGCTCAGCCGCTGGTCCAGGGAGCTGCTGTGTGCATGTTTTGTTGCATGCGTCATCAGCAGAATTGCAGCTGGGTCTCACTGTAGCACTTTTATTAGAAAGATGATGTATGAAACAGAGCACAGCTTCGCTTTCAGATCCCAGGCGGAGTTTGCTGTTCCAGCAGTCGGAGAAGTGGGACAAAGGCTCTTGACATGCAAATTGTGTATCATTTTGGTACAAAGGCAAATGATGGATAATAAATACCATATTCCATTATATACACTTTACACTTTGCAGACAGAACCGCACTTTGATACGCACAAGCAGGAAAAGGAGTCAAAGGGGGACTATGATAGGGACATAACTGTCTACAAATAATTGAGCAGCAAGAATCCCTGTTGTGTTATTGACAGTGGCTGAGAATGGCATAATAAGGAGCAATAGCGTGAAATTACTGCATAAAAGGAAACATTTAAATCAGGCATTAGGGAAAAAGTCCTTAGCAATGAGGAAAATTAGGCAACAGAAGTACATATCTGCAAAGATATTTAAAACAACACTATGTGGTGTTCCAAAGTGTGATTCCACCTGATAAAATAGTCACACAAATGGCAGTTTCTTTACTCATTTGATCTCTTTCTGTTTATTCAGTCACATTTACTGATTTTCAGTGACAACAATTTGTTTTTGTACCATGCTGTTCTCCTATGGGCACTGACAAGCAATGAACTGAGAGGAGAATTAAGTGACGTTTACTAAGGTTCAGTTATAATCAACAGAATTGGTGAACTTTAGACTAACTTGACAGTGTCCTTGGGTTTCTTAAAAATAATCTTGATATTTTGATTTCAAAATTAGTTTTGAAGTGGTAGAAGTGGTAGACGTAAACACGTCACTTTAATTGAAAAGCAAAGTTCAGCAATTACCTTGTATGGTTATTCTGAGAAAGATCCCTTTTTAAAAGTGTGCAATACTCATTTTGAGATTTGGTCTAAGAAAATAAAAGAATCAAGGTCTATGGAAATAATATCTTTAATTAAAGTTCTGTTATTGCTACTGAGTCTATTTTTATAATTCAGCATGGCAGTACTTTTTAAGTTTCAGCCTCATATTTTGACCTCCTATTTGCAGGTCAAAATAACAATGAATTGTGAAGTTTGGAGTAGCCTGAAAACCCTGAAATGTACCTTTAAAAAAAAAAAAAAAAAGATAAAAGTCAACACCAGTTCTTCTCTGCAAGAAACCCTAAAGTTCATATTCAGAGAGCCTCCCTCCTTGTAGAATTGTCATGGAGTTTGTTCTTTCCTTTCTTTTCCCTATTTTTTGAAAACATTCTGGAACCTGGAGAACAACTCAGTAGCACTGCTAAGATTCCATACAGCTAGGTAGGGCATGGATGCTTTATTAAAAAAAAAAAAAAACAAAACAACCCTTTGGTTGCTGTAGAAACAGTATGTTTCACATTCGCAGAAAGGAATGGCAAGGGAAGAGTGGATGGTATTCTCTCTTCATGTTGGACACTGGACAATAGGCATCTGTAAAGCCTTCTCCTAGGTAATGCTCATGTCAAAATAGAAAAGCAAAGTAAGTTTGTTCTCACCCTGGGCATAACCTTGCAGTGAATTACATATGACTTTCTGCAGCAGGACGTGGTAGCAAAGGGGCAAAAAACTCAGTGTGATGCATTCTTGTTCCCTGTGTATTTATGAGAAAATTCTTGTATGAAATAGGAAGATGTATTTCAAAACTTAACAAGTCACTCTTTAGGTCATTAATGAGGCTGTGGTGATCATTTACTTTGTTCTACGAATCTTAGCATAATGGCTAAAAAAAGCAGCATCAAAGCACAATGTATGTCCTCACTGATCACTTAGGATAATTCCAGCTGAATTAGTTTATTTACGAATTGAAATATTGAATGATGAAGACTTTTAAGAGGATTCAATAGTTGAATTACTGAAACTCTAAAATTGCACAGAAGGATCAATTCATACTACACATTAAATTCCAAATACTATACTATACTTAATTCCAATACTATATATTTGCCAAAATTTTGAACTTCCTTTTTAGGTCATCATTTTGCATTTGTTCATTAGCTTGCCACTTTTAAATGACTAATGAATTTCAATTTAGTGTGAAAACCGCTGTGATACATGTAATATTATGGGGTTGACTGTTGAACTTTGAGGTTTTACTGAATGTGCTTACCCCTTCAGGAGGAGGGATCTGTCTCTGAACCTGGAAGGCTCAGACCATGTTCTGAGTCAGGTTTCTTTCCATGTCGAGCAGCATTACCAGTAATAAAGAGCCCATGTTTCACCTCTGTAATCTCTATGGTTTTGCACAGAATTGCACTGACTGTAACTGAGCAAACTATTTTGCTGATGTAGTACCAGCACTACCCTCCAGTTAATTCCAAACTACTTTGTCTCTGCAGGAGTTAGAGGAATAAACTTTTGTTGCTAATTAGAAATGACTTGGTACGTACACAGATCACATTTGTTGAGAAAAAAGATGCCATTTTATCTCGTCACTTCCCAGAGCATGGCAATGCTTTAAATCAGACCTGACAGAAACACCAGGTTCTTCCTGGTGCTCGAGCGGACACCGCGATGCAGCACTGTGTAACATTACCATTTGTCTGCAGGTCTTCAGCCAGCTTTGTCTGGCACATACCCAAGTAATTCTGAATTGCTTCTCGTGATTGTGTAAGGCATTCTGTCCGATAGTTTATTACTGTAGAGATCTTAAGCCAGATCATTCTTTTAGACGTTTTTTATGTGTGTGTATATATCTATATATATATATTTTTTTCTCCATATGGAGAGCAGTCATGAAGCAAATTTATTCAACCTTTAGAGGAGTTCCTCCTTCATGTGGAATACTCTTGTGGCACAGATAACACTGTAGCAGACTGATCCCTTTTCATGTTTTTATCCTTGCCTTTGTGTTCTATTACACCTGAAAAGATTAGTCTGCTTATTTTCCTGTTACTTGCTTACTTTATAAGACTACAAAAAAATAAAAAAATAAAAAATAAAAATAATGAGGGCAGTGAAATGGAGGACTTGTTCCCTTTATAAACTCATCCAGTTTCTGGATGACAGTGTGAGCTGCTCTGTAGCCTTTTTGGGTTCAGATCTCAATTCCTCTACTTCAACAGAAATTTGCAAGATTTTTTTTTTCGCTTGTGCTTCAGTCTTCTCTTCCCTAAACTGAGGATAATGGAGGGCCTTTGCAAATTATTTTGACATCGCTGATGAAAAGCTATATTGAATTGATTGTCTTTTTTTTTTTTTAAAACAGAAAGTATTATTGAAGTTTATGCTGCGGAATATAAAAACATCCCTCTTCAGCAAGATGCACTAAAAGGTGTCTGTGAGGTTTATTTTTCGAGACTACTTGCAGACTTCAATTAACAAAGCTTCGTCTTCACTCAGATCCCTTTTTTGGTAAAAGAGCAGTAGAACAGAACTGACAGATCTGTCCAGCTCTGAGCAAGTCTTTTTTTAATGCTCAAGTGGGTGATTGTTCAGTAAGATGACTACATGTTTCTTGCATTACCGAGAAAAGAAATAATAGATAATTTTTCAGCTTTCTCTTTTTTTCTAAAAATGTAATGTCATAACTCCTCCATTTCCATGTTTTCTATTTCCTGTTATTTCTAAAAGAGTGAGTCAGAGAAATGGAAACATAGTTCCTGTGAATAATTTAAAAGTGGTCTGAGAATAGCTAACCACTTCTGATGCTGCTGCTTGTGATGGTTACACAATGATAAGATTATTGTAAGATTTGTGGGAGGCAGAAAAACGGAAAGGATGCATAAAGTCACCCAGTCACGTTTGCTACTGCAGGGTTATTCCTCACATTAGTTTTACTAACAGCTTCTCCGACCAGTTCTAAAAAGTTCAGGGAAATGGATTTCAAGTATTTCAACACTATCCTTAAGCCTCTCTTTTCACCAAACATAATTCTTTTTTTCCAATTTTGCTCTATTCCTAATTCTTCTAATTCCTAATTCTTCTTCTTGCTGCTACAGATTCTGTATGTTAAAATACAGCGATCACTCCCCTTTCATACCACAAGATATTAAAAGATATGCTTCTTTTTTGTCAAATGTCAAAAAATGTATGCTAATACAGGCAGAAGATTCTACGGGATTCCCATTTTTCCATTTCTATATTCACAAAATACATACTAATAAAAATTAGTGGATAAACTAGTCTTGCTTAAGCCCTAGTTTTCACGACAGTCCACGAAATAGAGCACTTTCTCAGAGCTCTACGCACAGTCCTTTGCTTATGGCTCTGAAGTCTCCAACTGGCCAAGAATTTACCATCCCCTCAAACAATTCGTACTGCAGTGATCACTGCTGTCGATTTTTCTCTAGCTTCTCTAATTTACCTTTCTAACAACTTTGTTCCTTATAGACTTTGGTAAGAAAGCTATGACTCTTTTAGGTCACTTCTCACGTGCATGCAGGGTCACCTCTTGTTGAGATTTTCTGACGTTTCTGTGATTCAGTAACGTACAGTCAAGTTTTCCAGTTTTGATGCTTCTGATTTTGGAGATTTCTGAAAAGAGGGACGCAGGAGATGAGATAAAATGTTTATCAAGCAGTTCTGAAAGCAGACTCTTGCTTTTGCATTTTTGCGAGATGATAATCTCTTTATTTTCTTCTTCCTCATCAAGCTGGTACCATTGGATAAATTCGATTAAATATTTGTACAGATTTTCCTGAATTAAAAAACATGTCACCCCAAAACACCCCAGAGATGAGCTGGGGGAAGGCAACGCCAAACCAAGGCACAAAATCTCTTCCTCTAGCAGACCTTTCCCTCAAAGCAGGACGACAGGCGATGTTACAGGAAAATGGCTAAGAAGTGCGGGCCCTCTGTACCTCACTTTTGCCGCAGAACAGCACAGCAAGGAGGCTGAGAGGCTCCTTCCTCCCAGCGCCGTGGCCGCCGCTCCGCCTGCCCCCTCCCGAGCGCCTCGGAGGCGGGAACGGAACATCGAGGGGGCGTGGCACGCCAGGAACGAGAGGGAACCAATCGGAATAAAAAGACGGCTCCAGGAAGAACGGGATTGGCTGAGTACGGCCAGCGCGGCGCCTCAGGGGCGAAGTCTGCCTAGCAACCAGAAGTTTCCAGAACGATAATGGTGGGAAGGGGAGACACGCTCGGGTTTTGCGTGGTCCTGCACCCTGATGCTGCCGATAAATTTCTTTAAACAAGTGTCTATGTGTCGTGATGTTCTCTCCAGGAGCAATTTTAATAATTAAAACACTGCCTTGTACCAGAGTTTGCACGGTTGACTCAAACAAGCGTATAGCCCGTGGTCCTCATTTGAGATTTATGAGGTCAAAGTCTGACCACTTTGAATCACCGGTTTTCAGTGTTGTGCTATCCTCTTAATTTACGGCAGGGTAAACAGTTTAAAAAATGTAGATTGAGGGATCAGAGCAAAAAATAAATTGATTGAAAATACAGGTGGCTTTTCATAACCCCTTCCAGCTTCTGTTTTCTACTCCCTGCTTCTTATTTTCTAAAAGTTAACAAACTGTTTCTTATTTTAGGCCCTGATAATGTGGGCAATTTAAGAAACCATTGCATGGTGTGACCCAGAGATTTGAATTTTAGCCTGGTATTAACAAAAATTTACAAGGTAAGGAGTCTGCTAATGTTCAGCTTGTTCCTCTTGTCTGCAAAGTCAGTATTTTATTTTGAAGAACTCTCAAATAGAGTCTAAACCACCTGTGTGGTAGCTGGAGGGGGCGCAGGGAGCATCCATCAGTTTCATGGCCATGGCAGTTTTCCCCTACCCCCTTTCCAAAGAGCATAATTACTCTTTAATGTCTTTAAAAACTATTGAGTCATAGGCTCTTTGCTTTGTATTAGAATTCATTTTCCTTTTATTAAAGCATTGAAGTTGTTTTTTTTTCCTTTTTAAAAGACAGGGTGGGAAGAAAATGATTACAAAAGTTGAAGCGCTTTAAAGCAGGATCTCACTGTTTTCAGTCCAACTAACTTAAATATTTGAATGGTTTGTAACTCCCAGTATATTTATGTTTTATGCTAGAGAAGTGAAGTCTATCCTGTTTTAAAGAATCATTTGTGGATTTTGGTTTAGCTTTTGATAAAATATTGCCTTTTCCCCTACCACTTACCCCTCGCCAAGACACACATCCCAAGTGCTGCCTGCTCTGTGCTTGTGATTTATAGGTGAAACATATGCAGTGATTCACGCCTACCATTTACTTAAGCAAAGAAAAGGATTATTTGATTGCAGCATTTTTTTTTAAATATTCTATATAGAAAATTGAATAGATAAAAAAATCTACTGTATACAAATATACATATGCCAGAGCCTTTTTTGTGTGTGTTTGTGTGTAAATCAAAAAACAGGAAATGATGAATTTATCATAGTAAGTTTTTTCTATGGAAATTGGAGTTTTGTGACGTTCAGAACAGTTGATGTAATGGGCAGGGCAAGTTTGTGTCATCGCTAGATATCACTTGCAGTGCCAGGAACGTGAACTGGAATTATCTAGGGCCACATCGAGGCAGTGGCTTACGCAGTGTCTTCAGGGTAAGAAAACTACTTTAAGCTTGCCTTGATTTATGGGTGTGTTGTCTTCTGTTTGACCTCGGAGGTTTACCTTTAATCAGCCAGATTTTCTATGAAGAGTATTGTGGTGTGATTTGATTTCCAAAGGTGGTCTGATCTTTGTGGGGTTTTTAAACTGAGGTTTGGATTCCTGTTGTTTGAATACTATTCATAGCAATAGAAATAAATGCTTTGGGCTGTTTTCTTGAATGCTTCTTATACATCTTTCGATGTCCCATCTTTTCCATATTCAGTGTGAAATGGATTAACAAAAGTGAAGAAAGTTAGGAGAGATTTACAAACACTTTTCCTATTTGATTTTCTTTTTAAATTTTCAGTTGGTGAGCAAGGATCTTGTGGATATGTGTATTCTGCTCATTTATAAAAATGTATAGGAAATCTTACTTTAAAGAATGCACTGCTTTTAAGGAATTCCTGTTAAATCAATATGTCGTATGTTTCTTAGAGCAGTGGACAGCTCACTGAAAAAGCAGAGAAACCATTTAAATAAAACACCTTTGAGCTACAATTGCTTCCACCTCAGTTATTTTGTTATTGATTTTTGTGGTTCAAATTCACTAGAAAAGAATTTGATACATTTAGGAAGCAGCAATCACAGCTGTAAGATTGAGTTATTTAAAGATAAACAAAATGCCCACACTGTGTAGTATTTAAAAAATTCTTGTCTGTGAATGAATTCCACAGGCGACAGGTCCTTCCAGATCTGTTGTTTGTAAAGCGTCTAGAAACTTTGTCTAGTATTAGAAGTATTTCCAGCTAAATCAGTAGACATTTAGGAATTCGGTCCCTCTTTATCTGTTTTTGGAAAACAAGAACGCTGAACTGATGCTTTCTGAATTTGCCAGGTCTATAGTGCACATGCGGCAAGTTGAAGTTGGACTGTGTTGAACTTGCTGCTTATATACATATAATTTGTATAGGAACTCTTTGGTGTTGAATTTGCTACAATGCCTTTACCCTCTGCACATATGCAGCAATTACACCAACTTACAAAAATATCTAGGTCTGTGCTGAGAGAAATCTTGGATTTGATTTAGTTAAAATGTTTTCGTGGCTGAAATTTAAACCAAATGTGGTCAGATGCAAACAGTAAGAGTGGTGCAATGAATATTTGCCCATTTCTTAACATTTTATAGACTAGACTTTTGAACACAAATTTTACAGCCAGGGTAGCCCTGTGAAATTCTCTTCACGTATTACGTAGGCAGCAGCTGTGTGATCTATACTTTATATCTGGAATGGGTCATGCGGTGTATTCAGATCATTAGAATCATGAGGGCCAGTCTTAAATACTCTTTCAAATAACTATTTGCTGGTGAGGAGAGCTGTTTGTTTTAAAAACCTCAGAAGTTCTTGAACTGCAAGATGTTTTCCTTAGGTCACTTGATTATTGACATCTGGTAGTCCCATTTCTCAATGGTGAAATGAAACAAGGTGAGAACAGAAGCTCTGCTATTAGGGTGGATGATTAGATTAGCAATCCTAATTACCCCCCTTGGGACTTGATGCAGACCTAGGGCAACCTGGATTATGAAGGCAGGCCAGTTCTTTCAACTTTCTTCAATAGACTTCTGACAAATTTATTCTTACACATGATTAAGCTCCGGCATAACCATAGGAGAGCTTATCTTAAAGGTATAAAATCTTGCACTTTTCTTTTTTTGTTAGAGATGTACTTTTTGTAGCCCACCTGCAACTTTCTTAAAATAGAACTTTCTGTATGAAAACAAAAATGATTACAGGTTATTTACCAAAACTTTGGCAGCTTTAGAGTTCTGTCACTTGTACGGTTATTTGCTATATTTTATTAGTGTGAAAACTGATGCTTTGTTTATAATCTTTGAGCAGTGAGTCTTGTTTTTCAGTATTCAGATACAGCCCTCCTGTGTGGGGGAAAAGATAGGATAGAGACCTCTACAGGTGAGCGCTGGGGGAAAATTAATATTTCTGGTATGAAATGAAAACTATTCCTATATAATCAGAATATTATAAAGTGTTGCCCAAACATAGTCAATCCAGGGGTGTATTAGTTCCAATATTTTAATACTCTTTGTTAGAACATATTAGTTGCCATAGAATCTAATTAGCCAAACCCTGGAGGAAAAGGTTTGGAAACTGCTCTTTTATCTTTTCTTGATTGAGAGACTACTGCAGGCTGCGGATTTCTAAAGCTGTTGTTTTTGGAGCAAAATAGAGCAAGGTAACTCTGCCTTTACATCCATAGTGTAAAGGCTAGAAAGACTAAACCTTTCTTATTTGTGGCTCTCTCATCCCTTTTAAATAATATATCCCTCATATATATATTCATATATATTGGATGGTTGCATAAATAGGAGGTTATGGCCATCCTATTCTTCAAGTTTTAAAGCTCAGTATTAGCAAACCTAGATGTAATTTACTGCAGTATTTAAGAACTGCAAATATTAAGTGTCATCAGTAGTCACGAGAATAGAGCTAGTGATTGCAATATGAATCCTTTTCAATAGAGTTATGGGAAACATAGCATAAAAATGTGATAAAATATACAGTAAAGGATTCTTTGCTATATTGCTATCCTAGAAAGAGCATGTGATGTGTATTCCTTAGGTATATTATTTCAGATGAGTATTTCATTTGTAAATAGGAAAAAGATGGCCAAATAATCACAATTTCAACAATAGTATCGAGAAAAATTCTCTGTATTGAATAAAGAACAGTATGTAATAACTTGCCTCCCACTTGTTGGAAATGATCTGATCAGTGAAATTTAAAATCAATACTTTCAGTGAATGAACATTTTAAATGTACGTTTGATTTACAGTTGTTGCTTTACTCTTTGAATGATGGTCGAAGGATGTAGCCAAGACCAAGATCTGGTCTTCTGCTGGACCAGGTGCTAGTTTGAAAAGCTAGGGGAGTTTTAATGCACATAAGTCCTTTTTCAAATGTGAAAGTGGAACAGCACAATTGAAAGCTAAATAAAAATGGATAGATATTGCTGAGTTTGCCTTTGCTTTGCAGAAAAAAAAAATCTCCATACACCTATTATGTAGTAGCCTTGATGTCTAAATATATAGTAAGAAATTTGAGTTCAGTGCTTATATAGGCTTTACATATTAAGCAAAAGAAACTTAAATAAAGGTTTAATTTGTTTTGATGTGCTTTAGGAAAAAGCTGGGAAGAAGATGTTTGTTCAAATTGTTCTGGCTGATAGTCATAAAAATAAATTCCCAGGAGGACTAATACCCTAGCTAAAGCAAAAATAAGGGGTGTTGAATTGGGGGTAAGGGGTATGAATTGTTTAATGTTCAGAAATTCATCTTACAGTTTTGTTGCTGATGGAAAAATATCAAGCTAGTTTTCCTTTTGACACCAGAATGTGAGCACATTTCTAGTTTGGACAGATTAAAAAAAAAAAAAACAAAATGCGGGATGAAATACCTTTAGAACCAGTGTTACTCCTAAATTCATGTTACTTTATCAGTCTTGTGCTCTTTGAGAAATCACAGGGTTTGAAAATAAATGATTATATTCTTTGCAATTCTTGTAAAATCAAGCACTCTTGTTTAGTTGTATGATACTTCTACTGAAATGCCACAGAGACTATTATAAGAATAGAG
Organism: Crypturellus undulatus; assembly: GCA_013389825.1. NCBI lineage: Eukaryota > Metazoa > Chordata > Aves > Tinamiformes > Tinamidae > Crypturellus > Crypturellus undulatus. Next base: position 112,566 of record VWPW01023989.1, read on the forward strand.
GTCAAAGGCAAAATAAAGAAGTGATAGTCATTTGCTTTCCAGTGACACTACAAACAATATTCTGTGACCCTTCTATGTGTCACATTTGCATTGTTTTGAATGTACAGTACTGTGAGGTCAGACCCATCCTTCATGACTGCTTAAATAATGATTTAAGAGAACACTAAGAAGACTTTCTTTGGCACTGATCCTTTGAATATTTCATTTGAGGAAGGACAAAATTGTAATATTTCTTTTTTCCTGCACTGTGGTTCTCACTTACTAATTATGCACTTGGTTTCTGTATAAAATTCTTGTTGATGTCAGTGGGTTTTCTGTGCTGAGAATTGGCAATGTAGATTTCTGAGATTACATTAAAGGAGTAAGTATCTGGCCCAGAGGCTAACAGCCTAACTTGGACCTAAATCCTCCTGCTCTACTGCTTTAGAAATAACTAATTGATTGTAATGGTAGCTGAACTTTTACATTGCTGTTACTGTATTTTGTGTCTACCAGATAAAGAAATACAGACTTTGGGTGAAAAGTGCAGTGGATTCTGATGAATCTGCTTGCCTGTGCCACTTGAGGTTTTTATATTCTTGGTTACTGAAGACAGTTCAACTAAATTTTAAAAAATACCTAGTGTAGTGTTTGAAGCCTTGATTCTGAGATATTATTAAAGGCTGATACTTGGTCCCATAGAGAGCCCTGTGTAAAGTTCTATGTAGATGGTCTTGCTACTAAAATCTTGTATAGCTAATCTTGTATAGCTGTACTACCTATTTTTAGTGTTCAAGAGCCAGATTGAAATCCACCTGTTTAAAAAGTGGTCCTCCCTTTAGATGCCAGCAATGTTTTTCTGTGTGATTGCAGTAGCTAAACTGCAAGTACACTGTAATTAAGTAGAAATGTCATCTCATAACATAGACTCAATCACACAGGTAAGGTCATATCTGAGAGAGGAGGAGATGCAGCAAGAGGTTCTGAGCTATTTAATTAAGTAGGAAAGGCTTACAACCCTCCCATTTTCAAAAACAGAACAGTATGGTATTGTTGAGACTTTAATACCCAATGCTGCTTAGAGCCAGAGGTGACTAACCTCCTTCAAATCTTCTTCAGAAGCAATCAGATAGAGAATGCACTTTTTCACAAAAGCAGTTTCTTCCACAAAGCAAGCAAGCTTTATAAATCTGCTAAGCCTTATAAAACCTGTTATTACTTGTGTGCTTTATACTGTAGGTGTTTTAGCTTTTTAAGTGATATTATCACTTTAATTAAAAACTTATCAAAGCCTGCCTCTTAAGCTGAACCAATTCAGAAATTTAAAGCATCCTATAGTGAAAACTAGGTGTTGAAAATCGTATCAAATTTCAAGTATGTTGATTATTTAAAAAAAATGCAATTTCCCTATGCACTTAATGAACGGAATATCGGACTTCATTGAAAAGCTCAAAGTTTATTTGACCTCTGTGGGGTTTGAGTTTTAAAAATAACAGTTCATACTGTGGTTTTCATCTCCTTGAAGAACTCCTATCCATGGACCAGAGGCTCCAGTGTAGAGTTGGCCTTTATGCTGGAAGAGCTTTTCTGAGCTCATAGGCTTCCTATAGCAGAGCAGAGTACTGGAGTGTTTTTATTAATGGGGGAGCAGTACATTTGTTGTTTTCTAGAACTGTTCATTTAGAAAAAGATTGTCCTTGTGTTTTGTGTTGTCTGGTCTTGGTGGAGGTTAGGGTGAAGAGCACCTGTGTTGTGAATGATGGCTCTCTGGATGAATGGATTTGCAAGCACGGTTCACAAAGTTTGAACCAGCAACCAAATACACTCTGGTAGCCTGGGTAATCTTTCTGGGTCTTAGATTCTCAGGAAAGCTTAGATTCTGAGTAACAAGATGTTACTCACGGTTACATTTAGGTTTCCAATTCTTCACCTGAAACAAGGCTCTCAACCTGAAATTAAATTTCCTGAGGTTAAATTTACTGTACAGACAACCATCTCTGTGCTTGTTTATAGCTGTTTATATTTGAAATCACAAATAATTTTTGAAAAGGGAAATATTCCGTCTCATTGTTGTAGTGTCTCAGTCTTCTTGTGGTGATAAGTTGCTAACAGTGGATTCGTTGTGTTGTTACTACGCTGTATCACTGCAGGGATTGCACTGAATGCTCAGTCTGGAAAGAAGAGCAAGGGAAGAACTTAGTATCTTGCATTTTCTAAAAATAAATCCTATTACTGGGAAAATACAAGTGAAGTTATAAATGAAACAGTTACAGAAGAACTCAAACACTATTCAAAATATACCTCTGACTGCTTTGTATCTATCAATGTGACTGTTCTGAACAGCATTTTAGGAGCTTTTTGATTTTCTTGGTTTCAAGGGCAGTTGTTAAAAGACCATATAGATAATGTGTACATTTTAGTAGAAATCTAGTTGTATAGAAGCAAATCCTATATTGACGAGAAAGACTGTCTTTTTGCTTTTTTTTTCACTTAGGAAATTTGTAGTTAAAAATGTAACAAGACTTCCTGGTTGGGTTTACAACTGAAGTACTTAGAAGTCTGTACTTAGAATGTGTAGTTTCACTGATCTATTTTAAGATACGAGTTACTGTGAAAGATGATACTTTTTTTCTTGTCATTTAAAAAAAAATATTGATTTCTCAGAACCTTTTTTATCACCAGTTGTAATAGTAGGTGGAAACAATGTAATGGCTTCATCTAGTATTAATGCAGTAATGGATACTGTATGCTATATTCATGTTTGCTTTCAAGATTCTTATTTAATGGACAAAAGTATATAATATCTCAGAGGAGTTTAAATGTTTACCTCTACAATTCTGAAGCATGATGTTAAACTAGACTGTATAGTGAGGGAAAGTTACAGCAGATTAAAAATTCTTCTTTGCCTTTGAAGAATATGACCTCACTGATGCTTGCAAAACATCATCTCCATTTGGACAATTTCTGTATAACTTCCTGGTCATGTGTTAATTTTTTGGTTTCAGGTGAATATGGGAACAAACTGATGGACTGTAGCTGAATCTTTTGGAGATTTTAATTTAGGTAAATGCATGCACAGGCTTCAGTAGCAATGTGAGGAGACAACATTCATGTACATCACTTTTTATGTAGAACTGGTAACCAGGGTTCAAAATTCTCTTTTATAAGGTTGCAGTGCTGACTGTTCCCAAATTATTGTCAGCCTAACTGTTGCTCCTGATTGCATCTTGAAATCTGAGGTAGATCTGATTTTCTTTGACTATTCCCAGGAAATCCTAAGAATTCAAAGGATAAGTCTTTACACAAGAGATTACTTTTTTTTCTTTTTAAACCACCTGCATTTTCAATTTCACCTATTTCCCTTGCTAGCTGGACTTCAGCCTTTCACTAGACACATTATTTTCATGTTATTGATGAAGACTCCTGTGTTTTCAGATTTGTAACACAGTGTTGTCTGCAGCTGGTATCCTCATATTGAACTTTCATTGTTGTCTGCTGTTCTGAAGATGTCCTTTCTTTTTCTATGTGTTGTTTTAAAATAAGCACGTAGTGTTCTCTGAGTGAATGGATGGCAAAGGGAGAAGAAAGAATTTCCCTAATGGTTCAGCAAGAGCACTTAGTAAATAATTTATCATCATCAAGTGCCAGCGTTATCTGAAACTTGACAGGTCTTTCTTTTATGATTCAGTAGTCTCTGTGATGACCTGCTGCACACACTGGCCATCTTTCAATGTTGTAAATTCATTCTGGTGTCATCCAGCCACTCTTCTTTTGTAAAGTGTAAGAAGTAGCACCATAATTTCTCTACTAATATTCATGAAGTGTATGTTAGTAAACGTCCTTGTGTTCAAAAAATTAAGCCCTATAATACTTGTTTTTCCTTATCCATTTAATTTTGCTTTCGAATTTGTAAGAAGATAACTTGTTTTATGCTAACCATAAGAAAGTGATTTACTTATTGATTGACATTATCAAGCAGTCAGGCAAACACTGTAGCAGGTAGAATTACCTTCTTGTGTTGATGTCTGCCAGAAGTTAACAGAAAAAGTGATGTCCTTTCTCCTGCTGAGAGCTAATATGCAGGAAGGTAATGGGTTTTAAAAATGCTGCAAGCTAATGGTGTGAGATCAATATCACTGCTACTACAGGTGAAATGCCCCTACATATATTATTAAGACTGTCTTCAAAATTAAATTACTTGAAGGACTTTAGAATGTTAGAGGATTCGGTATGTATCTTTACAGTAAAATACTAATAGACATGAATTTGGTGGAATAATATGAGTGTTTTTCTTCTGACTTAAGAATGTGAAAACTTTTTTTTTTAAATAGTTGATATTGGAGTTAGACAACTTTGCAAGGATTGCATATTTGCCTGTGTGTGTTTTTGTCGGATGGTAGGAGAATAAGCAAGATAATCCTGTTTTGATGTATTAGCAGTATAGTCATAACCCTGATACTAAGGGTATATGTTTCTAGTTCGGCCTCAGACATTCTGAAAGATACATTATTTTAATATTAATGTAATTATGTGATTCTTGGTTACATGTGTTAAGTACAAAGCATACAATAGGATTACTTACATGTGCCATGAATCTTTTTGCTCCCTATCTCAAGAGTGTTGTCATGTGCTATGAAACTTGTCAGATTTTAATCTAGTTCACAGTATCTCATCCTAGTTCATAATTCATTATTCCATCATTTGTTTAGAAATGGGCTTCAGACTGGTCGTGGGAGCACAGTTTTAAGTTCTCAGTGGTTTTCCAGGGCAAACAGGGAGAGATTCCGAAGCTGTGGTAGTTAATGTAAAGATAGAATCTGCTGACTTGTTAGATTTGTATTGGTGGAGCAGGCTGCATAAAAGAAGTTGGAGGTTGCCTAAAAGCTAATGGGACATAAAGAATATATGTAAGCCCTATCCCTTTCAGGATGGATATGTGGAGATGAACTCTAATGGAATTGTAATACAAGTCCCTAAATATTAGTTGTGATAAGAAGCTACTTCTGAATATAATATTCAAAACAGTAAGACAATCTTTTTCAAATTTATTCTTCAGTATTGAGGTTCAATCTTTTCACTTTTACATTAGATTGAACAGCTGTGGAAATAGAGTTGTATTGTCACTGCAGCTATATTATGTATATTTTCTTTGTTGTAGCTTTGAGATTCTGTGAACATGCATATATTTTTCTGTGGCATGTGACAGGTATTCAGCTTTAGCATGCTCAGACTAACACATGGAAATGAAATGCTGTGGCATAAGTACACAGTCTATTTTCTAGTCCTGGACAGATGGGTGAAATCATCATTCCCTAGAGATGCAGCTTGTGACTAGATCACTTGTCACAGTAAATATATTCAGTGTTCTATAACATTGGCACAGTCTAACATGAACAAATATCAATGCAGAAAAGTAATCCTACTTAGGACTTTTCAAACACTTCCTTGATTGCAGTGGTATGTTCAAACACATGCACAAATGTGAATTCTACATGGAATAGCAGGGACAAAAATAATTCTCATGAAAAAATAATGTGTAAATATTGTCACAAGGTGGGGAGCACATGGAGTTCATCCTGCTCAAACCCCTTTTGGACCTAGCCTTACAAGATTGTCTGCCAGTGGTTTTCTTTTCTGTGCTGCTCTGTTTGTTGCCAGTTGCAAAGCAAAAACTGTTCCATTCCTCTTGGGGTGATGAGTAATCACTTTTGCCACATTTCTATTTATGCATATGTGTATATATACATATATATATAAAGTATAAAATACATGTGTAAAACCTTCTTTTTATATATCTCTGTGCATATTAAAAATACTTTCCACTTATATTGGAGCAACCTAAAGATAAAAAGGAGCAGGGGATGTAATGTAAAAAATAAACTTTTTACTTTCATGGGAATGTTTATGTGCACAAATTAAGTGTCTTGTAATGCTTTTTAAAGCATGACACACAATTATTCACAGGTACTTAATTTCTGGAATTTTTAGGCAAGAGAAGAGATTAGGTATTTTGTGTGTTTGCACTAATTAGAACAAAGATTCTACTTTGAAAAGATTATTACATTCCAATACCCATATTTCTGTCATATCTTTAAATATATGTTTATAAATGCATGAATTGTAACAGATACTGATGTAGACAAAACTATATCTCTCCTATCTGTGAGATGCTGTAGTTCAATGTGAAAACTTCCTACAACGTGAAGGAACACTGGCCATGTAAAGTCAAAATGCTTGCATCATTTCAAGTATTACTACTATTCATTTTTGGAAATGCCAGAGAATATGTCATATTTTTGTTTTAGAGAAGTTGCATCCTAACTTAGGAATGATAAGCCTTCTCATACTATCTTTTTAATTATTTATTGTTTAGAACAATCATTGTAGTTGCATGTTCTGTAAATCTTCCTGGACTCCTTGGTGACTGGTGCATGGGAATCCTCCCTCAGTCAAGACTAGGTACTAGTAATACCCTGCAGCTGCTTCTGGCTTCGTGCTGCTTTCACTACGACTGGGGACAACTGAATTTCTCAGCAAGCAATGATTAGCATTTTGATCTTGACAGGCACTTTACTGGCTTGAATACCAATGTCTGGATGATAGTTTTTGCCATGCAAGGTGTAAACAGCTATTGCATATATACTTGTAGTTAGCTTCTGCTTACTAAAAACGCTTGATCAAATATTGCACATTTGATTTCTTTTAATTTTTTTATTAGAAGTAATTTCTTCTGATTTATAGATTGACAAAAGCCTAGGTTTATGTGTCTAAGTATGCTCTGTTGACTAATTTGAGTACGAAATGCTGAAAGTCTGGAAGAGCATTTAGTGTCAGGAGTCATGATCTAATATGTTGGTGGTTCACGCCAGTGCTCCTAGCTACATGCAAATTGACAGTATTCAAGTGTAACCAGACAGCATTTGTAGTCTACAGATTAGCATAGCCTGAGAAAAATCCAATTATCCTTTCTGTGGTTGTTTGCCTTCATTATATTTTTGTTTCAGGGAAACTTTTTGTTAAATGTTTAGAATTATTTATAGAAATAATATCAAGTTTATAAATAGTGGATGGTAATGATTTGAGTCACCAGACAGACACACTTTGTCCATCCTTTCAATAAGGAAATGTCCAACAGATGATGGCAGTGACATGACACACAACTCATGACACTGGAGCTTGGATTGCAGTTCCTCTAGCTGCAAACATACACGATCGTCTTTTTTTCACAGAGATTTTAGGAGTAATACAGAGTGAGCATTTGCAAGGAGCTTTGAGACATTTTGATCAAACATTATAGTTAAATTCAAAATATTGCAATTAAAGAAACCAAACAATTAATATTAGCTGTTTGAATCTGTGGAAAATTCCTTACAAGCATACCTAAGTAGTGCAGAAATAATTTAACAATTTATAGAAATTATCATAAAAGTTCAGTAAATTGTGCCTCAAGTTAAGATCCCACTTGCTATTACACTTTTGGATTTTATGAGTCAGCAGCTTTATAACTGTAACCATCTGAATTTCAAATGGTAAATGTATTTTTAATGCAGCTTAGAATGCATAAGAAATTATAAAAGGTCACCCTTGTGAAAAATTTAGAGAGCTATGCATTTGTAATTTGATATATGTAACATAATCTATTATGCATATCAGGTGTATATTGCGCAATTTTATTATGTAAAACGTTGCACAAGGCTTATTTTTTTTCCATCTTTTGGTAAACAAAGTGACTGAGCCGCAGTTGCGTTTCAAAGGCAGAAGCTGTGTGTTTTTTTGTTTGTTTTAGTTAATTTCAAATGTAAAGATGCAATTTCTTGTAGGAGTGTGAGAAGCCCAGCCTGACTTCATGCCCAAGGTAGCGAGTGTGCATCGTCTTTGTTCAATACCAATAGGTATCAGGTAAAGTGTGTGGCCAAGAGTTTGACCTCTTGGCCAGAAAGATCATTAGAAAGAGGCAATAAATCCGTGGTTGCCTGCCCGTCCAGTCTCTTCTCATACCAATAGCTGGACTGTGTTTGTGCATGTTAGCAGTAAAACGTTTGCATTTTTCTGTGATGTAATTTGTCTGTAAGAGCTATGGCTCCTGTTTAAGGAATAGAAAATCTCACCCAAAAATACATTTTTAATGGGGAGGTCCAGCTTAACTGTTCATCACTGAAAGGAGATCAGAAATATGTTACAATTGTATAACATTGTCTTAGAATAAACGTGCCATGTTTCTGATTTGAAATTAAGAGTAAACTTGAATGCCTTTCAGATTATGTCTGTAAGCAGCTATGTATTTCGATAATAACCTTTTGAAAGTGTCAACTGATACAGGGCTAAGTAATGAATTTTGCCAGATACAATGTAGAGATGTGTAGCATTAAAGGCACTGCTTGTTTGGGCTGGTTAGCTGCTTCTGCTGCTTATCAAGAACATTCAGTTATGCTACCCATAATAATATTAAAGGAAATACTTAAGTCTCCACAGGCAGAAATTGGCTTTATAAATCTACTTTATAAATCTACTCAAGGTAGCATAGTATTTCTTCTGTTGTCAGACAATATTGTCAAAAGACTGGGCAAAGAAAGACAAAAAGCAAAATTAAAGCTTTCTGACCAATAGTTAATGGTAAAACTGAGATATAACCCTCTGTTAAAGGAGGTTCGAGGTTCTTTTTTTTNATGCTTCTGCTGCTAATCAAGAATATTCAGTTATGCTACCAATAATAATATTAAAGGAGATACTTTTTTTTTGTATGCCACTTGACCTCTTTGTTGATATGCAGGAAGATGAAAGGATAAGAGGGACCAAGAGGGACCAAGGTTCTCACTGGGAATCACTAGTAATAGGGGAAAAATACCCTTGGCATGAAGAGGTTGGGAGCAATTTGGAATAGTATGGAGTGGAAGAGTTTGTAAGGATATCAGTAGTGCCATGAATTCTGCCGTACTGCCATGAATTGTGAATTGACGAGGTTAATACCCTTATGCACCATCCAGTTGTCACTAGAACATTCAGTTTTATGAATGAGAAACTGGAAAAAGTGAACAAATGTAGGAACACAGTCTGAGCAGCTGATAATGAGTACACAAAACTAGTACATGCCCTCCGGAATGTCTGACCTCCTATGTAACGAATCTTAACAAATGTTTTTCAGTAATCGGAGCATACCCTAGGTATCAGAATGCCTCATTATAAGCAAACATTCAGTGGGTATTTTGCTACCATATTTTTTCTGGCAGTCTTCAGGCTGATGGGCTAGATCATTGTCAAGAGTTTTCTTCTCTTATGGGTTAATTTATTATGTTAATTAGCGATCAATATAAATTTTAGGTATAAAAGAATAGTGGGTTTTTTTTGAACCTTTGTGTAAGCGCAGTCGTGATTTTCCTTATGTGTTGTGGACAAAAACATTCATTTGTTTGAATGCTTAGGAGCATTTAAAAACTGCTGTTTGATCCATATTTAGACCCAAGGATAAACTATTTGAGAACAGAAGTAATCAAGGGCATCTTGATGAACAGGTGAAAGCGATAAGCAGTTAACCCAACTTCAGAGCTTTTTAAACCTTTGGTCACGTTTAGTTTTATTAGTGTTTATTTATATCTGTCTATTTATAATATTTATTACCATTTTTCACAAAGTTTTTCACAATTTAGCTTCATGAATGGACTTAGAAAAAGCGCAGCACAGGATGATGATACTGCTACAAATAGTATTTAGGTAGCAGGTTTACACTATAACAATTGCTCTTGTTTTGTTAGTCTTATGGCTGACAGTTACTGTGGGAAATGAACTGTACTGGAGTATCAGAAAGGGCAAGGAGTGTCAGTCTCCTGGTTTTGTGGCTTTTTTTCTTTTTCTAATTTCTTCCCCCTAAGCTGAAAAAAGTGTTTTAAAAATGGATCCCCCCCCTCAGCTCGCTGTAATGGAAAATTGATCCTAGTCACTAATGATGAGCAGTAAAACTTGCTGGTACTGCTTGAAATGTTTTGTACGCAGAGATGCCAATCAGCTGCATTTAGACTGGCAGATTGTTCATTGATCTTATTTTCTTATATGCTTGGTGTTTAAAATCATAGACCATGTTTATTTGGATCATTTATCAAAGCAACCACACAAGGAGTAGAGTGGTTGCATATGGACGTGCTTTAGTTTCCAAATATTGTTTCTTCAACTGTTCTGCTTGATGAGCAGGAAGCATGTGAAAAAAATGGCAGGGCGCAATTTAGACCAGGGAAGCTACCCTTCTCTAAGGAAAAGGAGGTGATCATTATGCTGTTTAAGAGGCTGCCTATTTAAAAGTATAAAAGAGCACTTCGAAGCAGCGTGGCATGATTTTTAAGGAAAGGCTGTTTATGGGAATTCCTCTAGACATCTCCAAAATCTTTGAAAATGTTTTTGTAAAGTGGTGGGGAAAAAAATCGATAAGAAAATTTTATTCAGTTTTGATTCTGAACTAAAATATTGAAAAACTGTTTCTGGAGAATCTTTCCTCCCTGGCTCTAATTCTGGTTATGCAAATCTGCGGTAGCAGAAAGAGTGAAGAAGCAAGTCCTGAAGCATAAGTGTCCATGTAAGGAGTACTTAATGAGACATAAGTTAATTCTGTGAATGTATAAATTCATAGCTGAATTTATTAGGTCTGACAGGAAAAGAACCTCAAAATATGAAACAGCAATGGCTTAACAGATATTCAGTAAAAAGTGCAACTTTTTGTACAACTATACAGGCTATCTAGAGTTTTATATATGTTTTTCCTGCAGAAGTAGGAAGTTTAATTTCATTACAAGACCATAGCATCCTCAGCTTGAGATATTAAGTAATGGATCTGCATGTTTTCCCTTGTGGTATTGCAGACACCAATGCCACCCGTCATTTCTTTGTTCCTGCTAGTGACAAATGCCAGCTATTGACTGAGGAGTGTGGAAAAGGTACAACTGGATTTGTTCTTAGTGTCCGTGAGATAATAACTACGAGGTGATTAAAAGAGACTGAGGGCCTAAATTGTTTAAGTTTGTACAGGTAGATCTTTTAATTTTTTCACTGATATCAGTGAAGTTTTCACTGATACTCTTAGTCATGTGAATTAGATTAGAGCCTAAAAGGATGGATAGTTTGTACATTCAAAATTATGCACTTTTATATGGATGAGAAGTCAGCTTTTCTTAAAAATTCATAAATATACAAAACATATAAATTTGCATCCTTTGGAATATTTCCAGTGGACAATGTAAAAAAAAAAAAATTGGAATGCTGCCTTTCTCCCTCTTCCTCCTACTTCCCCTCCCCACTGCCGAATTGCCTGGGTGTTTATTTCAAAAATACATGTTTAAAAAAAGAAAACTGGTTGCAAGATAAAATGTCACACAAAGCACAGATAAGCATCTGTTAGTAAAAGCTGTTTTAAATAGACTGTCTTCACTGAGCAGGCAAACACAGGGCATTAATTTCATGTCCAGCTGGTTAAATCCTGTAAGTATGTGCTAACAGGCACACAAAAAGTTGAACAGAATATATGAAATGCTATTGTTGCTTTAATAATAGATTAGTCACATAGGAACTCTGTTATCTCCTATACGTCATAAATTTCTGCTTTATATCACGAATTCATGAATAGTCGATACACTGAGCATGCTTCATTGAAATAACTAATTATAAATGATATGATTTATTGAACGAACTTTGCTGGAAATTTAATAGAAACATCTACTCCAAAGCATTTCAAACACAAAGTATGTATTTGCATTTTAAAAATCCCATCCAGTATAATAAATTTTCTGCTTTAATTGCACATTAACCTTTGAGAAATTATACTTCTGGGAAAACTTCCCACTGGAATATGCCATTGCCAAACCCAGTGATGGTATGTTTGCAGGTAAGGGTGTTAGGGAAAAAGCATAATCTGCATTTATGATCACCCTCGATTTAGACACTATTTGATCTTTAGTCAGTTGCAGAAGGTTCTTGTAAAGGTCCTAATAAAGGTTCCTGCAGGATAAATTATGTGACAGTATCTGTCAGCCATTTATAGGCAGGGAGGAGAAGGCTTTAATCTTTGCCTGGTGCCCTGATAAGTCTTAAATTTTCATTACCAGGAGCAAGTTCCCTTATTTCTAACTTTATCTAAGATTTTCAGATGTGATTTAAAAAAAAAGGGGGGCATTGCATTCAAAATAAAAAGCATATGAACAATACCAAGTACTGAACCTTGTATAACAAGGAAAACTTGAAAGTCTTATGAGCACCTCGAATTCTGCCGCTGTCAGCCATGAGGTTAATACTGCTTGGTAACTGTTTTTTCCTAATAGGGTAAAAAATATGAACAAGCATCAGGAGATCTATGAGGATATATATTCAGAGACCAATAGGTCTTGCTCTGACTTCAGGCTGGAGACGGCTTGTATCTTTTGGGCTTGCATAAAAAGTATTATCAGTTTAATTTTGATGCTTCCTTTACTCTGTGCCTGCTCTTAAAGGTCTAAAGGGCCTTTGACTTCTATAATCCTGTTCAATTCAGGATTTAAATTGTTGCAAAATCTCTCTTTTAAATCTGGACTCTGGTTGAGGCAAGGCTTTTTCTTATTTTTTTCCACCTGGATATGAATTTGGTGACGAATTACAGATCTTAATTCTGGAATATGATTGGAATTTTCAGTCTTACCAAAAAAAGTCTAAATAGACTTTTGAATTTGAATCTGTGCTTCTAGGGTTTGTTGAAAGAGGGTGGAACACTTGATCTAGGTTTAGTCTGATCTGTTTGACAGATTTTATTAATCTACCGTGCTTGGTAGATTTTCTTAAATGTATGTTTTAAGCATCTGTGTGTCTGTAAACTAAGTCTTGTAGGTATAATTTCCAAGTGCTAATCTCAGTCCTTTTCCAGAAAGTAAAAGATGGATTCAAATACCTGAAATAATTATAATACAACGTACTGTTTAGTGAGCTTACCATGGGCTCCAGCAGGTTGTATGGGAGACATCATATGTAGAAAAAGGTGAAATGTGGTTCTTATTTAGAACGCTTGTGTATCTAGTGAGCATTTTGGTCTGGCTTGAGCCATAAGGAAAGTGTAATATTCCTCCCATTTCATCTATCAGATTTTTCTAACTCGCACTCAAGAAGCATCCGTGTTTCTTTTGACTTTACATTGGATTTTGAGGTGTACTCAGCCCTGAAAAACAGACCCATAAACTTTGATACTTTCTTGTAGCTCTGTCTATTAATGTTGATGCCAAGATTTGTCAATTCTTACACATACAGATTTATCCTGCATTTGTACCCCCAGAGAAACCTACAAAATTATTCTAGTTCTCATATGGGCTGGTGGTTGTGAAGGGTTCTAGACAACCCTCAAGAGACCCTGGCACAGTCTCTCTGTCTCTGTGCCTCTCTCTCTCGATGGTCAGATAGGTGTAATGCCCCACATGAAGTATATGAGTTCCTACCTGTGATTTTAGCATGAACTACACATTTCTCCTGTGATTCATTTTTTCTTTTTTTTTCTGTCTTGTATATAGTAATAATGATATTGATCTTTTGGCTAAGATCAAGTGTAGTATCTCTGATTAATAACTCGCTTTTTTCTTCCCCTAGTGCAGTNCCTGTGATTTGTTTTTTTCTTTTTTTTCCTGTCTTGTATATAGTAATAATGATAATTGATCTTTCGGCTAAGATTAAGTGTAGTATCTCTGATTAATAACTCGCTTTTTTTTTTTCCCATGGTGCAGTTAAAAATGCAGAAATTAATTTCTAAAAACTTTTCTTTTTTAATAGAATCCATAAGGACTCTGTCTAAAAAAGGTTCTTTAGTCTCAATTCAGTGGCATGTAAACTCAAGGTAACCAGGGAAACCGGGGGCTTGCCATCTCAGACTTCACAGCCTGCTTTCTAGAAATGAAGTGCTCACAATCAGTATTCCTTGACTTTCGTACCCTGTATGAAAATAATCTTATCACATATAGGAAGCAAGAAGGCAGGAGCGTTTAATGCGAATATAGTCATCCAGTGCTGAAAAATTATTATTTTGTATGAACTTACTGGAGGCACTAAGAAATCAGTAGATTTCCGAAAAATGCTACACCTGGTAAAGCATATTGCGTGTCACAGGTTTGGTCTTTTTGAGCTGTATTGCACACGCTTGAAGATGGAGACCCACGCAGAATTTTTTTCATGGGATCCAAGGTTTATTTTTTGGTACATAGAGAGGGAAAGCAGAATCTCCTTTGATTTTCTCCAACATTTAGCCTGGAAAAAAAAAATAGGGAAAAGTAGTGGCATTTGGGATTTTGTTATGGAAGGCAAAACAACAACATTGGCCGTTTCCGAGCCAAAACGGATATTTCTGACTTGCATTCCTTGAATGTTTTATACTTACTGTGTTTTTAATGGTGACAGTGGCTGACAAGGGACTAATACTAGTAAAATGTAGCAGTTCATCATTTTGTAATAAGATCAAATGTTTGCTGTATTGGAACCATAATTTGAAGGCATTATTTGTTCCCCAATACTTTAGCTCTAATTTTAGATCCAGACAAATCAATAATGTCTGGAAGGTGATAGTTCTGCTTTTCATCTTGTGAGATTTTTGAAAAGAGAGGACTAAATCTTCTCTACCTCTATTTAAAGATATTCCCTGCGTGTATTATTCTTGAAGGGCTGTTGGGCTTTCTGCATCGTGTGACTTCAAAAATATCTTTCATTGCTGCTTTACAAAAAGTAGTGCATCCTATACGAGCTCATGTCTAGAATCTGACATTTGGAACAACTCTATCAGTGTGCTACTTGCTAATATGCTGTGCAGTATATGACATGAACTATGAAGTCTATGAAGATACTCAGAAAATGTTTCAAAACAAATTAAAAATTAATAACAGAAGCAGATTTCTTTTGTGGCTTATATTCTTTCACCTGCAGATAACTAAAAACCATCAAAGCAAGCAAGCATTAGTTTCTAATTTAAAGTGACTTACTGTAGGAAAATAATCACTAGAACTCTAATGATATCTTTTTGACAAGTCCTTAATCCTTACAAGTTGTTGGTAAGAGCTGCATCAAGCTAGCTGATTAGCAGCCCTGGCTCTCACCTGAGTAATTCAAAGAAATGCACAACCTGTGATCATTTAGATGAAATTACAACTTTTAAGAGCACATCTAGAGATAGATAGCTTTTTTTTTCCCTCCCTCTCTCCCTTTCAGCATGAAGTGGAATCACATCTGTTGGTTTACTTCTGTGACTCATATTCTACTGCATCAGTTTCCCAACAGACACAGAAAATAAGCAGGCATAAATTACACAACGCACTTGAAAAAACAGGCCCTGTACAACTAAATGATTCAATATGCAATGGTGAAAAATAGCATAAATATACCAAATATGAGTTTTTAAATCTCTCTCTTTCAATTTTAACTATTCTCTCTTGTGATGATTTATAAAAGCCTGAAAAGGGTGTATGAGCTTTTTTTCATGTAAAATTATTGTGAAATTATGACAGCAGTAGGAAATATTTAATATTTGAAGCACCTATTATGCTATATGAAGCACCTATATGGAGCACCTCTCTCATCTTTCAAAGTCTTCATTTTTAATTACTGAGTTTACTGCGCTATTTGAAGCCTTTGCATTCTTAGGGAACACCCCCCTATACTCTGCAGTGATCCCTTTCTGACCAGCAAACTAGGGACTGAGAAGGAATTTGAGGACAAAAAGTGCAAATGACTGAGCAGGCTACACAACTAAAACCTTCAGCCACTCAGTGGGCTCGTGGTCTCTGTGGTGCACGGTGAGATCCGTTGTGAAGTCAGTCCATTTCGCTGACCTAAACTGGATGGATGGGTAGAGTCCTCATGTTGCTCAGCCACACAGGACTTGAAGTTAAAACTGTTCAGAGTGGAAGGGAATGGGATATGGCTTCATATTTTTATCTATTTGATTTCTTACAAATTCGGCATGGTGTTTTGTATGGAATAAGTGAAGCAACAGCCTTGGTTACTAGGTAGGGAAGGGTGGATTATTAGCCTTTTTCTCTTTTTCCATGGAACACCGTGTGTATCGGGATCAGAGACAAAGGATGGCTTGCACGTGCATCGATCATTCTAAAGGGCAAGAAATGAACAGAAACGGCTTCTCAAAATCCTTTCCCACGCAGTTCCTGAGTCTGCGTTACTGGATTTGATATCCACACTATAGTCTGTTGCTGTCCAGATAACACTGCAGCACTAATACAACACAGTTATCTGAGCCCAGATGAACATCTTGTAGCGTATATTGGGTGGTTTACATGCAAATACTTTTTCTTGCTGTTCTTCGGGGTATTTTTTTGTTTGTTGTGTTTCAAGAACCTGCTTATGCTCTGCAGATGTGGTCTACATTAGCTGTTGGTAAGAAATGGCTTTCTTTATGTACTTAAGTGCTGATTTTTAGTTATATAAGGCTTTGAATATGAGGTATGTAAATATTTTTGAGTATATCCTGTTGGATATTGAAGTTAGAGCAGTAGATTATTAGCTACCTTGATATGGCAGTCCATTCTGCTTTCAAAACTGTAGACAGAAATTTTGTTTTATATGTATTTTTTGTAAAGATGAGTCTGTCAAAGGTGCTGTCTTCATTCTTAAATGGTTGAAAGAAGGTCAAATCTTGACCTTTTTATCCAGTCTGCTTAGCCAGATTAATAAATCTGTTTTCACACTTTAGTGTATCGCTGTTACCCTAGGAGATTACATGAATCCAAAATAAGTTTTGGTAATATTCTTTGAAATGCTGAAGAAAAATATTTGACCATGCCCATATTTTTACTATATATATTGACACATATACTTGTTGCACAGGAAAATGACACAACGTTATTATTTCTGTACTTACCAAGATTTGCCACTTTGTACTCCAGTATTTTAATATGAATTAAAAAAACAATTAGCACAAACACATGTGTAACTAGTGATCTTCTCTAACAAAGAGTATGAATTGCTAGGTAGGTTTGGGCCTCTGTGCACCTCTTCACCATTGGATTTTGTGGTGACATTACTAAATCTGAGATGGCATGTATTGTCATAGGTAAAAAATGTTACTTAAATTATAACCTACTTCAATAGAAAATTACTGTTAAACAAAAGCCTGTTGGCTGATTAATAAATCATATTTGTAACAAATTACATGATTCATTCACGTAGAGAACTCGTACGGTATGTGTCGTGTCATAGTGTGTCCACCTACTCTGCCAAAATGCCACACTTTTGTCTGCTTGAGGAAAAGAGTAAAAAATTTCCAAAATTTATATGCTGATCATTTCCATGAGTCATGTTGCATTTTCCAGGATTGCTTACATAGATTTCATGGTCAGTGAAGTTGGCTGTGGAGTCAAAGACCATAAAGCATATAAGGAAAAAATTGCAGTATTTACTCTTTCTGTGCTGGCATTGCTAAGCAAGTGCTTGATCTATTCAAACGTTTCATCCATTCTTCTGCTGGAGAAACCTGCTCTTTCCTTGTCCTGACATTCCAAAGCTGTATTGAAGTTCTATGTGAACCTTAGATGTCCCCAACTCTCTGAAGAGAGATTGCGGACTTCTTTGAAAACAGTTTTGTTAGTTCTCAAATCAGCAGAACTGTTCAGATTTATTTCAATATTTAACTCCTGAGTGTAACTTGAGATTTTTGGTTTGCTTCCCATCATGAGCTTGATGACATGGTATTCCAGGGTGTTCTAAAGGCACAGAACCAGGTACAAAAATATTTGACAGTGTATGACCTGATAGACAATTTATTACAGGAGTACATAACACTTTAAATTTGCTGAAAATGAGTAAAAATAACCTAATCGTGTTCTACAAAACACCAGATTGAGGGAAAACAGACATAGCCCACTCGGTGTCAAAATGGAAGTAGCAGAAGATTCGTTTCTAGGATGCTAAAGTTTTGCATTTGGTTTAAAAACAATGGAGTTGTATCTTGTTTTTTGTGTTTTACCTGTCTCTCAAGCAGTAAGCAAATTTAAACTCTTCCTCTCTTTTTTTATTGCCCAACATAACTAACTCAGCATTACAGAAAAGCCTGCTGAATGTTGCAGGAAAATTTCAGTGGCCCTCCAGAGTGCCACTGTATTAAGTATTGCATTTTATATGCTGATCATTTAGCCTTTCAAATGACTACAGTTTTAAGCTCTCACCTAAGAGTTGTACCCAACCAAAGCACCTCAAGTAATAAAGCCCCTGCTGTTTTGTCCTTTCTTCTGCTCAAGAAGCTACAGAAGAAAATCAGCATCATTTTTATCTTATTAAGGAACTTAGCCATGAATTTCTGAAAATGCTTTCTGCACCTGTAGCAAACAGAGTAGATTCTAACACCATAAAGCACAAGTCATCCCACCCGTGTGCTAGCATCTGGAGTACTGCCAGTGTGTGTGTCTCCTGAATTAATTAATAATGATTGATATCATATGAAAAGCGTGGAAATTCATTCCAGGACTTTGGAAGAGAAACTTGGAAGTTAGGAATAGCTGTTACATGCTACTGCAAATCTGCAAAATGTGAAAAAACTATAAATCAGTGGAATGCTGTGAGGATTTTTATTAAGTAGTTTAAGAAACTATTTACCTTTTTTTGAGCTATGTGGAATGCAGAAGTTGGCTTAGTACAGGAAGGTGAAAGGCTAACAGAGATTTTACAGAGGAGTCAAACTGTTCTCTTTGGGATGGAAGCTTCTATCTCCAATATAAGAGCAGCCTCATAACGTTAAAAGAAAAACGCTCCAAATTCTGTGAGAAGCAAAGGTATTTGTAGCAATTAGAGTGGAAAGGTGGGTTGTAGNGTGAAAAAAATGTAAATCACAGTTGAATGCTGTGAGGATTTTTATTAAGTAGTTTAAGAAACTATTTACCTTTTTTGAGCTATGTGGAATGCAGAAGTTGGCTTAGTACAGGAAGGTGAAAGGCTAACAGAGATTTTACAGAGGAGTCAAACTGTTCTCTTTGGGATGGAAGCTTCTATCTCCAATATAAGAGCAGCCTCATAACGTTAAAAGAAAAACGCTCCAAATTCTGTGAGAAGCAAAGGTATTTGTAGCAATTAGAGTGGAAAGGTGGGTTGTAGTTTCAGTGTATTGGGAATTGAAGGCCAGGTAGAAGGAATTAGAGAGGAGAGGCTCATCTGTACATTGATACTGAAGCATATAGTGGAATTCTTAATGAGATAGATACGAGAGCTCTGATCACAAAGAATAAACCGCAAAGAAGAAATTAATATTCTCAGAGTTAGAGTAGAATGAGACTGAGCAAATAATGAGGCATTGTAGTAAAAACGGAATGGTTCATATTCAAGCCAGGTTCATTTTCAACCCTGTGAGTTTATATTCAATAAAAAGTCTAGATAAATTTGATCTCTTCCTATTCAAACAAGGGAGAGTAAGGGAGTAAGCAAGGCAGATACTCAAAATAGCACAAATTCTTTATGTAGATGCGTGGGAAAAGAGCCATTTTTAGGCATTTTATAGAATCCTACACCTGTAAAATTCTACTTAACAAACGTGAAAGGGCAACTGCATCTTGTGGTCTGTTTTTTGTTATTTAGCAGCCAAGCATGCACCTCTTCATTTAAAGGTTTTTACAAAATAAATCTTTGTTTAGCTGTTAGCTGTGAATTCCATAAAGTTATTTAGATTAACCCTTTTTAGGTGGTTATTTTGTGCTGGTTTAAACTTTCCTGTGCATTTTCTTAGGCTGTGTTTTGTCATGGTAGATCACAGGAGTTCCCTTGGAGTCGCTTCTCTGTTTTAATTAAATCTGTACTTGGGCTTGTTTACCTGTTATTCGCTTCATAGAACTAAACATTTGAGAGTTTGGTGTCTGTGTTTGAGGATACTAAAAGTAATTGCCTTAATTATATATATAAAAAAGGAAGTATATTATTTTTTGGGAATTCTAGCTGTTACCAGCTTAACTAGCAATTCAAGTATATAGGTACAGCTGCTGCTCAAAATAATAAGTACAGAATCCTATAGAGGGAGTTTGTTGGGTCTGCCTGAAGGTGGAGGTGAATCTTGAAAGAAAAGAGCCAAGGAGAAGTCGAGAATACTGCAGATGTGCTTTCCACAAGGAATCTAGCAAAACGTGAGTGGGAGATTTGAATCCCTACTGTTCTCAGTGCTAAATCATGGGATGGGAGGTAGTCCTTTTTACTGTCTAGTTTTTACCAGAAATTTCCCACCAAATGTGAAATACTTCATCAATATAATTTATGGGAACTGTTCCAATTTTCATATATTGACATATATTGATTTTTCTAAAGAAAAATTCTGCTGTTGAAATGCTGCCATGAATACATTTCGTAGCACCAGCACAAGGCCTCTACATCGGTTGAGTCTACTTGGAGAGCAATTATGTGCAATTTCCCAATTTGTTTTTACCATTTCCCTTGGGAGAGCTTGAAGGAGTCTTTGGTCATCAAAAATGTCTTCTACAAAGGACTCCCTTTCACTTTATGGTGGATTGATTTGACTTGGATCATAAGCAACTAGCGTAAATAAGCTCTAGAAAATGAAGAAGTGCTTCTGACAGATACTTTTTTAACTAATAGAAATATAACATAAAACTAAATATTTCTTTGCACACTAGGTTGTGGTTTATAACCTCTTTCAGAGTTTTTGCGTCAGGTGCCAGCTATTTAATTTGCTATGTTAGCTCTTGACATTTTTCTGATAAGTGCGAAATACTAATAAATCTGTCATTTGCTCTGTAACTGCTGTTGCATTTTCAGCAAAGTTTGCATTGAAATAATAGATTGCTTAGCAAAGTAAATATATGAAAATGGTGTTTAGAATTTCAGTGTAAGCAGTAATTAGAGTACCACTTGTCAGTTTTAGAACACTGTGAAATATTATGGCATATTGTGACTTTGCTTTTACAGAATCTGTTACATACCTGTCACGTTAACTCAACTAGAAAGCTTTCTTTATGACAATTCATATAATATCATAAAGTCAACCAGTTGTGTTTTATTACTGAATCATTGTATGTCTCACTGTTGAAATTAAATTGGAAACACAAAAGACAGTGCAGGAAGATTAAACTCAGTATAAAATGCATTTAAAGAGAGCAGATCTGACTTTGCCATTCTTGCTGCAATCATAAAATTTTTAAGATGTAAACTTGCTTAAAATAGATATAGCTGAAGGAATTAGTGTTTTGTCTAGTGCTGGCAGAGCAATCATGCAAAGTACGTCCAAGGCTGAAGAAATTGTAAAACTTTTAATTTCTTACAGGGGAAGATGGGTTCTTGTTTTACTCAGTGGCTCTGACATTCTAATTTATTTTTTATTATCGGTCTATGCTTACTGGTGACAAAAGTGGTTTCTTAAGTGTCCTCTTGTAACTTAATCCTCAGCTTTTTTTAAAATTAGTTTTAATCTTTTTCCAAAATGACTGGATGGACCCCTGCAACTTCCATATTATTAAAATTGAGCTAATGTTGATTTAAACATGAAATTTACTTAATACCCTTGTGAACTGCGGGGAAAATGTGTGAGGAAATGATGATCAAATTTCTAGATCTATTTTAACTACACATTGCACGCGTTACATATATAATTGACTTTCTTCGTAAACATGAAAGAAAAATGATTTGTTCCAAACTCTTTTTTTGGTGGGGGGGGCTTCACTCTCAGATTTTCTATTGGGAGTTTTGATAGAAATAGAAGTGAAACACAATTCGAAAGCTTGTTTCATTTCTTTCAAATGCTGCATTCTGCTTTCAGTTAATGTGAGACACCAGCAGTGATCACTCAATCTCAGCTTTCAATTTCTCTTCCTTTTTTCCTAGTCATGAGGGCTGCAGCCTCCTACACGAGCAGTCTCAGGGTCGTAGCTTTTCCATTATTTCTTGGCTTGGTCAATCCTGACATCCTGAAAAAGTTGGATTTTTTTGAATTTGCTGGGGAGGGAGAGGGAATGGTAACTCTCTCCTAACCATATTTTGAAGGAATCCAGTTTGTGCATCATTGAGGTCTCCCCACTTTTTGTTGATAGTAAATACTATATGATGTTTTCTGTGAATCTTCTTTGTGCTCCATTTTCATCATTTACTGTATAGTGCATTTATCTTGTGCATTTGTCAAATAGCAACAGATGTCAGTGCTGCTGGATGAGTTCAATGCAGTGATGGTCATTTCACTGTAAATATATAGAGGAGATAAAATTAGCACTGCTTTGTCGGCATCCTTCTATTTTGATTTGTTTTTATTAACATTGCATAGAATAGTGGTAGATCACTAAGTACTTTACTTTTCACAGATAAATGTAGCAGTGGCTATTACTTGACTAAGTAAAAGGCTTTATGAAGTATATCGCGATATAGATATCTGTATATTTGTCCAGCTATATTTTTCTCTGAAGAAGTGAGTATTTTTTTCAGTGCTGTTTACCACTAGCTGAACTGTTCTCCATGGCAGTTCAACAGAAGTTGTTAGTAACAGTAATGTGCTCTGCTAAAAGAAACTAACTCACCTAAAAGGAGTTAGCATTTAAGATTGATTCCCATCCCAGAAATCTGTTGGACAAGTTTTATTTTGGAATATTTTACTTAACCTTGAAAAGCCAGGTTAATGTTGTCAAATATATCTGAACGGGCCCATTACATGAATGAAAATATCTGTATTGAATGGAAAAACATAAAATTGCTAAAATTGCTACAGTCAGTTTCTCAGCAAAAAACTTTATCAAGAGAAGAAATGCCCTGTGGTCTTGTGGAAAAATGCACTGGGGTTTTGTGCCTTTTTCTTTGGTATTAGAGGTTCTGGAAGTTGCTTGCTATTTCTGCTAGTTAGTGGACAGAATCTAAGGATGCAACTTGACATACCATATGACTAGAAATAATAGCATTGTAAATTATTCTTTAGCAGGAAATAAAAAAATAACAGCTCCATATTGCAGGTGATAAGGCTTTCCCAGTTCTGAATTATGGGTTTTAAACTTGATGGGAGAGAAAAATTAGTATGGTAATACTACTTTCAGTGCTTGACAGTTCTCATTGTCAGCAGAGGTCCCATTTATGTATTTTATAAATATTTCAAATCAGGGATCTTTAGACATAGAAATTAACGTTCCTTCATTTCACAGCTGAATGCCAGTGATGACAGGTAATCTTCCAAGCTCCTAAACATAATTTCTTTCTATTTTCATTTTTTTTTTTAATATTCCTAACTCCTTTCTAATTCCTTTCACACTTCTGTTTTCCTGTCTGGTTTCATGAAGAATGTAGTCGTAAAAAGGTGTCTTATGATGGTTCTTAAATTTTGGATGCTTTACTGTGATTTTTGGATGGGGAGGTATTTCATCTACAACATTTTTGTAGTTTGTATTTTTTCAGCCTAGGTTGTATTCTTATTATATCAGGAAAATAAATTTGTTGGCAATAAGAGTGTTAAGATAGAGTGTCTTAAAGTAAGATAAGGCCTCACTGGAAGAAATCCTATGGCGAGTTGTACACAGTGAGGTTCAAAGTTAAATAGTTTAACATCTCTTCAGACTTTCCAGGTGATTTGAATCCGAACAAATGGAATAATGTAATTTTTCATAATTGTGGAATTAGAACAATTTCACCCATCTTTATTTTAGGTTTTCAAGAAGCTTTGACTTCCTTGTGTAACTAATGGCAGAATATGCAAGGATTATGATGGATTAATTGGCAACAGCTGTTGTAAGAATGTCTTAATAGTTTTCTGAGTGTGCAGATAGGACCTGTTTATCTCTTTTTAATTGTGTAAAGTACACATCGACTGTTAGGAAGTCTGTGATGTCTAGCTATGCATGCAAGACGATTTAGATATAAATTGCTTTTTATAATTGAATAGCTGTGGGTAATTCTGACCCTCCTTCTACATGAAAATGGAATGGTTGCATATTCGATACTTGAGTTATTCTTCATTCAGATTGGAGTAATAAACCTGCACTTCTGGTGTACTTTTAATGCAATGATTCACCAATGTAGGCCCTCAGTAGACAGTTTTAGATAAGAAAGTGAAGTTGGGGTAGGTCAATAGCCACTCTTTGGAGTTGAGAGGTGGGGTTGTAGGAGCTCAAGCAGTTATCTAGATCTAGTCTGTCTCGGGTTCTAGTCCCATCAGTGACGTACCACATGAAGTGTTTCTTTCATAAATTCATCAAGATGCGTTTAAAGAAGGTCTTTTTTTTTTGTCTCTGCTATTTCTCATTAGAAGCTCTGTTCTAAGAACCATTTTAGACTTTGATGCCTCTAAGTGCTTGTGAATACACGTTACATTGGTCTTTAAGATAAATAGTTGCTTTAGTCTTTCCCTTTGCTCCTGCTCCTTTTTCTTCTCTCCCTAATGTATTTATATACTTTATTGTACCACCAGAGTACATTAGTCCACTTAGCCTCCATGTTGATGGATGAACACATCAAGATCTTTCCATCTCCTTTCAAAAAACCTGTATCTGCTGTCATTCCAATGGTTCTTTCCTGCGCATGTTTCTCTGTGTGTTTCTAGTAATGCTGGAGTGTAAGCAAGTATTTGCATGCTGTAAATTACATCTCACCAGTAAGTATTTATATACAGTTAATGCTAATACCTCTAATGACTGTAACTTGCTTTTTGTGTTCTGTCATTGTATTTGACTTATACAAGTATAGTCTGTGTCAACAGAGCTGTATTGTAGTGGTGGCTTCTAATGCATTCATATTTTTATTCTCCTAACTATTTCAGATTGGTGAGATAATTTGGTTTAGCATTTTTTTTTTATTATTTTTAGGTCCCAGCTGAATCATTTGGGGATATGTCTGTCTTTCTGTAACTCCCGCTGTCAACATATTCCAGTCTGTTGGTACATCTCTGTTCTACTCTTTATTAACAGTGGTCCTAACTTTCTTTCATCAATGCTTTTCTATTGTTTGTGCTAGGGTACTATAACAAAAATACTGCAGTGATAGGTTCCAAGACAAATCTTCATCATCACCAGTCTGCTTCCAGTTTCTGCTTTCCTTTTACAGGATCATTTCCTTAATTTCACATTTTTCATATGAAATAATACAGAGTCCGTTTTTGCTTGCTATATGAGCTAAGTGCAAAATAATAGAATGTGTAAGGCATAAAACTTCTAAGTCATGAATCAGAAAATCAGAACAGTAGAATCACTCCCTTCCTATTATGTGAATGCAGGTGTGCACATTTGGGAAGATTTCTCTTCCTACCTTTTTGTTTGAAAAGTCTCTTGAAAAATGTTAGTTCTACGAATTCAGAACAAATGCAGAGAAGCCTGGTAGCTATTTAAACAACAAAGTATTCTGAAAGCACTAAAATTAAAATGGACAGAGCAGCATCACAGATAGTTTATTCACGGTGGTTTTGTGAATCCTGAATATGCATTTTTCCTTATTTAATTGCAACTGTGGTGGATATACTATTCACTATAGTATTCAGTCTCTGAATTGCATATTCAAACATTGACTATGAGAGAGAGAAGAACAAGGGGAAATTTAAAACAATAAAAGAGCTACTGGCTGTAGGGATATCTTTCACAACAGTTTTATCTGTTTACCCAGCCTTTTCTCTGTTTAAAAGGGTGTAATATAGACTTCTGCTTCTAATAGTAGTCGCCATGTGTTGTGAGTATTATCTCATATCCTGTATTGGGCAAAGAATTATTATGGTCTTATTCCATTGGACTTAGGTGTCCTTTAGTTAAGCATCTACTATGGAAAGGAGTGTTGTTCTTGTTGTTGTTTGCTTTGTTTTTGTGTTTTAAGCTCTTTATCAGCTTTGTCATCATTTCATTTTCCTAAAGCAAATTTATTTCATTGTGTCTTTCCAAAAGTGCACTTTCAGCATCTACACACCATTATGTGTGCACTGAAATGGTGAGAGTCTGTAAAATCTTTCCAAATGTCTATTTAAATTCACAAATTCTATGCAAATTTTCCATCTCTGCAAAAGATTGCTGGCTAGCCAAGTTATGTTTGGCTGCTTATTCTCTGTAATTGGTTGAAGTGTAGCTTATAAAGTAAATGCTAATAAGTGATCCCATTGATACAGTGTGATATTTTGATAGCAATAGCAAATAGGAATTTTTTCATCTTCAGTAGCTTCTTTGGTAACTTTTTTTTTTTATCGATTAATTTTGATTTCTGGAAGAAGACTCTTAAAAATTTTCATGATGCAGCAAGAGCTAAGAGGTTGTACAAGCTCTTTTCCTTCCACTCACATTTTGTGTTAGGTTTTCAAATCAACTAATTCTGCAGAATTGTCAGCTAATCAAATAATTTGTTGATTTGCTTCTAAAAACAGGTTGTTTTACTGCTTGATGGCGCCAGTATTTTATGCTGTGAAACTAATTAGCTTTTTACTAAATGGACAAGACTAGCCCTGACCCTTGATATAGCATTGGAATTTCAGGTTATATTTTCAAAGATTTTGGCAACCTCTATTTATCACCACTGCAAACTAGATGATTTCCCCTCTGGTCATATTATTAATGTAGATTTCTACTTAAATATCCCACAGTAACCTTCTACTAATTAATAGGAGCATATAAAACTGTTCTGCCTTTTCAGGACATGCAGCTCTTGCTGCTTCTCAGGTGTCTTTATGAAAATCCCTTAGAGCTAGTAAGGAATGTCTTGGGGTGGGCAAGGGTTTAGTTTTATCCTGACACTAGCTAAACCTAAGCTAAACTTATGTACTCCAATATATACTCAGTGTAAATGTTCGGTTATTTCAGAGTAGGAGTCAATAGATTTGCTGACCATAGTCCAGCTAATTTTGTCTCTGCTTCAACCAGTTATCTCCCTCCCACACACACCTGAGAAAACAGATATTTGAGTGTTTTCTAGGAGTTTGTGCATGGCATTTCATTTATAACTGCAGACTGGTAAATGGAGAGTTTTAGAAGTGCTGGTGCCTAGCGCGTCTTCATATCAGAGTCACATAGTGAGCAGGTAGTAATGGAGCTAAATAACCTGGTAATCCTGGGATGAATACTACAAAATTAAGTTTCTGAAGGCATCATAGCATCTTTGAAAGAAAGGTACCTTTGCTAGATTTCCATTTTTAAGAAATTTGTCGTTTTAAAAGCTCAAGATTGTGTCTGATTTGTCTCTGAGATGTAGTTTTCAGGCAGGCAGAAACACCCTTCCTTGGAAATGTCTTACATCCCTGATCCTATATCCACGTTCTATGTGACTTCAGGCTGCAAGGGACAGCACTTGCAAAGAGTTACTACTGAAGAACATAGAGATTATAGATGCTTCTGATTGCTTGTCTGTAGCAACTGCATCCTCGTTAGCTTTCATATATATACCTGCCAAAATCTAATTTTTTTCTTTGAATCCTTAAAAATTTCTATCAGCGCATATTTGGTACAGATCAGAGTGGAGAAGCTATTGAATCTTTGAAGATAGGAAAGAATTAAAAAAAAAAAAAAAAGAAAAAAGAAAGAAAATGGGGGTGGTAAGTTTTTCTAGGTATTCCTAAGACCATTATTTAGTTTACAAAAAAAAAAAAAAACTTTGCAGCAAAAAAATTGTAAGGTCAGATTTTCTGCATTTCAGTTGCAGTTAATATAACATGGCCTTACAGTTTAATTTACAGCAGCTAACTAAACTCCATGGGAGGTAGTAACTAATTAGTCAACTGAGAAAATGCAGCAAAGTTCAAGTAAATGGCAGACTCATAAACACGTCGCACGCATACTAATTTTTTAGTGCTGTTTGTAGAGAAATATGTACATGCTTTGCAGTGTGAAAAGATGCCCATGAACACACATGGGGGGATTTGTAGGGGAGCACTGAGCTCCCATACTTTCCCTAAATACCCTTCCTTGGCAAGGAATGATGTTTTACCTCTAAATGAAAGTACGGGATATTATTTCGCCTTTTTTTTGGTAAGGGAAAAGTGCCAGGACTGGGAAGACTGAGGAAGTTAATCTGTTCTTCAATATGTAATGGATTATAATAGGTTCATATTTGGTTAAGTTTAGTCCATGGACTTTTGATCTTCAGTCTTTTTGCCATGTATAGATTTTGTTTTTAAATCTGCTTTTTTTACCTTTACAAAATGGATCATTGCCATATACTGTAGCTGCTTATTATTCTTATTGTGCAAAGTTATATTAAAATCAACAGTGCATGTATCCTTCGCTTCAATGTGACTTTGTGTAGTAAAATTGTATACAGTGAGTGGAATTTTTAATGAACTAACTGCCAAGACTTCTTAAGGAACAATTAAGTGACTGAGAAAATGAAAAATGATGTTATCACATAACTTGCCATATAGTCATAGCTATATAATCTTTTTCTTCATGCAGTACTCAGAGTTCTCTTTAAGAACAAAACCAAATATTTTAATGTTTGTTTATTAAAAGAATATTACGATGAATGAGACCACTACCATTTATTTCACCACCACTTTATTTTCAAGACTACCAATATTTTTTTTCATTATTTCTTGAGAGAAAATAATTTTGCTCAAGCAAAGGATGCAACTACATTGTTTACAAATGTGTCTTCAAATATCATAGAGAAGTCTTCCAAAGAGAAATGTTATAAGTTTTATAGCATGCAAAGTGATGATGCCTTTCCAATTATTAAAAATAATGAAGGACAAAGGAAATGCCTAAGCATTTAAAGTGGATGAATAAATCAATTAAACTCCCTGTCTCAATTGGAAAGGTAGTGTCACAAATCCTTGATGTAACACACATTAAAGTGTTTTGGATAGGCAGAACATAGAGATATGCAAGCACAATAAAGCTTGGAAAATTTCATATCAGAATCATATTTCATTCACTATGAAATAAGAATGAGATTGTTACATCTTTATTTGCTTTTTCTTTTGGATATGAGATACAGAAGTAATAAGGTGACAAAAGTTTATGAAAGGAAGTCTTTAAATGTGTGAATTATTTCACTTTTCTGGTGAAATATTCAATATTTTAAATACCTTAATACACATTTTACATATGTATCTGGGTTTTTAGAAAATGACATGATTCTGAAAAGGGAGACAATAATGAAAAAGAAACCATTCCTTTAGTCAAATATATATATATAATGTTTCAAATGTAATTCCAGCAGAAAATCTGACACTCTATGAAGTGTTCTGTGTGCAGTAGACATCCTGAGTCTGCAGACAGTGGCTGAGAAGTTCCCATCATTTGGTTAATTGCATCTCCAAGCTTTCCTGAGCTGACTCAGTTTTCTTTCCAGTGCACTTTGTTAGGTGCAAGTCTTAATATTGTTACTTTTCCTGCGTTAGAATAATATGATTCTTTCTATGCACTAGTTGGTCTTCTATATTGATTATGATCGTCCCAAAATGTGTGACTTGGTCTCTGTGCTGTTCTTCAGGATTTATGACGGCAATAACCAGTTATCAGACATTCTTGGAGTAATTTGTTAGGATATCTTGGATTGAAGAATCATGAAGTCACTTGTGTCGTGACTTCTGTGCTCTGTTGGTGGTCAACACCCTACCCGATGAACGTGTTTCCTGTTTTACACATGTATGTGTACAGATATGTGTGTGAGAGAGGAAATAATTATCCCTTGTTCCCTGATGAGCTTTCCTTTAATAATCAGCATAATTTTTGCCTTAAATTTTATGTATATTATGAGGTGAAATCAGGAAATCTGGCGTAAATTTGTTAATGCACCTGAAATTTGAACATTTTAATGGACTATATTATCATTATATTATATGCATTTAAATAATAATGCCTATTAAACTTTCTAAGACTGGGCTAAGCCTTACTGTCCCTATATTTTTTTCTTTGAGGAAAAATTTTTTTCTTGCTGAGCACAGATTAGAGATGTTAAGATATGGGTAAATACATACGTCAGCAGCAGAAGCATACATCTTCCACTTCTTTTTTTGTGTTTTGGGCAGATTTTTTCATGCAGCTGTGTCGGCAATTGTAGAGGAAGTATTGCATATGAAGGGGGCGACCCTTATTAAGCCACATAATAAATTCTTTTGTAGTCACCTTAGTGTCTGAGGATTTTGTGAATGAAATCCCACACAAGTCCTTCCTGAAATCTCCAGGCAAGAAGGCATTTTCTTTTGTTATGCAAATACACTCATAAACTCTACAAGCTGACTTATCCCAGTGGTTAAAAAGGAAAAAAAAAAAATCCACTTTTAAACATTAAGGTCCTTTTGAGAACTAAACAGACTTTTAGTAATGATACTTCACAGCATATTGAA
The DNA here is from genome assembly GCA_013389825.1 of Crypturellus undulatus. NCBI lineage: Eukaryota > Metazoa > Chordata > Aves > Tinamiformes > Tinamidae > Crypturellus > Crypturellus undulatus. The sequence goes on from VWPW01023989.1 coordinate 142,738, forward strand.
ATTATATTCCTTTCTTAGGTTTGCATGAGTAAGTTTTGATTTCATTTTATGGGTTTGCAATTTTCTAGAATACTGTATTCCCTATAGGTGAATAATTAATCCAAACAGTCTCCTTTTACTAATATACTGAATCTGTGTTCTCTAAGTTTAGAAACATTATATCTAATTAGTCACTGGTTACCCAGATATGGACAGTTATAGCTAATGCTCTAATTCAAGGAATTGAATTACAGTAATTTGGCAAGTTGGGTGATTTTTGGCTAGATGTTGAACCCTGATGGTTTTCAGTTCTCAAAAAGACAACTGACGTTTTTGCAAGTTCATTTAAAACAAAAAGAAAAAAAAGGATGAAAAGAGTTCATGAATTGAAACCATGCCAAGAAGAAGATTTTTCTTTGAGTGGTAGGATTAGAGCATGTGAGCTCTTCATTCATATTCCTTCCAGTCTTAGTTATTCTGTGATTCCTTGGCATGGTAACTGACAGCTAACTGATTTATTGAGTTCCTTTTATCACGATGTCCTTGGGAATTATGGTTTTTGTGTGAGTGTGTTTTTGTATGTGGTTGTATTTTAATTACTTTTCTAGTTATGCTCTGTGTTCTGGGGTAGGAAATTAATGTGAAGAATTTCCAGTACAATCTTGTCAGGAACTTCAAATAACTTAGTAGGATGTGATTATCTATGTTGAAATTTAGCCAGAACTAAATAATTTTCCGAAAGTTTCAGCTATCTGGGTTTTCTGTGGGAAAGCAGAACACCCAAGATTGACTGAGACTTGTGGGCCAGACACATTCTGAAAACCAAGCATGAAGAGTTGCAGTGTGTTGTAGAAAGCTCCTTTATTAAAACAAAATTAATTCGCTCTGATTTTAAAGGATAGAAAATTTTTAGTCAAAAGCTGCTAAAAATGATCTTCCGTCCAGTAAGGGAGAATTTGGTAGGATGCTCTGTTTTTCTAGGTGTGTGACAGAAGACAATAATACAGTGACCTGTCCGTGTTTTTGCATCTTAATATCTGAAACTACTACAGTATATGTAGTACAGTAGATGAAAATACAGTTACGTACTCACTTTGGTAATCTAAAATATTTATATGAAACTTCAATTTTGTGAATTATAAGCTGTTACTTACGTATCCACTTTTTTGGAGTATTTTGGTAACTTGTGTAACAAAAACTACTCTCTGAAGTATCTATATCTGGAGTGTCTGGCGTGAGGGCATAAATTGCCTAGTGTAACTTAACATGTGACTTTAAAGAGTTTTCTCTAGCAATTTGTACATCTCAAACTTTAGATAGAAGGCACAAAACTGATAATGCACTCACCATAAATTCAGCTAAACGACATCAGGGAGTTTTCCTGGAAGAGTCTGAAATATCGTTAGATCTCTCTTCTGGAGGGAAAATAGACAAGCGGATCTCCCTGATCCCAAAGAACAGCATCCCCTGATTTTGGACCACTAGTGGGTTTTCCAGGCACTGTTACTGCCGTATCAGTAGTAGTAACTAATGTCTTGACTGCTTGGCTCAGTAACACCTCNCCTGATCCCGAAGAACAGCATCCCTTGCCGTGTTTCAGTCTGTGCTGATTTTGGATCACTAGTGGGTTTTCGAGGCACTGTTACTGCCGTATCAGTAGTAGTAACTAATGTCTTGACTGCTTGGCTCAGTAACACCTCCTTCGCCAAGACAATCTAATTTTTGTGATTTTATTCATATGAACAAGTGATATTTAAAATATGATTTAGCTTTTGTTAGTAGAGATTTGATGTAAATCTACTTATTACCGAATGGGATAATAGGAAGAATATGCTATATAATTTGTATATAAAACTGTGATAAATTTGTATGTATGATAAATATATACAATTGATGTATTCATATATTTTCTTTAGATGACGTTTGTTGTGCAGTATGTGCTTGTTTAGGCAATTAAAATAATCCAGTGATTCCTTGGAAACAAAATTTTGCTAAATAGCTTGATAATAAATTTATGCACAGTCTATTATCTTCTGCAACTTCCAATTTATTATGGGGATAAATCATTTAGGCCAGTTCTCCCTTGTTAGTGCGTTTGAGCGCTCCATCATCAGAATCACAAGGCATCAGAAAAAGCTGATTTGTTCTCTTATTTTTCCCATGTTCCCTGCTCCGTAAGGCCCTTCTGCTTCGTTGCTAAGTCAACACAAATCAGACCTAATCATACAAGTTTGTCCTTTATGTTTCATTGCACATGCTTCACCCTATTACCCAGTGTCCTTTTGCTGGTGCTGGGAGCTCTTTATCTTGGCAACTGAGGTATTTTTTTGGTTCTGTACTTGATATTAAAGTCCAAACTAATCACAGTGATGCACAGATCTAAGGTCATTCTAGCTTTTAAATGCTAATTGTTCTGCCAACAGTTTTCATTTACAAGTATTTTAAAGGCCACACACTCATTTTATTCCATGCGCTAGTCAGACATTTTCTGAAACTAATTAAGAGATATAACTGGTCATTAGAAAATGCATATTGTTCTGTGCTGTTTCTCACTGTAAAAGTGGATTAATTTAAAAACCACTTTAATAAAGTTGTGAAGGTGTGGAATCTACTTTTTTTTGTATAAGTTAATAGTGTTTATTTAATAGAAGGAACCACAGTGTATGGAGGGTTTTGTTTTGGAGGGTTTTTGTCATCACCAGGTGATTGCACATGCTTTATCTGGTGCATTGGTAAATAGTCTATTAAAGTTTGCAGGTGTCTGCTGACAATTACAGTTCCTGCCCTCAGTTCATCTTCACGGTGCAAATCCAGTATTTTAGGGCCTCATTTTTCACAGTTTTGCTGTAAGTCCTTCCCTTATAGCCGTGCAAGGGAGGATAGTGATGGCAGGTCAAAATAAAAGCATTGCAGTTGCTCTTCCCAGGTGGAAATGACTGCAGAAGCTTGGAAACCACTGGAGAATAAGACCTTCCGTAAATGGAAAAGGAGTTTTATTTTATGCTAACTTGGGCTCATGACTTAGAAGTTAATGAAACCATTCAAGTTGAGTACTTTAATCTCACAAATTGGTTATCACAGCCTTGTGGCCACTTCTTGTTTTATAATAAAGCATAACACAAAATATCTGTGAAGGCTTACAAAATTAAACTAAGGGAAGTATGTGCAATTTTGAGCTCATTAGAAGCAATTCATATTTTCATCTGTCTCATTAGAGATGTTTTCATGAACTGGGAAAGTACTTTTGAATCTGTGATTTTTAATTTCCCTGCCAACTGGCGTGAGCTTTTTGGGATTGTTATTTTCTTTTCATTTATTTCAAAATGTTAAAGGAGCAAAAAAAAAAAAAAAAATCCCCACAGGAGAAATAAAAAGAAAGGCAAGGCACTAAAACAAGTGAACTGCAAGAACGTGATAAGAAATGCTATTTTATAGTAGGATTATTCAATATATAGCCTTTCTTTCTTTTTTTTTTTTTTGGTATTTTGATGACATTACATGGAAACAAAACATGCTGGTAATAGAAGATGCAATTCAGGGTTTAGGATGCTCAGATGAAGCACATGGTTTTGAAGATGGTATTCTTGACTTAATGCTGTAACTTTTTTTTTTTTTCTTTTCTTTTTAAATGACAAATTCCCTTAAGCCAGATGTAACTACAGTCTAATGGTACTTACACTTTACAAAGTAGATCTGTTTGACTTTTGGTAGTGTTGACAGGAAACCTTTTCTAGGCTTTTTGTTTTAATGATGTGCGTAGCCCTATTTTAGGGCATACATGCGATGGTACCGTTGGCTACTTAATCAAAGACAGTCCATGAAATAATTAAACCACAGAACCCCGTGCGGGGAAGGAGAGAAGGAAATAAATCATTTAAATTGATTGAAAACTGATGCCAGAATAAAATCACAAGACCAAGTGGGATATTGCGTCTCAAATATTTGACTGGGTTTTGGATTTACTTTTTTTTAAAGCAAGCTTATTACTATTGATGGTGTCAATGCAGTCAGAATACTGTGATTTCTCAGACCCTAATCAGTAGATAATTTTCTCTAGAGCAGTTCAGACATCTTTTTTTCTGTTTAGTCATTTTGCTTTCTGCATCGATTGCCAGCAAGGTTGTCTTTTAGTGCTAGTCGTGATGATGGCTTGTGTGGTGCAGGCATCGTTCTGTTATGAGCAGAACAGAAGCTGCCAATTTATATCATAGAGGTCAGCAAAAAACCTTTTTGTCTGTCATCAATTTTTTGCATGTGCAATTGCATGCCCATACCGTACGTGTTATAGCAATGCACTGTCTTTCTTGTCTGTATAATTTATCATCTTCATGACCTAGGCATAGGCTGGAAAACGCCTCTTGTGGTAATGCCTTTGTAAATGGCATTTGTTTCGTAGTAACAAACTATCAATTTGTGTTGCCATGAGTATCTCTGCACAGAAAATCTGTGAATGGTTTTATTTCATTTGCTTATGAACTCCTACCTTTAGGCCTCGTGTAGGAGGTATTCATTTTTAAGAGGTAAATGCAGTGGACCATACATCTATCTTAAAAGACATTATTGAACATGTTTTACCTGTCACATATTATGCGATAGGTAAAGAACACTTAAAACAAGTTGAGCTCCCCTGCCTACTGCAACATGTTGGGTATTTTAAGCTCTTTAACTTGATGAGATCCTGCCATAGAGTGTAGATTAAAATGCCTGCTATTTGGTGTTTTTGCAAAATACAGCTCAGCAAATAGGCGTAAATATGTCAGATGCTGCAACCCAGTTTAGTTTAAAAAACGAGAAAATGAGCCCAATACCAATATAATCTTTCAGGATAACTGAGCTGCAGAAAACACTTCTGGAAGCATGTAGACTTAGAGAGCAAATAAAATCTTGGTGTCCTGATATGAAGGAGTGTTTGATGACACATTTTTTGTGTTGAGAGATATTTGCATTTTACATGATTTAATAAAAGGAAAAATATTTTGTTTAAAAAGTAGTTTATTTTGGCTGTCTTTGCAATAAGAGTTTGACTTTTTCTTTCAATCCTTTGTTGGGATTATTATTTCATTGCAAATGTTACTGCAATTCATTAAATATGGAAGTTTCTTTCTATAAATCTTGTTACGGTGGTTAAAAAAATATTCTCCGAATGTGGCAGGATGGTTGGGTATTAGAACTTGCTATATTTTTGAAGCTCAAATTACAATTGTATTCTCTTTGCATTTATGCAGCCACGTCTAAAAGCCATGCCTATATGCTACTGACTAATAGGGCAAGTAGGAGAAACATATGGTTCAGCGATTTTTCATATGCCTGCAGGATAGCTGTATTTTTATGTAGATGTGAAGTTTTGATAGTGGCTTAATGATTTCTTTTCAGCTTGATTGTCAAGTTTGATTGCAAATGTTCACATTTATATACATATGTTTGTATATAGCATGTGTGTGTGTGTGCATATATATATTGTGCTTGCAGTGATTGCAGTAAATACAGAAGTAACTCTGGACGTTTTTGAAGCTCTTCCTAGTATACAGAATCAGCATAAAATGTGTTGTTCAGGTAAGCCTTAGAGTTTTGAAGTTCTAACTTCAAAGCTAGACCTAGATTGGGGATTATGTGCTTTAGGAACTTGAGGTTGCATAAAAACAAAATGATTTCAACAATAATGACTCTCTCTTTTTGAGAAGGTTTCCTTACTCTCTTCAATACAGACTCTTGCTGTAAAGTCTTGCTTGAAAATAAACAACAGGCTCTCATCTAGCCAGCACCTCTGCTGAAAAAAAAAAAAAAATTATAACTGTTACCATTGGGTAATTGAATAACTAGTTGGTTATATTGTACATATGTTAGTTGTGATTGATTACCTTTCATGATTCTAATATAGCTACTAGTTACAAATAATAAGGCCATTAGTAATATAGAACTCTATCCCTCAAGCAGTCCACTAGACACATTTTTAAATGTTATTACATGAGGGAACAAACTGCTTTTTCTACAACCGTATGCCCTTAGCATCTTGCATCTGGATTGTTTAGATCTTCTAAGGCTTTTAAAAATCTGAGGGTTCCTCCAGGCTGGTTTTCTATTTCATCATTTGCCATCAGTGAAAGCCAGTAAGAAGAGGTTGATGTATCCAGAGAACAGGCTTCTCAGCAGAGAGGGTGATTCAGACGGTGACTCACGGTGTTTATACTCTCTGTTCATAGGGATTTCTGCATAGAGTTTATAAGATGCCATGAACCTTTTAATAAATCTTTGGACTCCTAGTTTTTCTTGTTTGCTTATTAAGAGGAGATAATACCAAGAAATCGTTTCTGCAGCTTGCCTTCTTGAAACTTTAAGGGTCAATGGACTCATTGCAGTGAATAGTCAGAGATGGGGAAATGTTCACAGAAGTAAATACAGAGATGACTTTTCCGAGAAGAGAACCGCTGCACTTAAAGATACTCAGGGAAAGTTGGTTTCAAAGTAAAAAAAGGGTCATTGAAAGACAAAGCTTGAGCAGATCGTCTTTGAACCTGAAACTACCACACTTTTTCAGGGCAATTCACAGTTTAACAGTGCAAGCACCTGTATCAAATAGCAGAGATGAACAGGTGAGAGCAAGCTGGAAGAACAGACCTCATTTTTACCAGTGAGTTTGCTTTATGTTGATTTAAATGAGTATGGAACTATCACCTTTGTGTTAGGGATGTAATATAGCCCCTTCAATCTCTACCTGATACCTCAGTTCAGAAAAAAATTCTATAGTGATGTTTATATTACAGAGCATTAATGTTTTTTATTTGATTAAGTTATTTTGATTTAATTTAGAGGTCCTCACACAAGTACAAGGATCTCAGTTAGGAGTGATGATCAAGATATTGCTTGAAAAATGAGGCTGCCTGTTGTAAGGCAAATAAATTCTGTATTCCTGCTTTTGCGGTTGTCCAGAGTGGGGACTAACTGGAGTATTTGTTCACTACTTTCTGGCCTGTGTCATTGGATTTTGGTCCCAAAGAAGCTAGAGTTCAAGGTGGAATAAAGAGAAGGGAAAGTGAGAGAGTGCTTTATGCTTATCCCAGCATGGAGTCAGGAGTTGGACAGTGACCAAAAACTAACAAACTGTGAATCCAAGAAATGTTCCTAGGTTCTGTAATGTAGGATTGTAAAATTTTGATTAAACTAGGGTATCTGGGGGAGCCACTTGGTTGATATCTTGGCTTTCTAGGTGACCAAGGTCCTGTATAGTGAAGAATAAACAGCAGCAAGAAACTCTAGTGTAGTTTATAGTAGTGAACTTAGAAGGCTAAATAAAGGCAAAGTTGATACAGTTATTTATTTTTTAAAAACTAGCAGCAAATATTCCTGTAGAGGTAAACTAACAATCCCAAGTAGGTTGAAAGCATTCGGATAAAGTGTTTATTAAAACAGAAGAGTGTAAAATTTCTTGCAGTCAGAAGAGCTTCCTGCAACCAGTTTGATTCAGTTTCAGTGAAAAAGAAATAAAGTTTGTGCCTGTGAAATGTGCCCAAAAATGGGTGTGTTGAGTCCTGTCAGCCAAACCTGTAATGAGGTTAAGTAAATTCAGCCCATGAGGTATAGCTGCACTTTTTCATGGACTCAAACGAATGGAGTCTTCAAGTCACTGAGGCAAAACTATAACAGAATCCAAGGTTGATATTTTTAAGATGAAAAATACACAAGAAATTGTTGATGAATGTTAAAAATGGATCAAATTTGCATCATTGTCAGATATGCCTAAATCTAATTGATCTACAGGATAAACTTGAAGTTCCGTTAGGGAAAGTTCATTTATAATGCATTAGCTACTACACATGTTTTATGAGAAGTGCCTGAGAACAAGAAATAGAAAAACATCCCTGTCAGTAATGTTTAGAACTCAAAACACGTTTCAAATTTAAAAACAAAATTAAGACTGCCTCTTGATTTCAAAGCTATCTTGAAAGTAAAGCAGATTTTCAGTCTATCATAATAGCCCTTTAAACTTGCTTAGAGACAGTTCTGAGCATTGTAAATGGCAATTCCTTCTTTTTTCTCTCCCATAAAATGTTTCCATTTTTTTCTTCACATATTTAAGTAGAGAGTAAGTCATTGTAAGATGTCACTATTAGTCGGAGACTGACAAAGTCTTAATCCTACTTTATTTCTCATTCTAATCAAAGAGAATTTCGGGTGCTCAAGATTGGCCAACCTAAGGTATTTTCAAAAGGGCATAAGTGATCAACGTTTCTGGATTCAATTTTTAAAAACAGGCTGGGAATTTAGAAGCATCCTCCAGAATTTTAAAATTTTATTTTTCTAAGCAACGGTATGGACAGTTGGAATCTTAGTTAATGTTACAGAGAGTATCATGTCAGTTTCCTAATTATCAATTAATTTTATTAGTTTGCCTAGAGCAAAAATGTCAAAGAAGAATATCATAGCAGAGTTTTTCTCAGTATTTCTGTGGTATGTTGATAAGTAAAAATTTAATTTTCCAGTGCAAATAAGTGTGAAATTAACTACACATGAAACTTTTTTTTTTCTGCAGAAGTATCTTTATTGCCTACTTTAAAGTTTACTTGGTAATCTATTTCTAAAGTCACTTTGGTTAGATGCTTATACAAAATACAGCGGATTAATCCAGTTGGCAGGCTGTTTTTTGAAGAAACACTTAATAAAAGGAATTTCATGCAATATACTATTAGAGCTTCATTTACATTAATAAAAGTCTGTTTTCAAACTATTAAGCTACCTTCAAGATAAAAAGAAAGGGGGGAAATCCACTGTATTCTGCATGTACAACCAAAAAGTGATTAGTTTTTGGTGCTCATGTACCATTCTGAGCACAGCGTATTAGAAGAGAAAACAGTGTTTTCCTTTCAGATGAGAAAATATCCTGTCATTTAGCAACAATAAAGTTCCTCTCAAAGAAAACAATAAAGAACATAACTTCAATTTTTTTGATTTCCAGATAGTGAAAATAATGTACCTGGAATATATTTGAGGGAACACTTGATGCAATCTGAAGTATAATTAAATTTCAAAATACAGTGTTTCATGATTATGATTTTTTTTATGACAAAAGGCTTGTCTCTCGTTGGGATGGGACTATTTTCTTATCCATTTCATTGTGAAAAGATTAAACATTATTTTGCATAAATAATTTCAGACAACTTTTGAATCTATTTATTAAATGATCCAATACTCAGAATTGATAGAGTTTTTTGTGATTTTAGAATTAAACAAACATAAAAAAAATAGTTGTTAATTTTCATGATAACATAAGTGAATGTGTGGATATATTAATTATTGCAATGTTGCGTTTATGAACTTGTTGTAACTGATAGAGTTGGCACGTTGATTGGTAGCTTATTGTGTGAATTGCTGTGTTTTAATAAACACAGAACACTAAGATGGAATTGCTATTAAACTGGTATTGCTCTGTTATACAGTTCAGTTCGTGGAAATGGTTATGATTCTTAATAAAACATCAACTTTATAGGTTTAGTAGCAGCTACTTTATATCTTCACTATATCCAACCAGTGTGTCTGTATTTGAATAGATGACATAACATTTTTCATATTTATGTACACAATTATGATAGGTCTTCTATGCATACTATGATTTTATGGATTTTTCGTGTTCATCTGAAGAGTTGCAAACAAGAAAACATGTTTTTCTCTTAAATTTTATTATGTCCAGCATTTCAATAACTTCTCTCACACGGGGTAGTAGCAGTGTTTTAGCTGTACCTACTAGCAGTAAATGATGTATCTTGTTTTCCAACTCCATGAGAAAGTTTTGAGATACTGAAGAAATAGCTAATAGCTTCTAGTTGGAGGCAGGATACATTTCCCAGGTGGTTCAAAAAAAAAATCCCAATGAAGTAAATCAAGAGAAGCTACCCAAGCATACCCTCTGGGTGTACTTTATTTAGCTGAGTTTTGAAATATTTCCCTTCCTGTTTTGGAGTTTGAATTGTACAGTTATCCTCATTTTGAACTGAGGAAATAATTATGACTTAGCATGAAAACCTCCACCTTTCTCAGTAATCTTCAGTCAGCCCTCTGCAGATCATGCTGAATAGCGCTGTGTAAATAGCTTCCCAGCAACTGTTCTTCTAAATTTCAAGCCTAGATTTGGATATGGATACACCAGGAAAAACTCTGCAAATTCTGATAACTATGGAATATTTGTTTTTCCCCCACTTTTAATCTGCAATCATAATCAGACTTTTCTCACAGTCTAAAGCCATCACAATTGTATAAGCGTCTCTTCAGCTTCTGCTATCCTAAGTCTTCATCTATCACATCAGACATTTGAGCGAAAAAGGAATGAAATTAAGATTTTTTTTGATTTCTAAGCTTCATAAAAGGATATAAAGGATATAAATCTTGGAATCATAGAATGTAAATTTTCTTTTCCAACATGTGTGAGATTTCTTTTTGATTTTTCTAAATGTTGGGAAAAGTATGCAGTAGCCCTGTGTATCAGTATACATTATGATCTGATATCAGTGAGAAAAGTCTAGTATTGCTGGAGAAAAGAAGCGCTAAAGTATTATTTAACATCAAAAGGAAAACCTCTCTTTGTCAAAGAGGTTTGAGGGTAAGGACAGTTTGCAAATCAGTGGTACAACTTTCCCACAGCTGATTCCTGAGTATCTCCAATGTGAAACATCTGATTCAAGTTTCTTTCAAGAAATTTCTCTTTCAGAGTGAGACATGAACTAGGCTTCTGTATTCGCATATAAATCTTTTCCATCCATTCACATGCAAAATTGGTGTCTATTGGTATCTCAGGTTAGAAATTCTACTAATGAACAAATGGCTTTTTACCCTTTGATTTTTCTCCAGAATTGTTAAAAATAAAAATAAATAATAATAAAATTTAAAAAAAAATTAGAGAGAGAGACCGGTGTCCCAACCAAGCACTGGTTAAGTCCTGTATTCCTAGGCACAGACTAAGCTCCAGGACTTCTCTAGTCTTTTCTAAGATGGTCTTCAGTTGGCTGGGAAATTTCCAATCATCTCCAATGCCAGCAAAAAAAGGACTATGTTGTAGGATAAAGTGAATTAAAAATTATTGGATATCATTCAAAAATAGGAATAAGAAGTACAATACTAACCCATGTTAATAATGGAAACACATCTGTCTTTTTTAAACTACTGGACATATCCTTTTTCTAGAATATTTTATTCCACGTGTACATGGTATTAATCAGTATTGCCCTGAGGTAATGTAATAGCAAAAGAACATCTATCTTCTAATTCTAATTTATATTCTTAAATGTTCTTTGTGTATGTTATGTAGATCATATAAGCTGATTAGAGATTCCAGTGTCAAGAATGAACCTGAGATTAAACTGCATTAAAAAAAAAAAAGATTTAAGTCTTTTCAATGAAAAAATAATGAAAGTGAACAAATTCTGATAAATAAATTACATGGAAATTCTTATACCTATTTTGTGTGAAGGATTAATGTGACTTCTAGATAGAAAATGTTCTTCTTGAGCTGTTAATGATCTGCCATTTTATTACCTAAATTAGTCCTCAAAGGTCAAAATGTGATCAATTATCCAGTAATTTGGAATCCTTAATTGGCTTCGGGGTGCTTGAAAAGCAAAGCTGATTTTTTTTTTCCTCTCTATTTCATAGCCTGAAAAAAAGGAATCGAAGGTTTGCAGGATGTTTAGAAGAGCAGTTTAATTTGACTTACAAAATAAAAAATATGTATCAGATTTGTTTTGGAGATTTTTTTTTTCTTTCTCACCTTTTTTTTTTTCTCCATTTTCTTTTTTTTTCTCCCAAAAGACTTCGAGAATTCAGCAATATTCAAGTGCACTCTCTTTCCTAAGTCACTTTCCTGGGGAAAAAAAGAGCTCTCTGAGAGAGTGTTCAGTTTCCTTCGTACTGTAAAACAAAGGAGTAAGAAGTTATTTTAATTTACACTGTGTATGACCTGCCATTAATGGGATTTATCTTGTATCATGGAAGAAGAGTAACAGCCCTTGGAATACCACATGAGAGCCTATTTGGAATTTGTAAAGACTTTAACATTGGAAAATAAGATAGTGAAATTGTGTTACTAACAGATACAGCTATGTTATTGTTAAAATGTGGAACTATAAAACTGCATAACTATGAGATTTTAGATAGGAAGCTCTGAAATGTACAACGGGTGTTAGAGGAGACATTATTTCTTGAAAGCATTTAGGTAGCTATGCAGAAGTTAAACACCTAAAATCATCCTGAAAATTTGCCTTTCTATCCCATTCCGAATAAATTTCTGGGTTTACACAAACTTTTTATCTTTGAGAATAACTGCTTCTCTAAGTCTCTGCATGTGCCGTAGCATAACTTTTCAATATTAAGGCAAGCACTTTCAGCATTTGGGATTGGGTTGAAAGTGTTCAGGAAGGATAAAAGCTTAGTGAACTGATTCAGGAAACATCATATTTATCTGAGCCAATTTTTGTAGCTTGACGTTTTATGATTTACTTCTAAGCTGCTAAAAGAGCTTAAGAAACCTTTTCCTTCTGGTTTCTCTCTGTTTCCTTCCACCCTCCCACCCCTCTATGTGCTGCTTAATCCTGCCTGGAAATTGTACAATTAATACTGAAGCAAACTTTGTGGATATTGACTATGCCAAACCTAAAGATGGATGAGATTAGAAATGGTTATGTACTTTGCAGAACTGTCTGATCCATGATAACATTAGTACAGCAACCCAGAGAACTGAAAGATACTGCATAGTTTTTCACAAAATAGAGCTGATAATGTGCAGTAGTTTGGAAGGATGTGTTGAGGATTTCTTATATTTTATCAAGCTATTTATGCACCAAAAAATTAAATTTTCAATCTGCTTTCCATGCAGAGTTACTTGGTATCAACATTAAAGGCACTTCAGTCATACGGGAGCTTGAATTGTTGCTGAAACCCTTAAAAAATGTTTTCCCTCAAAGCTTTTGAGTGTAACAAAAGTTTTAAGCAGTAATAAATAAATAAACAGAAAATGAGCAGTTCACAATAAATATGTTTTGTACTTGGAAACCTTGATCAAAATAGTGTGTTTAAATCTCACATGTTAAAAATGGAAATGAGCACTTGAACGTGCACATGCACAGTCACGGTGACCTGCTAATGATCCGAAAATAGAAGTGTGGTAACACAAAAAATTACATACAAGTTCAGTAACATTATTTAATCTTGCTCTTCCACAACAGGACTACAGAGAGGAAGAAGCGGTGGAGTCATTTGTGGTAATTGGGCAAAATATATTTGCACGTTAATACTTTTGGTACAGCAGTCTTTTTAAAAACATGTTCTCAACGTGCATGATTTAAGCAGTAAACCTGTGTCAGGTGTTGAAATAAGACTGAATGTCCTTTCACAGCCTATTTTAGATTTGTAATACAAAATTAGTAAAAGCAGAAAATCAAGTGGTAACAACACTGCTATTTGGTAACACTTACTTTGGTAAGTGATTTAGTAAGTTGGTTCAAGAACTACTGCTTTTTCTTCTCAACACTTACCAAAGTGCAAAATAATTTCATTTTCATACCAACCTTTAGATATAAATATTAAAATGGCTTTTTGGACACTCATGGGCAACCCGTTCATGAATGCAGAGCCTTCCAAAATATTGCTTAAAAAATTAAAAACATGCTTACTGAAAACACTTGGGAACAGAATTGGTTAGGAAGGCAGTAAGTAGATGTAAAAAGGAAAAAAAAAGAAAACAACTATTTTCTTAAAACATATAACATGCTATCATTGAAATGTGCACAGTTTTACAGTTTTAATTGGGAAGAAGATGATTAAAAGTCAGCTGATGTCAACTGGCTCGCAGTTATCATCTTTTCAATTAAAACTGCTATAGCAACTTGATGAAGGTGTCTAAAACTTTCTGTTAATTGTAGTTTTTATAGGGCCGGTTTTGTGTATTCCCCTGAATTGCAAATTGACTACAATATCAATAAATCTAGTATCTGTCATATCTCAAGAACAAAGAGGTATTTTTGATAACACTTAGGATTAGCAGTTGCGCTCACCATGCGTTTGATCTACCTGTTGAGAAGTGTTGAGAGGGGCCATTTGTGACTTTTTTTTGGTTGAAGTTCTATTAATCTCACTCTGCAGCACCCTCCAGCTCTTTTGGAGAGTCTATCTTCAATTTTTAGTTGTCCACATCTACGTCAATATTAGGAATTTCCATCCAGCACACTTTTGTTGTTTAGTTAAGTTTTTAGGTCAGATATTAAATAAAATTTTGACCACTCAAAAATTGATTGTAGTTCATCAGATTCAATACGCAAGCTTGATTTGTAAAACATGAGTGCCATGGATTCATAAGCAAAGCAGTAGAAATCATTGATTAACAGTATCCTTGTCAAAGAGAATCTGCTTCCAGACTTCCATTTCTAAAAGTTATTTGTGAACATTGCAATTGCTCTCTTCCCAAAGGAATGGCCAAGAGAAAAAGGTAATTTTTGTTAGAAAAAGGTAATTTTTGTTACATGTTTTGAGAATGTATACTACTTTTATACAAAAAAAAAAAAAAGTAAATAAAAATAATTTTGATTCTTCTGGGCTTTTTGTTCTCCAAAGGTATTGAATTGTTATGTCTTTCTGTTATTTGCTTTGGTGTTATTGTTTTGGGGTATTATATGTAACTTTCCTGGGCTGTGTGGTTGACTCTCTCGGCAATTACCGCATACCGAAAAACACTAATCCGGAAATTTCACAGTTTTTATCTGTGAAGAAGAATAATTAACTATAAATTTGCTGTCCAGCCTGCCTATCCTCATGTTGTGATCTTGTGCTTAAAATTAATGTCATATTTTATGCTACTTGTTACTTTTTATGAGTGCATCTATGTTACCGAAATGCTTCGAATTACAGAAGCATCGTGTTGGTGTCCCATGGACTAATTAGTACTTTAACTTGCACAGAGTAGGCTGATCCTAAAATACTACTTTATAGCAGCCTACTGCTACCTTATGGAGAACCTTGGCTTTTTATGAAGAAATGGCAGATAGAAGAGTTGAAGTGTCAATTTTTCAAAGTAGGGTATGTGATTATGAAATTATTTGTACATGCCAGAGTTCTCTAGTCTGGGCTTTTTCAGAGACACTTTCAATGCCTAGACTAGCTATACAATTCACGCAGTGGGAATACTTGCAATTTATCCTGTTGAATGTTCTTCAAGAATTTGCTGAGGATTGAATTTTGTCCTCATAAAAATAAATAAGTAAAATCTCAATTTTCTGGAATCCCGTTGCAGGCTTTTTTGTAATTATCAGCACTTGAGATTTTAAGCTGAAGCTGTACAAAGATTACATTAGCATAAAATGTTGTGTTCTTTTGATTGAATATATTATTTGAGAGAATATTCAGCAGTACTAAAGGTAGGAATAAGAAATTATTACCTGCCAGGTGATAAATAGTACTCTGTTGATGAGAAATATTTTAGAAAATGCTAATTGCTCAGTTGAAGTTGACACTTAATCCAGTTAAAAATATGCCGTAAATCCAGCTTTGAAAATTCAGTATTAAAGTAATGGGGCTGTTTGAATTGTAGCAATTACCGATTCCAAATTAGTGGGTTCTCCTTTGAAATTTACCTGTCACATCATATTTTGTCACATCGCGTAGTTCCACTTCATTACACATTGGCATATAATCCTGATTGGTAAAACTGCAATGAGATGATCAGAGCACCACTTTGTCTTTGGTGCTTATGATTGAAAAGAAACCCAAAAACTGCAATGCAAATAAAATGTTTTACTGATTACCCAGCTACGTTTTGTAGCTCTTATTCCGGTACGTCTCTGTACAAAGTTTCTTTCACCTTGCTTAACCCCTTTATACTCCTCATAAATTATTCTGTTTTGTTTTATAATTCTCCTCTTGTTACTGCATTTTTAAAGCACCCAAATATCTGCTTCGGTCTGAACCTATATTGCCTTTAATAGTGCTTCTGCTTCTAGTTGTATTACGTACGAATGAGGTTATCGGGTTTGCCCAAACTTGAAACTACTGAGCATTTAATAGGACTGCGGCTCAGACTGGTGTCTTTCATGTGTTTAGCGTCTTATAAAATCTGTAAACCTGAGAAATATTCTCTGCACAAGCTTACCTAAATCCTGTTACTTGATGAATTTTTAATTTTTTTTTTTTCACTCAGCTAGAGTATCTGTAGAACAGAGAAGAGCCCCCTGAAGATTTCAAGCATAATGTGTCTTTCTCTCTTAGAAAGAACCCAGGAGCGAAAATGCTAATGGGATATGTTTATTTCTACTTTTATTTTTGACCAGCAAAGACTAGAGACAAATGTGATGAGCAAAGAAAACTTAAACGGGGTGGCTCGGCCTTTAGTTCTTGGGCATACGGCCGAGTGGTTACAGGTGTTCTCATTCCTCACTGCTCCGCATTGTTTCAATGAATCTACTTTACAGAGATTCTTTAGAGCAAAATCACTCTAGATTTGCTCAATAACAAACAAAATGAATGCCTGGGGTTTCTTCTCGGTTACAGATTTTTAGAGCTGAAGTGTTTAAGACAACCCTCTTCCTAAAAGTACATTTGTGACACTTTCTCCGGTTGGATATAGAGATAGTGCAAGAAAGGGGTCATGTGGTTTATAAGTGAAATATTTTTGGCATTGATTTCCTATTGTGTTGGCTGTCTCTTGATTTTTCTTTTCATATTTTCTTCTTTTCAGGAAGGTGAATTGCTGAACTTTTAAATGGTGAGATCTTCTGTATTTTATTGATATGAGAAAATTACATTTAATCTCTGATTTTTTTGCAATGGAGAGAGTATCCCTTATTCTATTACCCCCCCCACACCCACTCTCACACCTTCCCCAATGCTTCAGAACCTGCAAAAACATTTTGTACAGCAAAACGTGCTTCAGGCAGCTCCTTGTGACATAAGAACCAATACAGCAAGGCGTGAAAGCACATGCACAGCATATGCAGTGAAAACGTGAGTTTGGCTCAGGATGCATTCTGTCTTTAATGAACGATATATAAGAATGATGCCCAGAATTGTGTCATTTTCTCAATAACATGGAAAACAGACCCATCCCTTCATTTTGGCCGAGACATTTGGGTAACTGAGGAGGGAAACATTTAAGAAAAGCAGCTGATTTGCATCGAAGATCAGATCCAAAGAGCAGATGTAATTATGAAGAGCTTCACAAGACAGAAGAGAACAACTAACTGTTCTCTTCTGTCTTGTCTATTGCTCTTCCCTTGTTGTGAGTATTGGCCACTGGGCTGACAGCAGTAATGATCTGACATTTCTGCATAAAAATAGACCATTCGACCCTTCTCCTTTGAGTCTGGTCTTTGAGCGAACCCCTCTCATGCTAGAGTGTAGGTACAGGGATTTGGGGTGTTGGAGTTTCAAATGTGATCATTTACTCTGGGAAAAAGAAAAGAAACAAAGACATTGCCCCATGTGTAGTGTATAATGGGTTGCTGTCCTCATTTTTCACTTGAAACCAATCGTTACAGTGCTGCAGTGAGCAGTGCCTCATCTATACATATATATCATTTTTCCAAGGGATACTCTAGAGAGGATATAGATCAATATCAATTCATTTTTTTTTTCTGGTAATGGAAAATATTTGAACTGTTCAGTTATTGGGCACAAAGATGACTACTGGGGGTGTTGTGCTTTTTTTCTCTACCCACTGCCATGGCACTTCAGGTGTGTGTTAACCTGTGGCTTTGTGTATTTCTTGGCAGCTGCTTTAAAGATTCCAAGTTACTTAACGCTGTTGATGAGATGTAGTGATACATGATTAGCAAAGAAACAGTCAGATATTAAGAAATGCAGTTTGGAAGTATGTAAATCCTAATATTCTCTAGTCAAAATGTTCTCTGCTAGCTACAGTTATTACAATATTAAGTTATTAATCATAAACATTCAGAAACAGACATATTTGTTCATAAATACTTGTACTGTGAAAATACTTTTGAGCTACATAAATCTCAAAAATAGGGCATGAAAGAATAATAGAACATTAAAGTGAAACTGCTAAAAAATCTGAACTATGTTATAGTGGTGATGGTGTAATGGAACAATGAGGAAGAAGGGAGATTGAGAGCAAAGTAGACTGGAATCTTCATCTGTGTTTTGTGTATGAAGAAAATGCTACAGTTTTCTTGGTGCGGCTGTTACAGGCTGTGTGAGTGTGAAACAGGGCCCTTTATCCTTCATAGTCAATCAAATAATTTCTAGTGAAATTTCTTGTTAAGTAACATACTTAAATTCTTTCCATGAACCGCTGCTGAAAAGCATTGACCTAAAGATGATAAAGTTTGACTGTCATTTAGAGGTGAACCGTAATGGCAGTGTCATACGTCCACAGTATTTACCTATACTTAATAGCTGTTTTACTGCCTCATCTATTTTACTTATCTTACTTTGAAAATCCTAGCAGTGTAGGCAAATGTTGAACAAAACACAGGATTGCGTCCTTGGGCTTTGTTTATATCCCTGGCTAAATGCCATTTCTAGGCCAAATAGGTTTTGAGAGGCTATATAATAATATTATCAAAAATGTTATATTTTGATGCAGTATCCAGTTCAAATCTGAACTCTTTTTTAAGTCTGTCTCTGACAGTGAAAATGGGAAAGTTTTTATCTGACCTATATTGCCAAGAAGAAAAAATATTTTCAGATGGTTTTTGAAGGAGTTTAGTTCTTAAATTGTGCTTTTAACCAGTAGTTCTCACTTAATTTTTTTTTGCATCTCTGTGTTAGCATTCAAGAAACTTCTTCAGCAGATTATACGTAATTTCCAAAAGTCTAGGTTATGTATCTGACCTTTGTTTTTTTTTGATCGGAAATCTTAAAGTACAAATATGCCTGTCTAATCATATTTTATCTGCTGTGGGTCACTGAATAAGCTGAAAATTAATTGAGACCTCAGTTACTCCGACTCTGGTCATACAGCAGAAGAGGATAACTGACTAAATGAAGCATTGCATTAGCTTTTAGAAATCTCAATATCATTCATAAACTTTTAGCTAAGTGATAAAGGAGAGTTTGATAAACTAAATAACTGTAAGTACTTATGCCTGGGGATAGTCCCATGGAAATCCATAGTGGAGAAAAAAACTGAATACTATGTGCAGGTATCATAGAAACCTCAGGAATGATTTCAGTCCATAGTGGATTGTTTTGTTTGTTTTGTTTTTCAAGTCCACTGAGAAAAATCTGTAGAGGAAATAAAGCACTCCCTTGACTACCTTTTTTTTTGAGGAGGAGCGGGGGGGATATGTAGGTTCATCATGTTTTGAGTTGGATTATCATTCCATATTAAATTCCTACATCCATTCAACGAACTGAAATTTGGCCTTAGGGCACCTAGATCCTTATGCAAACCACAGTGGAAAGAATCCCTTATGGTCTAATTACCAGTAACTGAGGATTTAAAGATCAGATTGAGTACTCTTTAATGAGGGAAATCATTAGAGTTATTACAGAAAGGGTCATAAAACATATATTTTCTTTGAAAATGTATCCCTTTTTTAAGAAATTCAGTATATTTAATTTTTTCTATTATTGTACTATATTAGTAATTAACTTACCCGCATGTATGGTATTACTGTAAGAAGTTGGAAAGAGGTTTTTTTTGACAGTTTTAAATAAATATTTAGACTGGGAGTGTTGCACAGAGGGAGAAGGGAAACATTTTTTTTTAATCTATATATCTATTTGAAAAAAATACATTTTATGCATATTGACTTTGTTTCTGAAGATACTTCTTAACAATTTGAATGTTATATATTACCTACCTGAATATGCTTTGTAATATTTAATAAGGAAACAGTATCTTTTCTAAGACAGGTGTGCTTTTTAGTGTGTCTCGGTAAGATTCAGTAGATCTGGACAGGTAAGACAAGGTACAATAAAACCAGTAAAGATGATGCTCTATCTTGAATTGCAAAACCACTTGCAATTGCATTGTTCTTATGGGAAGGAAATGCCTCCACCTTGGAATATGCGAAGTAGGCAGTGTAAGTTAATAGCAAATTGGTGCCTACAAGGTAAAATGTGAGGGTTTCGTTGTCTGAGCAGCTGAGGATTTCTACAGGTTCTGGAGTTAAAAGAGAAACTATATATCCGTCAGCTTACACCTTTAAAACAGTAGCCTCAATACTTATGTGTAAAGGAAGAATAGAAGGATCATCGGCAGCCACCCCCAACGTCCATATAGCCATGAAAAGAAGTTTTGAAAGGACTGAGCTGAGTTGATAATTATCATCATTAAGCACTTTTTAATTCTCTCTTGTGCTTCGGAGGCAAAGTTCCAGCTAATGAAGGAATAAAGATCGGAACTGAGCTTGGGAAGGCATAATGACCTGTTCCAAATTCCAAGTGATTCACTGTTGACTTGGCTGTTTCGGAACAGCAGTGTTTCTCTGGAGGAGGATATGTGTGTGTGTGTTCTCTGTGCCTTTCGTTTAGACCTTTCCTGGGCTCTAGCTGTATTCCGACTGCTGCAACCTGCTAGTTTGGAGTCATGAATTTGCCAGAGGATGATGGCTATTGCCAAGTGACTGCCACCAGAGTAGAGGGTACATGATATTCTCTTTCATCACAGAACTAGCTGCAGCAAAAAGAGTGATGTTTATTTAATCTGAAAACTGTTGCTGTTCACTTTCCCCTCAGACTTCTCATGCCATCTTTAACACAGATTTCTAAATGCAGTCGGAGGTGTCTTCCAGAAAACTCATCAGAAGAGGGTATCCAGAACCGGAGAGTGTTGCAATTCACAGAATTACGGGATGGTTGAGGTTGGAAGGGACGTCTAGGGATCATCTAGTCCAACCCCTGCTCCAGCAGGGACACCCAGGGCAGGGGCACAGGGGCATCCAGGCGGGTTTGAAGATCTCCAGAGAAGGAGCCTCCACAGCCTCTCTGGGCAGCCTGTGCCAGGGCTCGGGCACCCTCACAGTGAAGACGTTTTTCCTCACATGAAGATGGAACTCCGTGTGTTTCAACTTGTACCCGTTACCCCTTGTCCTGTCACTGGCCACCACTGAGAAGAGCCTGGCCCCATCCTCCCTGCATTCTTCCCTCAGATACTTGTACCTGTTGATCAGATCTCAGTCTTCTCAAGGCTAAACAGGCCCAGCTCACTTAGTCTTTCTTTATAAGAAGGATGCTCCAGTCCCTTCATCATCTCTGTTGCTCTGTACTGGACCTTCTCTAGAAGCTCCACGTCTCTCTTGTACTGGGAAGCGCAGAATTGCACATTATACTGTGAAAAAGTATTAACCCACCTGTGTGTTAAAGGCAGGTAAGTTTTAAGGGTTTTAACAGAAATTACACTATTAAATGCCACAGGCAGCTGGGAAGTTGCCAGATTTATATAAACCTCTTTATTAATTTGTACCAAAATATATTTTGTATGACTTGTTCTATGAAGTTAAATGTATGGTGTTTGAATGCAAAGTCTGTCTAATGTTATCTGAAACATTGATTTAAAGCTATCAAATGAATTCAAAGGAAGCTGATTGAAATTTATGGAAATGAATTAGAAGGATTTAATTGAACATTTATTGAAAGTAATTGAAATTAACAAAGGCTATTGATGGGGATCAGAAGTAATTAAATTAATGGGAAGAAATTGGGCTTAATTGAGATTTAATGGAGAATTACTGAAATTGAATGATATTCAATGGAAAAAAAAATGATAATCCGTCTAATAATTTTAAAGATTGATTTTAATGATTTTCAATAATGAAAAGCTGTTATTTAGGAAAATATATAAGAAATGGGTATGAATATACATTTCTTTAGTTTTCTTAAGAATATTTCTATGGATTATTGTAATGGGCTCATATGCTAAAGTATTTAAACTCTTCAACACAAAATCATAATGAATATGGTTTCATGAACTGTGAGCAGAGAATATAGTGCCTTTCAATGCTTCTTCAATTTCTGTTATAATTAATATTGAAAGAAATGAAGTGTGCCTGGATGAAGAACTACCAGACTTACTAGTAATTTTCAGTACCATCTTTTAAGGAAAATAATTTATCATGATTATGATATGGCATTTTCTGATGCTGTTGCTTGCAAGGGCTATGAATTCTTATTTCAAAGTGACCCCAGTTTTAGATGGCTAGTAGAAACACATTTTTTTTGATTATTTTAGAACCTAAATGCACAGATTCTGAAAACTACAGGGTCTTTTTAGTTGATAATTGAGGTTAGAGACGAAGAGAGCTTCTCTGTAGGAATACAGTGAGATTTTGAAAACAAGAGTTAAGTCATACACTCATAGCCAGGAAAAATAGGCTATTTCTTTCCGAGTGTTCCTTCTTTTCTTCACCTGTGCAAACTACCTGTGCATGTCTTAGAGCTCCTGTTGGCCACTAAGGCATCCTAGTTATCATCTTAAGTTGTTGGAATTTGTTGTGTAGAGTGGTGGACTTGCTCTTGTGTAAGAATTTACAGATGACGTTGTATGACATTCATGAAAATTGTTTATTTTGATTATCTCTGTTATTGATGTGTGTAGTATGGGAATCAAATGGGGGAGAGAGTGATGTGAAAAGAGTTGCGCTGACAGTGAAGGCTGATGACAACAGTTCCACTGGTTATTCAAATAATGTTTGCTCTTCTCCAATTGAACGTGTTTGTTTCCTGTAGTCCTTGCTTAATCTTTAATCTTTATAATCTTTGGAGTGATATAACACAAAGAAATATATTAATAAATGAATCTGTAAGCAGGAAAACTCAGGTATGTGTACAATAAAAGTATAAAGGTGTATGGTGTTATATTGTCTGTGGTTTCATAGGAATTTGTATTTTGAAAAGCAGTAGCTACAATTCTGTAGTCTTTACGTAGGCAAAAGTCCCCCCTGAAGCTGGTCCTAAAAAGGGTAGCTCTTCATCTCCTGTAAATGAGTTTTGTTTTCTCTATACATTTGAGAATAATATCCCTTTCGGATATTTTCAGAAAGCAATGAGTGTTAATGATTTGAAGAAAAAAATCATTATGATTTTTAAACATTAATCATGTTCATAAAAATAATGTTTAATGATTTTTAAGAAAAAACTTGAGGAAGGCAGTTTTGTAACTGAGTTATGATAAATCTACTTACATAAAATTATATTTTCCTATGCTATTTCTCAATATATCTGTGCCTTCTTCAGAATGACTTATGCCAATATTTGACGTATACAAGAATTTCTCAAACTCAAAAGCATTTCCCTTCGGATATTTGCGAGATAGATATAGAATTTGAAGCTTCTTAGCAATTGCATTTTTCTTGAGTAAAATTTGATGTAATTTCACTGTACTTGGAAAGCATACATAAAAGAATAGAATGTGGGGATAAGGAAATGTTACCATGCATATAGTTCATAAGTTTTACCTTAACATAATGACAAATGCATAAAAACTTTAATTTTTTATTTTCACTAAATCTGTGCATTGAAAACATCTTTTCTAAATCTAATGTTCAGCAGATGGGTAGCAATTTCTTCTGTAGTCCAGCGTCTTTAAATCTAGCTGGTGTGTTGATCCACTGGCAAGAGGACTTGGATTTTTTTTTTCCCATAGATGAGACATTCTGAAGTGAACATCAATCTTGCCTAGAAAGGCCTGTTTGATGTCAGTCAAAAAATCGAAACAGTGAGATGCTAAGAAGCCTTTTTTTGGTAGGAAGTGTTAATATGAATAGCTGATTGAAGTAACTACTGAGGTGTCTAATCATAAAAGATGTTACAATTCTAGATTTTATGATTTAGCTTAGCTGCCTAATGCTTTGCTACATCTTTGTCAATGCAGTAGAATGCCAAATTCAGGATACAATATTCTGTTTTTCTTGATATGTTGAGTTTTTCTGTTGTTGTTGTTGCATTCCTTTATAAAACATACCCAAAGATCTCATTCCCTGAATGGCTCAGTCTTTGTCTGTAGTCCAAATCCCATTTTGATTAACTAGCTTAAAAGCTCTCTATAGACTTCACTCTCATTCTCTGTGGTAGTTCAGACCATGTTAGATGCTTCCTTGCTGTTTTCTTTATCAGATTACCCATTTGCTTGCTTTAACACGGGTATGAATTTTCAGAAAATAATGTTCAGCTAACCTTCTCTAGCATAGCACACTACAGAAATTACTTCAGGAACATCACTGGCAACTGCAAAATATCAGCTTGATTTGGAATAATTTAAACCAAGTGTTCTGATTTTTTTAAGTCTATATTAAAGTAATTGTGATGTATTTACTCTTGTTACATAATTCTGTTACATTTGCTTGCTTAAACATTTAATTGAGAAAGGATAAATAATTGTTGACCCTAACAAATGCACACACAAGAAAAATTGGCTGACCTTCAGTTCCAGTGCTCTAGTTTCCCTTGACATTTCCTTTATTTTGAGTTATTACATCTGCCCTAGCAAACACATTTATAAGTAGTTTCATGAGTAAAGTCAACATTTAGTTAGATGGAATAAAGCTAACAATGGAAGGATTGCTTGTAAAACTAAAATTATTTGGTTTAAAAGAGACCAAGCAAGCTGCATGAACACTTAAGGGTGGCATAGCTTAACTTACCATGTGCCTCGTGTGTTTCTTCTATGAAAACTTTTGATTTAGGTAGAGAGTCTCAAAATGGAAGGTACAGAGTATCCAGGAAATAAATGGTTTTATAGGATGTGTGTATGTATAGCATATGATGTTTCTGTAGAGGATAGTGAATAATCTGTGAGCTTTCTATATGTTTTTAAAGCAAAATAAGTAAATTTATGTCCCAAAAAACACTTTTGTAAAGGAACTTAGGGCAAGTGGGACAAGGGACTGCACTTTATATTTAAGAAGCTTTTTATCTCATGAAAGTTAGCATCCTTCCCTGTTGCTTCGCTTAGTAACTGATAGTAAAAATACTGAATTTTTGACTAAAGGAAATGCTCAGATTTAAATGACAGAGTCTGAACTCAAGGAACTGAAAAATTTTCACTTCATCTACTACATACTAAAGCCTGCTCTTAGACCACAGATTCAGTTAACAATTAGGCAAATTAACGTAATTTATAGAAATGCAAAAATTATCACTACATATTAGCATTAAGATACATATATGTATATTTATAAAGTTGCAACAGTAAGTTACTCATTGAGGGCACTTCAGTCACAACCTTTCTGATTTACATAATAATCTTGCATTAGTTTCTTTTTTTTTTAAAAAAAAAAAAAGGAACTAAAAATGCAAATCAAGACATGAACTTAAGCAGCTGTTGTTTTTCAGTTATGTCAAAAGCTCCACAATCTTCAGAAATTCGCACTTGGCAAGCCTCATGCCATTGACTTCAGTGTCAGAGCATTTTGGGATCTGGTGCTTGTTCGCTTCCACCGGATAGCAGGTGTTCAATCAAAGTTGTTAATGTATTTTCTGTGGATCTCATATACTTTAAAAGAAGGTAATTAGAATTATCCACAGGTACTTTGAAACCATGAATAATTCATTTCCTGTGCATCAATAAAATAATTATTGCATATTATCATTCTTAGGTTTCTACTTCAATAAGATTGCTCACCTCATGTCACTGTCATAGTAGTGTGCCTTTTTATTTTTCATATTAATGAAAATTACCAGTAGAATGAGGAAAATTGCAATAAGATTTAATGTTACCTGCAAGCCTTTTCTGTTGTATTACACTGAAATGATATAATATCTGGGTTCTGACTAATCGTAGATGGGTATTCTTGCCCACTTTGGCCTCTCTTGAATACTTTCCAAGATAATTGAAACTGTCTCTCAGTGCTATTACTTAGCTTAATTATCTCCATTTACTACAACTTTTGCAAATTCACTTTCTCTACACTTGCAAAGCTTTTCTTCCATTCTTGTCCCTTTATTTACCTAGATTACACTGCAGGAATTAACTGCAGTCTTCATCCAAGATGATTTGAGATGAGAGTACTACTGTCCTCCTTAGGAACTTACCTATAAGCAAGTTTTCCAACAGGACTAATAAAAAAACCTCTAAAATGAAAGGTATTTAAATTTTTTTGTTTGTTTGTTTTCTGTAAATGTAAACCACAAAAATGCTAACAAACGGATGATTTGGGGGGATTTTTTCAAAAAATATATTTGCTACAAAATTTTAAAAGATTTTAAAACACCTGTGTTTTCTGTTTGGGGCTTTTTATTGTCTTCTTTTTTTTAAGCAGCTAAATGCTGACATTTTAGTGCCATATCTACTCTTAAAAGGCTTAGAAGAATCCTTTTCCTGTCTGTGCAATGAAAAAGACTTGGAAGTTGCAATTGGTCCTCCAATAGGACTGTCTGTGAAAGGCTATGGAGAGATTGAAACTTGGGATTTGTATGAGTCAACCTTTAGCTATGGTTAGTTCTTCTAGTTAAAATAAATAAAAACAAAACAGTTTATTTTCTACATTTAGTTTTAAAATAAGTGTTATTTTAAATTTAGCTTAAATCAGGTCTCTAAGGTAGGGATTCTAGATCTGTTTCCATTAGTATTACATTACTGAGATGAATCATTACTCGGAGGATCAGACACGATCAGGAGGTAACTACTACTTGGTGGGTTTGGGTGAGTACTGCATCCTCGAGCTGCACTACAGTTTTGGTTGCTACTTTCTTATGATGTATTTTTTGCAATAAGAATGAGTTAATATATTAAGTCTCAAAAATTAGATTCATCTTGACCAGCTTGACCTTGAATTTAGTTTTGAATGAATGATTAGTATTAAGTGAAAAATCAGATCTCAGTTACTGATGTTTAATGAAATGTGGATGATACTAAACCAAAACATACTACATTTTCCAGAACTTTTTTGTCATTCTTCTCAGAACTCTGTCCTCTTTTGTTTTCTCGATTAAGCAGATATTTAGTGCTGCACCTGCCTACCATTTTTGTTTGTTTATATTTTGTTTTGCTTTTAATAGGAGGGCCCTGTTCACTGAGATCCATGTTTACATATTCAGGAAACTACACGGAGGGGAGAGGGAAATAATGTCCATCAGAGTAAAGCTGTAACTTGAGGCTGCAATTATCTATACCAGGAACAAGCTGATGTTCTTTTATTTTGGGGATTAGGATATTTCTTCTTTGTAAGCTGCCTTTGTTACATTGCCTTAATGTTTGTTGTAAACCAAAAAAAAAATGTATTCTGTTTAGAAAAGGGAAATTGTGTTCAGAATATATAATATCCTTTAGAAACACTATTTTTCCCAAACTCAATTTTTTCCAAAACATTTACCTTTAGTCTTTACTTAACCTGTCCCTTTTTTCCCCCCGAAGTTGCTTAATTTAAAGGGTAACTAAAAGGATTATCATTAAGGATCTTATTATATGCTTCTTACAAGTCTAAGACCATTGTTTCAGGTAAATAATTTCCTTAGAATGCAAAGCAGAACTTAATTCAATTAATGGAACATAAGTATGCAGGCTATAAGCAGAATTATGAAAATTTCAATGTGCCCAAATTATGCAAATGTCCATTAAAAATTAAAACAAACAAAAATGCACCAATAAAAAAATGCCCCAAATCATGCTGTTCTCTGGCAAGATCACGGATCTTAGTCTAAGAAAAACAGTAAATAAAATCTCTTATTCTTTCATTTACTTCAAGGTGAATGAGATACCTAAATTTACAATTAAAATAAAAGTTAAAAATATTTCTTAGGAAATATGGGCTCTCAATTTAAAGTAGTTATTTGGTGCTCACAGAATATTTTCTGCCTATGCCTTTAACACTGGGGCATGGCACATACCTGCAACCTGCTGTTGCTTATTTTTGTATTAACTTCAAGTTTATTTCTGGAAATATATTTTCCTGCTTTTTATTTGAAGCAGAAAGATGATTGTACTGTATGTAAACATCCAATTTAATGTGAAGATTGCCAAAATACCATGGAAAATACTCGGGGTGAGATAGTAAAAGTTTTATACGGAATTCAGCAATATCACTGCTTGATGGCTTCTTCTTGCTCTGGATCCAGGTATTTTGCACCTGAGCACGTGTCAAGAGTGACTCATTCTGAATTCTACTTCTAGGGCTTTTCAGGCATGTGCTGGCATCAGGGTCCTAATCAGTGACAGCAATGTCCAAACGAGTGACTGATGTAGTGCAGTGGTATCGATGGACTTTAATTTAGCCTTGATGCAGTCATACTGTTTAAATAGATTATTAGCTAGTCCATGAAGCGGGATGCTCATTGCTGTGTTGGCCTCTCAAGCGGTGTGCTCCAGTGCAACCTGCCAGGTCACGTAGCTTCAGTGTAAGATTTGCTCCTTTGAGCTGCTCTTTGCCGTAGCGTACGGCATTGCTTCCAAAACCCTGCACAGCTCATTCCTGTTCCAAAAATCCACCTATTTTGGCGCTGAGCTTCGTTTCGAGTGTGGTAGTTTGATCAGCCCAAGAATCTCAACCTTGGATGGAGAATGGCCAGGGCTCTGACGCTTTTCTAGTTGCTCGTGTAGTATGACATGGCTTCATTTTGCCTTCAGGATATGAATATGATTGTTGTTTGCCCAAGTAGACTTGGAAGATTTTTTTTTCTTTTTTAATCTTTTTCTCTTGGAAGGATTTCATGTAACTGATTCACTGCCCTTGCAGGTACTGTAGATACTAGCAACATCTTAGTCTTCTGTCTTGTCTCCTTTAATTTCAAAGCAGCAATTCAAAACTTGAATTAACTGCTGTATATTTGACATAGAAGTGTCCAAATAACATACAATGACTGCTGACCGAGTACTCTGAGTTTTGTTTTCTGCTGTCAAAGTCTATGAAACAATGAATATGGGTGAAGAAATTGTGTATGCTGTAATGCTGTAATATTCATTTAAACAGAAAAAAGAAATGAAAAACAACTGCACCTGGGGAAAAAGATTTGGAAAGACACCTGGAGATGTTCCAAATGTGCTCTTTCTTAATAATTAGCACATCATACACCTAGTTAGCATCTCATAAATAACCATAAAGTAGTCATTTAATGAATCATTTTACTTGTACTGTCAGAGGTTACAGAAATAGAAAAACGGTTTGTTTATTTTAAGAGCAAGGTGTGGATGTTCTTTCAGCATGGTTTAAAAAATTCAGATAAGAAAATTGACATCCATTATATTGTAGATCAGCTGCCTTTTTAATCTTACCTTGTACGAGTTGGGCTTGCTCACTGGCATCAGGTACATTGCTGTTCATATTCTGCTTTCTGCTGTATTCCAGAGGATGTCTTTGGTTGAGCCAGGGGATGTTTCCTGACTGCACATTTTACTAGGTCTGTATGTGTGAGATTCTGCGTGGGAACTCTGTTTAGGTGTGGAAAGCTGCTAGGTTTCCCAGCTCTGTGCTACTCGGGTAGATGCAGTTACTCAGGTAGATTTGCCTTATTATTGTCGGAACATAAGAATTTCTTGCTGACCGTGGGCAAGCTTCTGTGTGTTCTGATAATCCTTTCTCTAGCAATGGGCAGTATAAAGTGCCTAGGGAAACATATAAAAAGTGGGAGTTTTGTACAGTTGTTCCTTCACCTGGCATGGCTTCCCAGGTGGCAGGTATCACCAATTTATTAATCTCTTGAGATAGGAATTGCATTGAAATCAATGGGTATAGTAAGAGCTGATGGACTACCTGCGTAAAGACCTCAGGCTGGGTCTTTTATGTCTTCTGATTTTTACAAGTAAAGATAGACATGACAGCTGCCTCCTCTTCAGAAGAGACTGAGTTGAGAAAACCTTGGCAGGTTTCTTAGTTACTATGCTAGTTTTAGGCCTTAATCCAGAATTGGCTCTTAACATAAATATAACTGGCTGGAGATATTTTAAATCCTTTTGGGAGAAAGAAAGAGAGGCTCAGAAATATTGCACATATACATACAACAGAAACTTTTATCTGAATAGGCTGTAGTTTGATGGTGTAGACATTCCTGAGCTCAAGTACCTCTGAGAGCGCATTTATACTCCTGCTCTTTTTCTGATGTAATAAAAAGTAAGAAAAGAAAAAAAGCAGTTACTGACTTCATTCTATTGTGCAGAATAAGCAAGTTTTAAGTATTGTTTGCACAATGAGAGTTCTTAGCAGAAGAGGGGTGAAATGTTGACCTTTATGCAAGTTTATGGTAAGCCCAGCCTCAGTAGGAAATTGCTCTTTAGGTAGTTAACATCTTATTTTGAAGGGTTATTGATGCAGACAGTAACTCTGTCCTTATCATCATTGATATTGAACATGGAACTCGGAGCAAGGGAATCCCACAGTTAGGGAATTACCTTCTTCCTAAACATTTGTAATCCTCCACACTGCAGTATCAGAAGTACTCATGTGCTCCACAAAAAAAGCGTGTTCAAAGTCTGGCTTTTTCAAACCTGATGTTTTCAGCTTGAATTTAAAAAGTGCTTAGCCTTGACTATCTCTGCTGAAGGTACTGTGAACAATTGGAAATTCAACTTGGAAATACAAAATTATGTATGAGTTAAAGCAAAGTTCTCACTGGAATTAATGAGAGCTTTTCTGGCCCTCAAACAACAAACATTAGTAGTGACTTTCCCGGTTTACTCTTTTTCCTTTTCTTTGTAAAGAGGAGACACTGACCAGTGATACTGCAGTACAAAAGGGAAAAATAACAAAGTAGAAAATGGATAAAATATTGTACCCTCATTTCTTTGATTAAGAATTAAATTATTCAGTTTGAAGTATTTAGTTTGAATGTTGTGGTTAACACTTCTGTTTCTTGTTCGGAGCAGATGTAAATTGATCAATGTTATAGGTAATTTATTCGTCTGGCATCTTGAAGCCTGCTGATTGTATGTATTGGTGGGATAGTGTGAAAAAACAAGGCCTAAAAACCTTTAGAAGAAACTTCGAATAAATGATCTGAAAAACATATTTGCAGAGTCTTTGACATCCATCAGCTTCCTTTAAATGATAAGTAGCAATAAAATGATTGCAGAAAGAGAACCTTAGTGTTACTTCATGTGGTGAGTACAGGGGAGGTATTTTTGGATTTCTTAATGTAGCTTGCTATCCTGTAATGTATCATTAGGTGTTGTCAACAACGAGGAAAAGTGCCAATCATCTTAACAACTAACTACTTTTAAAAAAAGCCACCCGAGTGACTTTAATTATGATGAAGTATTTATGAAATTAAGTTACACTGAATACACAGATGCCTTTTGGTAAAGATCTCAGGTTATTTATTTATTTTTTCCATATTCTCAGGCCTCAATCTTGCAGAGCACTTCAAGGATATGCATACTTTGAAGTTAGTAGGAATTTCTTGCATAGCCAAGGTATTTTAATTAACTCAAAAAATAAAACCCAAAAGACTTCCAGTCCCCTACCAACAAACAGCTGTACACTTTTCCCTCTAATTACATGGCATGTGCTTTCTGTAACTTCCCTTGGACTTCTTTCCTGTGTTCCTCAGTTTGCTTTTGACTTTGCTGAATCAAAGCTGTTAATTTTCATGGATTTTCTTTTGACCTAACAGATTCGATAATAATAACAATAATAAATATATCTTTATCCTAGAGTCTTCAAGAGCCCAGAACTCTGCAAGTATAGGAAATCTGCCTGGAGCCTGGCCAAAATTCCAAGGTATATTTTTTTTCCAATGCCTCTAGGAAGAGCCTGAGGTCTTGCCTGTGTATCATGTGCAGACAGTGGATATATGAAATCTGTGGTACTTCTGGCTTGTAACATCTTGAGGTAGGGATTAAAGTAGTATGGCCTGCTTTAGGAGGAGGCAAAACTGGGAAGATGCACTGATCAAGGCAGATCTATCTGAATTCTCCCAATTTTAAGTCTCCTAAATCCTTCAAACCTGAACTTTTATTGGTAGTGGTGTCGATTTGGCAATTGTGGCTTACAAACCAGGAGACTTGGAATATCTAAATCTTGCTCAGAGGTCTAAATCCCATGTTCTGTATGTACTGAAGTCAACTGTTTTAAGTGCAGTTGATCTTATTAAATGCTCTCTTAGCTGCTGCTAGACCCTAGAGATGCGCATTTCCATCAGCAGACCTACATAAGCTAAGTGTATCACAAGGTTAATAGACATTTTATAGTTGGATCAAACTGAAGCTAGATTTCTAGCCTGTCCTTTCACATTTAGAATAAGGGTACATGTATGTTTGTCTGCTGATGGCTAGGAAATCTGCACACTGGTAGCCATGCTCAAATTACTGGTAAATAGTAGACACATGAATTCCTCCTGTTGTGGTATGTAAATCGATTACTGATTTCCCTGTAGGATTGATTTTATTTCGTCTTCTCCCTAACCAGGTGTGTTTCTGTTTGGCTGTAGTGGAGTCACTCAGTGTTATAGGATCAGTTTCTTTTTATGTGTTTTTGCTGAACTGATTACTCTGCAGTCTGAAATAAATGAAATGGGAAAGCTTGAGCAAGAGCAATCCAAAATATTCCATAGTGTGGAATTAGGTCTTGGGATCCTGTGTTAAATTTCCTGATTGAAATTAGATGGAGTCTTTCCATGCATCTGAGTGCTTTATTACAACAGCTTAAGTAGCTGTTGCTCTCATTTTCTTCTTTTAATTAGCAGAAAATAAAGGACAGGCACCTAGAGCCCAGGCCATGTGGATTCATCCATCTTTTGTATTACTGTCTTCTCTTTCTTGCTCTTCTTTATTTTATTTCCCACTTTTCTACTATATCTGAGGCAGAGTTCATTTTTACATTTGAAAGCACTTCAGAACTCTGCATTGATTTCCGTAACATCCTTTCTTCTCTCCAGAGAAGATCTGGTGGCAGACAGGCAAATTCCAGCTTATTGTCACTCTGGAAGGATAGGAGCAACAAACTAACTCAGTCCTTTCTATCCCTATCTGTATTTTTCTTATTTCAGCGTACTCACTAAAAAAATAAATGTTTTAAGAGATTATTTGATATGACTTTGACATCAGTGTTTTTAGATACTGGAGTATTCTATAGGCAATGCACAGTATGTAAAAAATATTTTTTGTCTTTAGATTTCAGCTTTACAAGCCAAACAGAAGAACAAACAAACAAGAAACTTTCAATTTTAGGCTCCTAACATTCTACATTTCATAGAAGATTTCACTATTTAGTGGACATGCATTTGTACTTTTATATGTTCATCCATGTAGTTAAATATTCAAATCAGAAAATGGTAGCACACTTACTTTGTGCATTTTCTAGGCAAATAAAATATCCTATCTGATTATAATATTATATTTCAGTGATTAGCAAACTAACTCCCAAATAAAGCCCCATATTCCTCCTTTATGTGCAATAGTGAAATGATTCAGTAATGTTCATGTTCTTGCTTCAGTTAAATAACCCTTGCAGCGGTGCAGGGAATGCCTTGAGGGAAGTACAGTGTAGAATGTGACTGGAGAGCAGAAACTAGCACAACAGAATGATTTTTACAATAAATTTTGGCTTTAAAACAAATGGACGGGAGAAATAGAAAGTGTATTTTAAGTGTTGTTTGTCTTTGTAAATCCTGTGTTTGTATGTTCAGTGAGTACTGCTCAATCACATGAACAGTAGGTTAAAGCCATGTAGGTGTCATAAGATTAAATGAGATTAACAAGTCTTTCATTTGCGGTTAATGGTTGAATTATTAATTGTGCTTACTTACATCTGTAGGGATTATTAGAAGAACAGAATGTAGATTGTGTTGTCCTAAGAAGTATAGAATATCTATTTTTAATTCATTGCTGAATTAGCTACACTCAAAGTCTGAGGAAAAGGCTGCTGGCCATCAGCCAGCTGCAATTGCCACAAGTCAAAGAAGCTGCAAGAAGCAGGTCAAACTCAAGCACAGAATGCCAAAGCTCAATTATTTAAACCAAAAAATAAAACAAAACAAAAAAGCTATTGCAGATGATCAAATATGTGGTTGAGAGTATTTGATAGGGAGCACATGGAAACCATCTGTTCTTCTATATGCTAAACCATAGTAATAAATATAGGCAACCATGTGTAGTTAGCAGCTTGCATTTTAGTTAGTACTTCATGCTATGCTCTGACTGACTTTCTAAAGAATATTTTAGATTATGCATATAAGAAATACCCTGAAAGTATGTGAAGAGTTTAGGTTGTGCAGATAAATACTGTGTATTTCTGAATGCTTACTGGCTTTGTTTTGTTTTATTTTTTTAATCTCAGTCTACAAAAATTTGGCGGGTACATGTAGAAGGGGAGTAGGCTTCTTTGTGCTCTGTCATCAAAAGTCGTTTCTAATGGAAAATTTTGAATAACATTATTTTTCATGTACTGTGTAGGGAAGGTGGAGTAACAGCTTAACCTTCTTGGTTGTTGTTTAAAAAGAAATGCTTAAAGAGAAAAGGTATGTGTGGAGATGGAGGGTTTGTTGGGATTTTTTTGGGAGGGAGGGAGGTGAAGCTAGAAATGTTTGAAAATAGATTGGAAATTTTGTGATTCCATTCTGATAATGTAGGACTTTTTAACTGTGGCTGTAATCAGTGTGAGTTATTTTCCATCTCTGCAGCAAGTTTACATTTTTCCATATTTTATTACATTAGAGGTTCTTGCTAGTTGATCCTTTGCCCCTGAGATAATTAAACAAGGGCAGGAGCACAGGGGCTTGCCCTGCAGTGTCTCTGTGGCATTTTGCACCCCCTGCCAGTCTCTCCTCAGAAGCTTCAATACGTTTGATGCACACGGGCAGAACAATTCTGTTGTTTCGTGGGCAGTTCTCTTCCAAATATTTGGGATTTATGTTCTATTCATGTAATGACTGCACTAAACAAATGTGCACATATTAAGCAGGATGTGCACAGGAGAACTGTTCTAGAGTTGTGGGTTTTTTTTTGTTGTTTTNGAGGTGGAGTAACAGCTTAACCTTTTTGGTTGTTGTTTAAAAAGAAATGTTCAAAAAGATATGTATGTACTATTAACTGAAATCAAGCCTAACCTTCTTGGAGCTGGTACTATACAACATAAAAGAAGCTATATACCTCGCCTCCAAGTTTTTTTTGGTCTGTATGAAAACTTTCTGTATTAATTGGCAGTGATAAATGGTGGGAATAGTAGTTCTACTGATATTTCAACTTGATTGCTATTGCAGAACATACAGATTACTAATCCCNTCTTGCTAGTTGATCCTTTGCCCCTGAGATAATTAAACAAGGGCAGGAGCACAGGGGCTTGCCCTGCAGTGTCTCTGTGGCATTTTGCACCCCCTGCCAGTCTCTCCTCAGAAGCTTCAATACGTTTGATGCACACGGGCAGAACAATTCTGTTGTTTCGTGGGCAGTTCTCTTCCAAATATTTGGGATTTATGTTCTATTCATGTAATGACTGCACTAAACAAATGTGCACATATTAAGCAGGATGTGCACAGGAGAACTGTTCTAGAGTTGTGGGTTTTTTTTTGTTGTTTTGGTTTTTAGTAACTGCAAATTTCTACTATTAACTGAAATCAAGTCTAACCTTCTTGGAGGTGGTACTGTACAACATAAAAGAAGCTATATACCTCGCCTCCAAGTTTTTTTTGGTCTGTATGAAAACTTTCTGTATTAATTGGCAGTGATAAATGGTGGGAATAGTAGTTCTACTGATATTTCAACTTGATTGCTATTGCAGAACATACAGATTACTAATCCCCTCTCCCATTCAAGTATGGATTTACCTGTTAAATTCTTGCTTTCTTTTGTCTCCTTTTTTTACAACTAGGAATTTCAGCGTTTGCTTAGTCATTCTAGATATCAGATGAGTAGAGCTAGAGCTCTGATCAGCTTCCTGATAGCCCAGAACACAAATAAATGTGTCACATACACAGTCTGCACCTCTGCAGTAAGTTTTGAGGCATCTCAGAAGTTGATCTTGACAGACATATTCTGTGCCAAAATTTATATACAGGACTTTCTGGATGGAAAGATGACTATGTACTCGTGTGTGTCCTATGATACAGTTATAGCCACACAGTCTTCAAGTCAGATGGGAAATTATACGTATACACAGAATCTGTTTTGATAAAGACATTTCAAGGGAGAAAGGCAAATGACACATCGGCATCCTAAGCAGTTCAATTTCCTCATATTTCCACAACAAGCATGTAGATATATGGTTCCTCTTTTGCTTTTTATCTTCCTTTTTCTTCTAGTCTCTTTGTGAGAGAGCCCTAAATTCAGAACGTTGTCCACTGTTAGGGCATATTAAAGTTCACTGAGTGGAGGGAAAGGGATTCCTGCTACTGTTTTTCCCAGTAGAAAAGCAGCACGCTTATTCAAATCCCAGATTTCCGAGAGACATCTGATTTTATGTGCAAGACAATAAATTTCTGAATACGCTGTGGCTTAATTACAGTTTCTTAGCCCTGCAAGAGAGCTTTAAAAATTCAGACGAGATGTACCTGGAAGGAGCCCTTGACTGGACACCAGGTTAGGTTAGGTTGTGCTTAGCTTTAACCAGTTTTCAGCAAGAAATAGCTTCAGATTGACTGTATTCCTCCCAGAGGCCAGCTGAATTCCCTTGGGGCTTGAAACTACCCTGTGACCTGAGGAAAAAATCCGCCAGCTCTGGTGTGGATTGAGAACAATTGCTGCTCTTCCTCAAATTGGTTAGATGATGCAATCCTGATGTAATAACAGGGCAAGAAATGGAAAGAATAGTGAACAGGATGTTGGGTGGATGTTCTGAGTTTGAGTGTGCTATAAGCTGGTCACTTTGCTATGAAATGAGAAAATCCATATTTGTAAAACAAGCCAATTGAAATACTACATAATTTGTTGAAAGACATTTGTAGACTTTGTCTTTCTGCATTAAAAGTCATGGAAAAAGATCCCTACTGATTTGTTTTCTGAGTAAGTTTCCTTAATATATACATGGCTTCACTCTTCCTGAGTTTGGGCTGATGAAAATTGCTGGGATAATACAATGTTTCTAACATCTTGTAGTTTTTAACTGGTAAAGGTTAAAATTTTAACCAATGCTGCTTCACATAAAGCAATAAACTCCTGTAGAGTCTATAGGCAAGAATCTAGAGATAAGTTTAAGTCAAATAGTATATTTGTGATGTAAGTCAAAAGTCAAGAAGTTTATTTGTAGCCTTTGTGCAGAGCTTTGTGTAAAAGACACATTTCTCTTTCCATTTCTTATTTCTTTCTAATCTTGAAGCTGTGAAGTTATTGAAAGTGTAGGAGAGAATTTATCCACAAATTTTTTGAAATAAAGGTTAATTAAACAGGAATAATTCTAAAAGGGCTTAAGACAAAGAGCATCATGTATTTGACAGAGACAGAAATTTCTTTTAAAATTTCTTTTAAAAGATTCTTTAGATAGTCCTACAGAGTATTCTTTCCAAAGGAAAAGAGATGTCAGGTGAGATGTTTCAGATGGTTTTGGTGGTGTGGGTATTGAGTGGTGGTCTCTCACCAACTGTGTTCTGTTTCAGTATAATCCAGATACTTTTGTTCGCTTACAAAGTTACGAATATATTAATTTACTAGTACACAAAAGCAAAATAAAGCACGTAGCTTTGATGATCCTAGAAATAGTGCACAGCATAAGAACTCCTTCGCATTATGTGGAGGTGCCAGTACAGTGTGCAATTCTTTCTGTAGCCGCAGTTAGCCGGCTAATTACAGTGCGCCGCAGTATTTGTGCTGTCGCTAAATGGTTTCACAGTGTGTAGCCACATCAGTTCTATTCTTAAATTTGGCAACTTCAATTATTGTTGATAAAAGCTAACTTGTTCAGGAACTCTAAACTATGGGAAGTGTGCTATTAAGTTCTCTAGGGATCCCATTTTAATTCAAAAGCAAGTTGTCTGGTATCCAAAAACCTGAGTTTTCAACAAATAACTGAATAGGAAATGTCAATTATTAAGCAGAGTTCAAATCTGAGAATGTAGAGTGCCCTTCTGGCTTATCTAGGAGCTGTTTCATTTCACAATAGAAACGCTGTAAGATTCCATGAAGGAGGTTCAACAGCTTCAAGATAAATTGTCTTATTTGATGTGTGAGCAGAGATACGAATTTTGCTTTTTGTGCAGTGTATAAATGTAATGTTCTTGAAAATAGTGTCCATTAAAATATAGTAGATAAGACTGTATAGTTGTATATTACTGGCAGGCTTTTAAAATAAACTCTGTAATAGATGGGGGAAAATGTTTGTCTGATGGATTGAATCACATCTAAGGGTCTAATCTTGGAAATACGGCTCAGTCTGAAATCTGCTAGAATTTATTATTGTTGCTGCATGTTATGTTATATTAATAGGAAGGAGACAACTATTTGTGCATAGCAATTTCAGAAGACACTGTGGAGAGATCAACAGAAGATATTTTATCGGTGCATTTACAGTGTAAATGGTTTAAACAGGTAAGTGAAAGAATAAAGCACGTAGGAGCTTTAGGAGCATAGGAGAAATGTTACATTATTTTTTTCTAAAACTGGTTTGTTTCAGTGGGCAGAAGAGTGGCGGTTGCAATTTGAGGAATAACAGCACAACTTGTGAGAAATAAGAGAACAGAATGAAGCAGGTAAAAGAGGACAAGAGAGGTACAGTTAAAAAAAAAAAGGATGGGGGTGTTTTGAAGACAAAAGAAGGAAAATTTGGGGCTAATAGCCGGTCATCAGAGCGTGCCCGTTAAAGTCTAGACAAAATGTGTTAGTGCTTTGCTGGCTACAGCCTACCACAGTGTCGTGTTTTTTTCTGGTCTCTCTGCAGGACTGCAAGTTTAGGGAGAAATGTGCAAGGGAGGAACAATGAAATTAATGTATTAAACTTGCTTTTTCTCACTGGTATTGACAGTTGTTGCANTAGACAAAACGTGTTAGTGCTTTGCTGTTTTTTTCTGGTCTCTGTGCAGGCTGCAACTTTAGGGAGAAATGTGTAAGGGAGGAACAATGAAATTAATGTATTAAACTTGCTTTTTCTCTTTTCTCACTGGTATTGACAGTTGTTGCAAATGGTTTTCAGTTCATGAAAGTGGCTGCATGAAAGAGCCAGTTTGATTAAATTGGTAAACACTCTGTATATTCGCTTCTGTAGAGAAGTGAATTTTGGTATTAGGTGGCATTCCAAGGGTGTTCTCCTGGATGTATTCCTGCCTTTTTGTTTGGAAATTTCTATTGAAAACATTTCTGTTCATTCAGTTTTCAAGAAATGAAGAAGACAGAAAAATCTAGATTGCTAAAACAACTTTGAGCAAGTGGATGGACCAGATGACACTCCGAGGTCATGATCAGCCTAGGTTATTCTGTGGTTATAAACATCTGCTCTAGGTCTGCTCTAAATAATCTCTTTGTTCTAGTAACCAGTGGTTTACATAGATGCCAACAGTGTGCCAGTTGTCTGGCAATTTGCTCTTTTATCCTGGCCGTAGGATGTAGTGAAATGACTTGTCTTAGGGTCCCACAACCACTACATGCATGCATGTGCATAATCCACATTATGCAAGTAGTGGTTCTCCATCTCCAAAAGGAAATATTTCCACCAAAAAAAAATCCATGTTGTTTTGTCTTATTTATTCACACTTTAGGAGATTTTGCTCTCAAAAATGACTCTACTGTACTGGACAGTAAATTATACCTTCTTGAGCAAGGGTTACACGTGGAAAAGACTAAAGCAAAATTTGAAAATGCAGCGAAAAAAAATGATTACAGATACCTACAGACAGAAAAGATATATTTTTATATATAAGTATATAATGTTTTTATGTATGTTTTTAGAAAAACATTACATTAAGGCCATCTATCCACTACTTTGAGTGATCTGTCCTATTCAGTCTTCTTATCATTTGTTAATGAGGAAGAGAAATTAGATTGGTTAATGAAAGCTTAATAGAATAGGAATAGCAATTAGTTTGGGAATGATGCAAGTGAACAGAGGTATTTTTTCTGTGTTATTCTGTGGTTACCATGGTGCCTGAAAGTCCAGCATTCAGATTAAGGCCTGAATTCTGCTTTCGATGCTGAAAGTGTCAAAGTGTCAAAAAAAAGGAGATTTGTTGTCTCACCACCATGTTTTCTGGAGCTCCCAGCAATGTACTGTTGTGCAAGAAAAAGTGAACGCCTTGTGCAAGCTCACTGTTGCCTTCTTTTCTTCTTCCTTTGGTTGACTATTGAGCAGTTGGCTTTTGACTTCCAATCTTTTCGCAAAATCCTTGCAGAAAATAGAAGTTTAGTTTGCAGATTGGGATCCTTCATCATTGAGGAGAAGGGAATCCATGGCTATTGTTATAGTAGCGCTGTCTCTGGAAGGAAGGCAGAATCATAGAGGGGAGGGAGCTACAAAGCTGGCTGATGTCTTTTGAGAGAGGGCTTCTTTATTAAGAAATAGCAGCACAGATTCTGGATATGTTCAGGTGTAGTGTAGGAAATGGAAATAACAAAAGGAATTTTCCCTTCCTCTTTGCGTGTACTTGATTGGTGATTACACGTCTTGCTAAGCATCTTATACAAAGTAGGGATGCTCTGTGTTTCAGGCATTTCACCAGCTTAATCTCCTGATAAGCTTTCTAACATCTGTTCAGAACTTGACATGCATTTTCTTCCTTTCTTTGCTATCCTTGAGGCAAAATTTTCTTCTCCAGTCCTCACTGCAGCTCTCTTATCTATACTGCAGACTTTTTTTCAAGTGTATTTTACATTCATTTAGCCTACTTCATTGATAGGAATTTCTATGTGCCAACCAAGCATAGAATATATTTCAAATTTCTTCACTTTCTTGCTTCTAATCATCGAGAAGATAGAATGAAGGAGCTTTTTCTTGATAAATACATTGTTCTAATTTTTACATTTGCAACACTTTCAATGGCTTGTATGTTTGTTTGAGAGAAATAAATGACCAAATATTGAAAAGATTAAATATTTCTTGTGAAGATTAGAGTGAGATCTTAGATTTCTAAAGTGCTCTAAAGGAGTATCCCATCTCACGCTTATTTAAAGAACTTGAGCTGCTACATATTTTTAAAAGATTTGTTTCAGGAAGCAAAATCTAATATCAGAAGAATTTTTTTCTTGTTTAGTTTTCAAGAGTAAAGAGGGATCCTTCAGGGACAGTGAGAAAGCAGAGAAGGGAATCTAAAAAGACCGATTATTTCTGAGTATTTGTAGACTGAAATTATTTTATTTTTAAAGTAAGCAAGTGTACATTGGAGTAGACAGCTTCCCTAAAAGCAGTTGATGGAAACCACGTGGCAGTCATGAGCATGATAGTTTGTGTTGCTGTGGACTGAATTAATTTGTGGATTTTTTTGTTTTCTTGCAAATGCAACTCTTCACATCCATTCCCTTTCAAGGTTTTAAGGTCACACTCAAGCAGGATATTACTCTCCTGTGCTGTATTACTGTCCACTATGGTCTTTGCAAATGCTTGTGTATATATAGTAGAATTGGATGATACTGCATAAAAGCACAGCGTGAATGTTTCTGTCTAAAGCTCCTCTGCTTTTAAGTTTCAATCGATTAGCTGATTAAATCACATGTATTTAAATCCACCCCTGTCCTCCTTTAGTTTAATGTTGTTTTTTATTTGTTATTTTCTTGAGGATTCTTCAAGATAATATGCAAATCAACAGCTCTTGTAACTAATATCTTTTTTTCTAATATATAGAATTGTAGATTTTTTAATTGAATATTTAGGGAAAGAATATTAGAAATGGTAGATACAAAGAATGTTTTTTCCCTTGTGCATTCTTCCAGCTTCTGGCACATAATGGCAGGGATGTATCGAGCTGGGCACTGCATCCAAGCCATTGCATTTCACTGTCACTACTGAATCTCCTAGGAATTACAGTTCATCCTTTTCTGAAATGTTCTTGTATTTCACAGTGTCTTGTGGCAGTGGGTTTCACAATGTAATTATATATTGCATTAAAAATTACTTGAAGTAATATGTTCTTTTAATGTGCTTCCTAACAATTGCATTGGAGGTTTCTCCGTTCTTGTGCTGCGAGAAAGTGAATGGTCATTTCCTGTTCATTTCCTCGATACATTCATGATTTTTCGCAGCTCTCGAGTATTCTAAGTGACTCTTTTGCACTGCTGAGCTCCTGTCTGTCCTTTCACGATGTTTTCTTTTCTATTCTTCTTGTTCCCTTTTGTGCTTTTCCCAGGTTTTTGTTTCATTGGTCCTCCATGGATCTGAACTGGAGAATCCTTGTTCAATTGTGCATATAATCAGAGGCTTAATGACACTTCACCTGTATTTCTATCATAAAAATATATAGGTTAGATTTTTTTCTCAGCTGTCACAGTGCTTTAATGATCCCTTATTTGAATTTTAGTAGATTATTTCAATGACCATCTCTGAATGGGTAGCTTAGCTGTCCTTTTAGTGTACATGGCTTTGAACTTACTGACATGGGACTTGATTACTCAGCCATGGGACTTGATTACTCAGTACAGTAATTTCTGGTCAGCATTGTAATTTCTTTCTATAAGTCTTAGTCTAGTTACCATAAAAATAAAAACGATGAGAAAGGAAAAAAAAACTCTGTGAAGTGATTCTAACTGCTGGATTGTTTTGCTTTCCATATTAAGTAACCACGCAGTGCTGTGAGTTCAGAGAAATGGGAAAAAAATGTTAACCTGCTGCTAGTACTGTGAATGATCCCCCTGTCTATGCGTAGTCTGTTCGTGAAGATGAGCATGTGCTGTCCTGGAGTGATTTACATGCTTCAGGATGTCTGGAACATTATTTGCCTCAGTGAAAATGATGTATTCCCTGCTTTTCCTAGATTCATAGAGACAGATTACTTTGTCTAGAATTCTCTGTGTCGGTGGTGAATTGTTGCAAAAACTTACTGTCTGTATGGTTTAATCTACTGTGCCAACACCTTTGTGATCAACAGTATTCATTTTGCAATTCAATTTGTGAGTCACATGCAAAACTATTGCAAAAAAAAGTTATAGAGCATTTATTTGATGGATTTAGGGGGATATGCTTCTACTGTTGTGCTATTTACAATGGGCAAAATCTGAACAAAACCAGTCAAGGTCTTCATTCTGAGGAGCACCTAAGCCTATGCTTACTTTTTGTCAAGTACCTCACACTTTTCTTCACACGCGCCAATAAGAGCAAAACTTAACAATTTTGCTAATATCTTTTCTAGGTTTATTCTCTGCCACTTATCTCCCTTGATCTTTATTCAGAATTTTTAGAACTTCTTCATTCAACACAGAGATATTGTAAGTGAGAGGGTAAGATATTTAGAGCTGTTGGTTTAACTTTTGTGTTTTTTCAGAAGAGAAAGTTGTGTTACAATCCAACTGTATTGATGGTGGTAGTTGGATGCAATAGTAAATATTAAATTTGATATAAAGGGTTTCTTTCCTTTTTAAATTCCTATGGTATCTCTTTGATGCTGGTCTATAGCCTATTTCCTGGCTGGATAACTAGAGAGTTGTTACTAGATATCTGCACAGTGTTGCAGACTACTTAAAATAACAATCAGGACATTTAATTTTATATATTAATGGAATGTTGACAGCCATATCCCAATCGTATCAAAACAAGTTCAACAATATAAATTGTACATAAGTAAACTGAGCAAATAAATTAATGATTAACGCGTGAAGTTCTAGTTATTATTTTAAACATTCGTTTGTTATCTGCTGAACTAAAAAAAAAAAAACCCTGATAGCTGCATCAAGCTAATCTGTATATCAATAGGCAGAACACAAAGCTACCTGTGTTAATGTTACTATGTAATTTTATCTCTCATTGATAAGTGTCTAATTTGTAGGAAGTAGTTACCTTTAACCGTTCTCCTCCTCATCCTCTTATATAGTTCATTTGGTGATTATCAGTGTTTGACCAGACATCATTTTTACTTTGGGTCTTCCATTGGAAGATCA
The DNA here is from genome assembly GCA_013389825.1 of Crypturellus undulatus. Classification (NCBI taxonomy): domain Eukaryota; kingdom Metazoa; phylum Chordata; class Aves; order Tinamiformes; family Tinamidae; genus Crypturellus; species Crypturellus undulatus. The sequence goes on from VWPW01023989.1 coordinate 186,515, forward strand.
CGTATCACTTTAAACATCAGCGTGTATAAAGACCAATGGAAAAAAAATGGTATGTGTTTCAGTCTATTTGTTAATACTTGTGTATTGGGTTTCTCTTTGATGCTTACTGCATTTCTTCTTGTTTTGTCACTTGGCTGTAAATAACATACTTTTCTAGCCACTTAGAAAGGTAATGTTCTACTCACTTGTCTTGTACAATAGACTTATCATTGAGCAGAACATTCCTGGCAGCCTATTGAAGAGCTTTAAATTGAAACGTCCTTTTAGTGTGGAGTTGTAATCAAAGTGCTTGTGGGAAAGGAGCAGTAAGCGTTTTTCAAGTTTATGGCACAGGGCTTTTCCCATTGTTGTTAGAGTTGCATCATTAAAGCAGCTTCCTTAAATTGCCATATAGATTCCAAAGCTTTCCTTAAAAAAGTCTTTGCTCTTGGAGCATTCTTTGGATTTTTTTTAAGGGATGTATTCTGGTGTCGTTAAGTCTCTGTGTGTCTTTGGTCTGTGTGACCTTCATCATCCAGAAAGTACATTCTATTTGGAACACTTACTCCTAGTTCCAGAGGGAAATATTTTCTACAGTTTTCTCTATCCTCCCCTACAACTGTGTGTCCTTAGAGGTTCAGATTTTCTTCCCATCTAATACCACATTTTTGTATGATTTTAAAAACAGTAACACTGATACTGTACAGAGGTATAATAATACTAAATGTCTGAAGCCTACAAAGTACCAGTCCATCAAGAATATTAGGATTAATCCACATTCCAGACAGTGCAGAAAGTAAATAGTCTGAAATCATGACAGTAGAGAAAATGGAAATGAATTTGTTCAATTGTTAACATAAAATAGATTATAAGAGTCCAGAGAAGGACTTGAGAGTCCTGGAGGACAAGTTGCTACTAAAAAAATAAAAAGGAGTTTGCTACAGGTATGGTGCTTGCAAAGTTTGATCAGCAAAGTCAAACAGTTTGGGCTGTGAGAGATTTCAGATCAGTTACTGAGAACAGATTCTTTTGCTTGTTAATCTTTGATGAGCGCCTGCTATGTGTGTGGGAAGTGTGGAAGTGCCAGCATGCTTGGAAACAAAAAAAGTCTGGGAATATTTTACATGTGCAAAAATTCCTTTCTCCCCCTGCAAGTGTCAGAAATGGCTGAGCTGATCAGTGTGAAAGCATCACAAAATGAAAAATAAAGGCCCTGCCAGAGTTAGAAACCTGGTGTAGAAAATGTCAGCACAAGTGGTAAAGCTTAAGCCGGAGAAATCAGAGTGTTAGTTGCACACATGAAATAGTATTGCTGAGAGATGTATGACCTGGAAAGGAAGCCTTTTCATGGGAATAGGAAAGACAAAGCCCAGGCTGGAAGAAAAGACACTTTTTCTAGAGAAGCGCAGTACACAGTGTGCTCCTTCCTGCTACGGAGAGGAAGATATCTCACGTTGGCCTTGGTGGTGTTGGGCAGGCACAAACACAAGCACGAAGGCTACAGAAAGCTCTATTAAGGCTTCTCTCACATGAAGAAATGCGAGAGAACAAACAGCATGAGAAGTAAGACTGTTTGCACACCAGTTTAGTAAACCTTTGACAGTGGCTTTATTTTAGTTTGTACTGTGCAAGGTCACCTTAGGAAGAAAGCGGCAGCTTCTTCTGAATGCAGCGCCCATAGAAACCTTTGTTAATTGCAAACGCACCGAACTATTTCTTCTTTGACTGGCTCTGCTGACCTGAGAACTCTTATTCAGATCCATTTGTGTTCTGCAGTTGTGACTAACTATATTTCAGTCTTGTATAAATTCTATAGTGGGATTAGGTACTAATTCCCCAAAAGACAGTCTCTGTGTTATTGTATTGTGTTATATTTATACCCCTCAGTTCAAAAATGATCATAGACTTAACTTGTTCTCTAATATTTAAAGTTATGGTTCACAATATGTATTCACTACACTAGATGCATGCAGCTTTTCTATGCATTTTATATAATATTGCAGATTAAAGCAAATATATATCAACCTGATAGTCTTTGAAGCATTATAATTCTGTATTTACTCATCTGCTTGCAGTTAGCTATGCAGGTTGTGGCAACTAATGCCAGATGGTATATGTATACAGAAACCTACATTATAACTCCCATTCTTCATAGTATTTGAATATTTTAGTCAAAAGGGAAAAGTGATAAGGAGGATGTGTGGATATTATTTGTGATACTTCATATATGCACTCTATAAAGTGGGTTTCTCTATTCAAAAAGAACTCTGCGGCTTGAAATAAAGGGATGATTTCTTTGTAAATAAAGAAGTCTTGGAAATGCATATGCATTCCATTTCTCACCTGAATAAAGAAGAGCATGTTCTCATTCTGTACAAATCTTGCAGTGGGAAATAGTCGTTGACTCTAAGTTTGGCAGAATCTGACCTGCCAGCAAGGATGAGTCTTCAGTGTGAACAACTGGAAATGCTGCATGAAGGTTAGCACTTAACATGAGGTCAAATATATGTGTTTTTAGGAATATTTAAAAAGTACTATTAGGTGTGCACATATGCATATAGGCGCATGACCTCTCTGTGCTCTTAGCTCTATAGAGTGTGAGCTAGTTTGAGTCCTTAGCCCAAGTAACCGTGCTGCTCTGCTCTTGCACCTAAGCCAGGAAGGCTTTTCTCATGCCTTGATTTAAGTAGGAACGTGCTAACATAGCCAGGGGAAACACAGGGAAGCAGCTTCATCTCCTTCTGCTTCTCTGTATGGAGACATAAAAGCAGGTGTTCCTCTATTTCTATGGTAAAAGGAAAGTCAGCACATGTAGAGATGGTTTGGGGAGGAGGAGGAAGAGGGCATTTTTGTATTTTAAGTTGATTATTGGGTTGGAGATAGAGGAGTAGAACTGGAGAACAGCTTAATCATATGACGAACTCCTATCAAACTAGTTTGGGAACTTAACTGATGAAATGATACTGAGAAATAGAGAAGACATGACAATGTATGATAAAATGATCCTAGAAGAAAATATTTACAGTCCAGAGAGATTGCATCACACAGATTGGAGAGGGCTACAAAGCTGATTTTACACGAGAAGGTGAGATGTGGAAGAGAAAGTTATTTTGCCTTCCTATATTTTTTATTCCTGCCATATGCCTGCCCTTTCCTGATGCAAGCTTATCTGCTGCTTACTGGGTATGGAGAGTTTTATGAGCAGTTAATTCTGCCGACTAGCAGCTAGGATATTTTTGCAGCATGCATCTATTTCCCAGAAGTGCTGGTATATGAAGATCTGGGAATAAGCCATTAAGATTTGAGAGAGCCTTGTTCTTTCCTACAGGGTGTTGTAAATAACTTGCAATAATTTGGACTTAAGCAAAAAGGAATTAAGAAGTTGACTGCTGCTAATGAATACTAATGATTGCCGGAACCATGATCAATGTGAAGCACATATTATTGGTGAAGGTGCCCTTCTTAAACTTCATTAATCACTAAGATACCTAGGAGAAGTGAGGAAGCAACAAATAATACCTTGTTATTTGGCATCAGCTAAAGGGAGAGCTGGTTTGTAATAGGTGTTAAATTCTGCATTCCAGTCGCATGCTGATGCAAAGCAGGATTTCTGTAAGAGTTTCTAGTGGTATAAGTAAGAGATGCTTAGTGCCCTACTGGCGCTTCAGCANATGAAATAGGATTGCTGAGAGATGTATGACCTGGAAAGGAAGCCTTTTCATGGGAATAGGAAAGACAAAGCCCAGGCTGGAAGAAAAGACACTTTTTCTAGAGAAGCGCAGTACACAGTGTGCTCCTTCCTGCTACGGAGAGGAAGATATCTCACGTTGGCCTTGGTGATGTTGGGCAGGCACAAACACAAGCACGAAGGCTACAGAAAGCTCTATTAAGGCTTCTCTCACACGAAGAAATGCGAGAGAACAAACTGCATGAGAAGTAAGACTGTTTGCACACCAGTTTAGTAAACCTTTGACAGTGGCTTTATTTTAGTTTGTACTGTGCAAGGTCACCTTAGGAAGAAAGCAGCAGCTTCTTCTGAATGCAGCGCCCGTAGAAATCTTTGTTAATTGCAAACGCACTGAACTATTTCTTCTTTGACTGGCTCTGCTGACCTGAGAACTCTTATTCAGATCCATTTGTGTTCTGCAGTTGTGACTAACTATATTTCAGTCTTGTATAAATTCTATAGTGGGATTAGGTACTAATTCCCCAAAAGACAGTCTCTGTGTTATTGTATTGTGTTATATTTATACCCCTCAGTTCAAAAATGATCATAGACTTAACTTGTTCTCCAATATTTAAAGTTATGGTTCACAGTATGTATTCACTACACTACATGCATGCAGCTTTTCTATGCATTTTATATAATATTGCAGATTAAAGCAAATATATATCAACCTGATAGTCTTTGAAGCATTATAATTCTGTATTTACTCATCTGCTTGCAGTTAGCTATGCAGGTTGTGGCAACTAATGCCAGATGGTATATGTATACAGAAACCTACATTATAACTCCCATTCTTCATAGTATTTCAATATTTTAGTCAAAAGGGAAAAGTGATAAGGAGGATGTGTGGATATTATTTGTGATACTTCATATATGCACTCTATAAAGTGGGTTTCTCTATTCAAAAAGAACTCTGCGGCTTGAAATAAAGGGATGATTTCTTTGTAAATAAAGAAGTCTTGGAAATGCATCTGCATTCCATTTCTCACCTGAATAAAGAAGAGCATGTTCTCATTCTGTACAAATCTTGCAGTGGGAAATAGTCGTTGACTCTAAGTTTGGCAGAATCTGACCTGCCAGCAAGGATGAGTCTTCAGTGTGAACAACTGGAAATGCTGCATGAAGGTTAGCACTTAACATGAGGTCAAATATATGTGTTTTTAGGAATATTTAAAAAGTACTATTAGGTGTGCACATATGTGTATAGGCACCTGACCTCTCTGTGCTCTCAGCTTTATAGAGTGTGAGCTAGTTTGAGTCCTTAGCCCAAGTAACCGTGCTGCTCTGCTCTTGCACCTAAGCCAGGAAGGCTTTTCTCATGCCTTGATTTAAGTAGGAACGTGCTAACATAGCCAGGGGAAACACAGGGAAGCAGCTTCATCTCCTTCTGCTTCTCTGTATGGAGACATAAAAGCAGGTGTTCCTCTATTTCTATGGTAAAAGGAAAGTCAGCACATGTAGAGATGGTTTGGGGAGGAGGAGGAAGAGGGCATTTTTGTATTTTAAGTTGATTATTGTGTTGGAGATAGAGGAGTAGAACTGGAGAACAGCTTAATCATATGACGAACTCCTATCAAACTAGTTTGGGAACTTAACTGATGAAATGATACTGAGAAATAGAGAAGGCATGACAATGTATGATAAAATGATCCTAGAAGAAAATATTTACAGTCCAGAGAGATTGCATCACACAGATTGGAGAGGGCTACAAAGCTGATTTTACACGAGAAGGTGAGATGTGGAAGAGAAAGTTATTTTGCCTTCCTATATTTTTTATTCCTGCCATATGCCTGCCCTTTCCTGATGCAAGCTTATCTGCTGCTTACTGGGTATGGAGAGTTTTATGAGCAGTTAATTCTGCCGACTAGCAGCTAGGATATTTTTGCAGCATGCATCTATTTCCCAGAAGTGCTGGTATATGAAGATCTGGGAATAAGCCATTAAGATTTGAGAGAGCCTTGTTCTTTCCTACAGGGTGTTGTAAATAACTTGCAATAATTTGGACTTAAGCAAAAAGGAATTAAGAAGTTGACTGCTGCTAATGAATACTAATGATTGCCGGAACCATGATCAATGTGAAGCACATATTATTGGTGAAGGTGCCCTTCTTAAACTTCATTAATCACTAAGATACCTAGGAGAAGTGAGGAAGCAACAAATAATACCTTGTTATTTGGCATCAGCTAAAGGGAGAGCTGGTTTGTAATAGGTGTTAAATTCTGCATTCCAGTCGCATGCTGATGCAAAGCAGGATTTCTGTAAGAGTTTATCGTGGTATAAGTAAAAGATGCTTAGTGCCCTACTGGCGCTTCAGCAAGCGAGTATGTCTGAATAAAGGAGTAATCCTGCTCAAGTCAAACAGGCAACGTGTGAGCTTATAGTTAGCCAGATATTTAAATACATTGCTCTGAGGGTCTCTGAGAGCATAGCGAGGATATGACAGGACGGTGCTATCAACAGGACTGTGCTGTGTAACTGTTAGCACGTGCTGCTTGTGAAGTGCTGCATTATACAAAGATCCTTCTATCTTCTAGCTAAAAGAATCAACGTATTAAAAAAAAACTCCCCTGAGTTTAAATGCTTGTCAAATGTGTCTGCCAATTTTAGGTGTTTTAGCAGTATTTGCGCACTGGAAAAGGTTGCCCAGAGAGCTTGTGGACTCTCCAGCTTTGGAGATGCTCGAAGCTGGGCACGTCCTGGTCAGTGTGTTGTTGTTGTCCCTGTTTGAGCAGGAGGTTTGGACCATATGAGCTCCAGGAGCCCCTTCTAACCCTCACTGTGGCACTGGTACTACTTGTATCTTCATGTATCCTACAAAGCGCTTTCACATCCAGCCCGTGTTGCTGCCTTCCCATCCAAGCTCTCTCAAGTGATTGTTTATCAATGATCATTCAGTGCTTCTGTTTTTCTTCTCAGGACCAGAATATTTTAAATGGAGTCTTTTAGATCCAAATAATTGGATATGTACTTTTAGAGAGGACATTAAAGCTGTTACAAATGGCATAAAAAAAGTTTTTATTTCAGACCCAAATAGGGGCTTTTTGCAACTGATAACTTGTCCATATTTTCTAAACTATGTCAATTTGTCTGAAGAATTATATTACCTCTGGCTGCCCTCCTTGGAGCATATTATGCAGTGTTTCTGTGGAGAATCAAAGAAAGCGATCTTGTTAATAATGGAAAGAGCAAGAGACTTTTTGCTGTGTTTGTCTATGTTTACCTTCTCTCTGGGCTTGTATTGCATTTTGGGGAACAAGAATGGGGTTAATAGATTTTTTTTTTTCAAAAACAATTTACTGATAGTTTGAGGCCATCATCCAGGTGTGTATATATAACGAACAGCATAAAGAGTACAGGTATTGGAGTTTGTGATTGATTTTGTGCTACAGGGGATAGTAGTAAATGTACAGACATTATTTTCTTTTCTGTTTGCTGACATTTCCCTACAAATAGTGTAACAGTATTAAAACTGCTACAAAAATGTTTCAAGATTTCTATCTGGGAAATACAAACTTTGTACAAAATGCCATACATGGGTTGCTTGCAAAAAAAAGGGGACTGTTTTTTGATGCCACTGAGAAGTTCAGGAACTTCAAGTGGAGCTTAGTATGTTCAGCATGGCTGAAATAATGATCTTCCCTTCCTATGACCTTCCTCTCTGTCTCACAGATCATAAAGGGCAGATTTGGGGTTGTTTGTGTTGCTAAAGCAGCATAAACAAGGCTTTCCTCCCCACAAGGTTTCCAGGGAACATTTATCAAATATCATTGTCCATAGTTGTCTTTCAGATTGCAGAGTTTTTAATTTTTTTCTCTCTGCTTAAGGTATTTCTTTCTTAGCTTAATTCGTTTTTGAAATGATTAAGCAGAGATTGTGCCAGAACATTTTTAGTTTCTTTTGGCACTGCTCTTCTTACTAAAATGTTATATGGCCTTTTAGCCTAACATAATAACCTGAGCGTAGAAGATAGTTTGACTGTGGTTCACAATATATTGCTATGGCCAAAGATACAGCTGATTATGGTAATAAATGGTCACCTGTTTCAATAATAAATGTTTGGTTTATATAATAATTCTATAATTTGTTTTTACCATTTATGTTACATAATGATTTTAATCAAATATTAATAAGGTTGTGTTTATATTGTATTATAGACTTAATTATGAAATATTTCTGGTGAAGCAGTTGAAAGTAGTAGCCTTTCCCCATTCATTACCAAAAGAAATCTGACAAGATCTGTGTTCAAAATATACTAGAGGCACAAAATGTAGGAATACCATGCACATTTGTGGGGGCTGAATAGTTTATTTGCATTTATAAATGTATAAAGGAAAAATTCGAACTCCAACATGTTTAACAGTGCTTAAGCGGAGGCTGATGAGTCACACGAGTGACTACAAGAAGACTCTGGTAGCTATATAAATGCTTCAAAAAGGGCCCAATTATTTCATTTTGATTTTTTCTTTTGGCCATTTTATGAATTCTCCATCCCGATGAAGGACTGAAGGACCTAAGCTCTAGCTATCTGTTCTATTTTGCTCATGTTTTTAATACGCTTTTCCCATTTTTACACGCAATCAAGAAAAAATAATTTCCTTCAACAAATAATACACATTCCTTTATTCAGTTTGATCTGAAATTATGATTTTTTTTTCTCCTCCAGCAAGCAGTGGAGCAAATTCTTCTCTGAAAATTGCTTTGCTTTGGAAAAATTTGCTTCATAGAAATACAAAATCCTTTCAGTTTCTCTTTTGAGAGTGCAACTCTTCTTCCAATATTCTACATCTATTTCTTAGTGTATTTTTCCTTGCCAGATAGGCCAGTCTGTCTTTAGACTGAGAGGTGAGTTATTTACGATACTGCCAAAAGTGACATAATGCAGTGTCACAAGTTATTTAGGAAATTTTAAAGAGAAAGGGATTATTTCAAAACAAAAGTTGTTCTTAAATAACAAATCCTTTTTTCCCTCCTTGTTTATCATGATATTCATTTCAGTAGTTACCACATGACTGACTGCAACCACATAACCTTGCTATTCACCGTGTACTAACAAGCATGTTTTACATCGCAGCATCCGAAATGCTGGATAATATTTCACAATCTGTTTTCCTCCCTTCGCTGGAGGAAACCCTTCCTTATCAATCTGTTGCAGTTGCAGAAAACAATTCTCAGCATTGGAAGTTATTTTTAGTGAGCTTTGCGAAAGGCCGGATACCTTAGGCTGTTTAGATGTTTTCATTAACAATATTATTTCCTATTTTCATTCCATTTGAAATTCTGGCTGAACTTTATTTTTGGAAAATATTTTGGGGAGGAGGGGAGGAAAGAAAGGAAACTGCACTTGATCTTCCTTGATAAAGTGTTTCCTCACAGAAAAACAGGCAACAAAACCGTTGTTCTTTTCGTATCTTTTCATCTGATTTTGTTTTTAAGAATCCGCACATCATGAGTCTAGCCAGCATTATTCATGAGTGCTAAATTGATTAGTTGAATTTGAAACTAGAATGTCCACAGGGTGCTGAGATGAGATTTGGTATCATCATTAACAGAAATATCAAAATACTCTCTTTCAGTAATTTATGCAACGCAAGAGTGAAGACTGAAATCACCCCTCTCTGAGGTGTTTACGATGGCTTCGAGGGGCAGCAAGCACTGTCTCCACATGGATATTTACATCCCAGAAACCCTGCTTTTGAAAGGACCATAACTGCTTTAGAGGGGAAGATGTGCTGCAGAGGAGGAGACCAAAAAGGGCAGGTTTATTCCAGCTTGGCCATCCTCTGGACTCATCAGTTCATTGATAAATGTCGAGCAGTCTTTTCCCAGGCCTGGCTTTGTTTAGAAGGAAAGCAGCATCTGGTGCCATGTTTTGTGTTGAGTCACACTTTGTCAAAAGTTTCTTTTGGGGAACGTAGCGGGAGAGCAACTAATAGGAAGATTCTGCAGGGAGTCTGCCTGAGATAACACCAACCTGCTCAGCTCTGATAAGCCTGAAATGCTTCTGTTTCTCTTGAAACATATTTATACTACTTGCAGCATTACTGGTGGAAATGGACGTGTTTGCAGGGAGTAAATGAGAATTTAGAGCATTGCTCGTGTGGATTCCAGTCAATAATTTCTGCTGAAATCTGACTTCTGGTGCCTAACTCTGAATCTGCATCGTCTTTTGTCTACTCAGATGAAATTTGGACTGTTTTATTAAGTCTGTCAGTATTGTCAATGTGAGCTAAATGCTCTTAGGAGCATGAATAGACTCAAAACAGTAATACGCATCTGTACTTCATAAAAGATTCCAAGACTCCTTCTGGACAGCCAAACTCCAGAGATCTCATTCAACACTGCAAGCATTTTTTGCTTCTCTTGTAGGTTAAGCTCTGGTAATCATGCTTGTCTAGACGCTTTATATTTCACTTTTCCATTGCTTTTTTTTTTAATTAAAAGATATCTTAAGAAAAAACATCGCCACAATACTATGTTCCATTGCTTTTGTCAAAATTATATGTAAGTGCTTCTTTAATAATTGTCCTGGGATTTAGGCGATTTCTGCAAACAGGTCACCTGTTTCCCATATTAAACAGATTGCCCTACAGCCCGTAATGCACTAGAAATCAGTAACATAATTGAAGTAAATCTCACAAACAGTGCAATTTACGTCAATCATTAGTGTTAATTTATGATCATACTTTATTAAATTCATTTAGTGTTTTAAAAGGAGTGTAAATTAATTCTGTGATTTGGGAACTCACTGAAGTTATTACTGCACAGCACCTTATTAAAGCATTTGAACACTTCTTGCCTGTACAAATACATTGTGATGCTCTGAAAGTCTCAGTGGTTTTTAACTATGTGCTACTGCAACAGGGTAATGATTTTCCTTAGTATAAAAGCAAATTCAGGTGATGATAATGCATTTTCTATTTAATTATATGCTATATTTGATTGTGTAGATTTACAGAGCCCCTTTTTGTGTATTATTCATAGTGCTTAAGGGCCTCATTCTTGACAGTCTCATACCATTTGTGTGTTATGTGCAATACTGCTTGCCACTTCTGTTAAAAGAAACTGCAGCCTCTACAGACCCTTTGTTACACAACACAAAATCCTTGTTTTATCCTGTCAGAATGCAGGGTTACAAAAAAAAAAAGGACAGGCAGACACCAAGATTAGCATTGGTTTTCTTGCAAAATACTCTCTTCAAGTCCATTCTGGAGGAAAGGAATAGTCTGTGAAATTATTAAATAGAAATTTGGGAAAAAAAATCATGAAAAGGGATCAGTTTTATTCATTTGTATGTTGAAATGCCATCGCTGGTGTAAAACACAGGCTGTTAACAGAGAGAGAGCAAATACCTTGCATGATAGAGATGGGAAAAGGTAAATTTAACACCCAACAGGTGTTAAGAGCCATAAATAATGAATGACTCAGCAGTGATTTAATCTATTGTCAATCAAAGTATTGAGGAATTCCTACTGAGGAAGCATCTTGCTGAGAACGCTATGTTTAATGGAAATGCTTGTTTGTTTGAGAGGCAAAGTGTAATTTTACTAGAATAACACAGACCATGTTGCATTTTCTAGCAGTGTTTGAATCCTCAAATATCAAAAAGGATGAGTTTTATTGTTGATAATCATATTTCTTGTTATTCAACAATACTATACAAATAAAACAATGGCAAATAGACAAAACACTTTCACGTTCAGTAGTTCCATAGCATATATTTGTATACTAGGTCGCCCTTACACTCCCTAAATAATGCACAGGATTCTCAGAATAGTATTTTAAAATTATATTGAAGGTAAAATTATTGAAGTGTAGGTGAAAAGAGCACTGGGATGTTTAAGAATTCTTTGACTTTTTAATTGTGCTTTCTAGATATGCAAAATGAGTGCAAAAATAAAAGTTTGGCAGTCACGTGTGTGTTTTATTCCTGTCCAGCAGGTGTATTGAGGACCTGCAGTAATTGAAGTCTTGATCCTTCAGCGAGCCGTGCCTGTGCTTGACTTGGAGCTCAGAAACAGTCGCGGGGATTGACAAACACCCTCTTCTGCATCCAGTTTTGCCTATAGAAGCAATTACTGTGTGTAAGTGATGCTCTGCTTCCCGCTGCTTTCCCCTGCAGGATCTGCTTCCCTACCAGCACAATTGCTCTTTTGGAAGCTTTCTGACCCATTTCAGGCAGGAAGAACGGGCTGCAGAAGGAGGCCGGCTGCAGTGATGTGGCTCATTGTGAGTGAAGGCAAGCGAGAGCCTTTCACACACGCAGCTTCGAGAGGAGATAGGAAAAGTTGCAGAAAACTNACAGCTTCGAGAGGAGGAGATAGGAAAAGTTGCAGAAAACTTGGAAGCAGCTTTTTGTCTTGCACAGCTGGAAGAAAACTGTGGAAGTTCAGTAGGTTGATGCCTATCTTTAAGGATGTTTATAGATTTGTTTAGGGTAAGGATAAAATATACAGACACATAGTTTGGCTGCAATTGACTGCAGTGAGCTGAGGTAATACTGCTGGCTACAATAATCAACGTATAGAAAGTAGGAACCTTGCTGCAGAAACCTCTAAAGCAAATCTAAGTCTTTTGTTTTGTTAGGAGAATCATTTTTTTATTGACCTTAGTTTTTCAGCACCCTGTAAGGAAGCAAAATCACAAGAGAACAAGGAAATATATATATTTTTTAGTTCAATTAACATTGTATTTAAAAATTTAACCTTCAGAAGTAAGATGCTTAGAATTGATATAATGTATGTACATAATACAGTATAAAGATGCAAAGCAGGGTTTCATCTCTGATTTCTTGGTATTTCAGAGAATATGACAAATTTATTTATGTTTTGGTAACTTTCAAAAATAGCATTACATTTTTGGATCATAAGTCATACAGTTTCACCAGAGAAAATCTATTTATTATCTTAGTGTGATGTAAATCAGTAGATATCCTGCCGGTTTCATTTGGGATAAGCAATTCTATAAAGCATAGACAACTTTTTTTTTTTTCCTTTCCATCTGCTGATCATTTAAATTCATGTTACATTTGGTTGGTATTTATATAGATTGCTGGCGAGGTCTTTGTCATGGCTTCAGATGTTAACTGTTCAGTTTAAGATCCCTTTCCTGGAATTAACAGTGAGAGCTCATGTTGTTTTCAATGATTATGTTTCATTGTATTTGGTTTATAAGGAATACTTGCGCTCTGTCAAGACAGGCACCAAAAATAAGTTCTTAAAATCAGTTGAATCTGCTCTTATCATCTAGAGGAATGGGTGTTCTATAGTAACACATTGCAAGTGTGATAGAATCTCACAGTAAGGTGGTTTGAGAACCAGCATATGGTATTTAATATCCTAATGTATGCAACAGATTTTGAGTCCCAGGGGTAGGAGTATGTAATTTTTAATAGATTTTTTTTTTCTTTTGTGATTGTAAGGGAGCTTGGCCCGCTTCTGTTGCCTGCCGGAAACTGAAAAATCCTCAAAGTGCTGAACAACAGTAGGATGCTCTGAGTCAGAAAATAGAGCGGCTATATAGCTGCAATCACTATTTATGTCTGCGTGGGAAGTGTATGCAACCCTAGAACTGACTGCGTTGTGGTCAATAACTTGCACTTATTGTAGTTCAGGTTATACACATGCAGGCTGTCAAGGGTGAGACATTCATCTAACGCCTTCTGACAGATTCAGCGCAGTTCTTAGCTGGCAGACGTGCTGTTTGGACCAAATGTTCCAACACCAACGCGGTAGGCAAAGAGCCAGTGACTGTTTGTCATGCAAATAAAAATAACTGGTACCACAGCAGTAGTGTCTTGCTCAAGAAAAGCCTGGGTTTTGGTACAAATGCAGTTCACTTATTGGTGTTTAAAGCACAAGAGAATGAAGTAATAGGTACTGTTTTAAGTGACGCGTGCAGTAAGTGGCAAAGAACAACTGGCACTGTTGACGTAACCTCTGTAATATTAAAATATACCTGCTGGGTAGTCTTGACATTTTTGTAGCTGTTTCTTTGTACATTGGACCAGCGCGTGGCAGAGGTTGGACCTTTCTCGGTACAAGTTTGCAGGCTCCGCTGCAGTTTGAATCTTCCTTGTGCAGTGAGAGGGAATCACAGTGACCACAGCCAGGGAGAAGGCTGACCTTGAACGTGAAGAACAAGCCATGGTTCCTTTCCCACTTCCTCCACCACACACGCGGTATAACCAGGCGTTTTAGATGTTTTAATGTGAGAAGGAAGCGGTTTTCTTTCCTCAGAAGCAAGATGCTCACAAAATAAACAGTTTATATCATGGCTCACAGCATGCTAGTGTTACTGCTAAATTTTAGCTCTTTTGGTTCTGAGTAATTGTATATCTGCTGTCTTAGGTTCCTCAGGCTTCTTATCTAATCTTGATTTTTTTCATGATTATAAAATACAACTGCTTTCGTATGTAGGAAAGCTGTTTGATAATGCAAGCTCTGCCTATGCTATCTCACATCAGTTTCTTTGCCTTCTGTTTTGCTGTAAACAAGGATAAATGCTCGTGCTCCCTTAAAGCTCATGTCAGTCACACCATATAAACATCTCTCTTTTTCTGCAACAGTGGCAGCAAAGAAAAAGAAAGAAAGAAAAAAAAATACAGCTTTGGTGATTTCCCTTACCCTTTAACTTCTTTTCAGAGAGTGGAATCATAATACATCAACATAACCAGAACTTTCTTATCCAGCTGCAAAACTGGTGTGCAAAATATAATTAACTTGGAAAATGTAACCTGTGTAGTCAGTGCCTCATCTCTGTTCTCTGTGTTAAAGCTATTGTCTTATTTCGCTTTTTCTCTTTAGCATTATTCTGCATTTTTCAATCTACCTCCAATGTTTTTTTGCAGTGTGCAGCCGAAACATGAAGAAGCTGGCCCAGCATAAGTAAAAGTGCTAGAAGCACGTAGGAAGTGTGTGTGTAAATTGCTATTTGGCATCCTTTGTAAAAGTTGTAATCTCACTCTCTCCGATGTTCGTAAAGACAGATGTATAGAACATCTGTAGCAGGAATCATTCCCTGCCAGAATCGTGGCTACTCCAGCCAGAGCTTAAAAATCCATTCCCCTAATTGAGGATGGAGTTCCCAGGAACAGTTTTGGCAACAGCAGGATCATGGATTTTGGTCTATGGTCTTTGGACTTTTGATCTGTTCTAAATACTCCCACTAAATTTGCTAAATGACAAGAAGTTTAATGAAAACTTCCTCAAGCTGTTAAACTTAATATTCTTACCAAAGCACTGCTAAATTTTACTCATCACTTCATCTTATGTTTGTAATAGAAGGTTTAAAGTAGTTCCTTTGTTCAGAAAGGGAGACCTTGCTTAGCTTTTTTGAAAGCTATATTCGTCGTTATGGTCATTCCAAAAAAGCAAGGTATGATTGTTGATGTTACTAACAGATAGGTTCTTAGTTGGGTCACAGGACACTAAAAAAAGTAGGAAGGAACTACATGAGTACTCGTGTATTCTTAATTTTCACCAGACTATCAGGTCTCATGATATACTGAAAGAAAGATGCTAAATTTTGTTAAATCCAAGACAAGAATACCTGAATTTCAGAGAAATAAAATGAGAATAAATAGAGATATAAATCTTCTGGAAAATTCCATATAATAGAGAAAATTTATTATGTATTCTCTGACTGAAAACTTCATATTCTATACTAAAATATTCTAAAATTAGTATTTATAAGTGCATTAAGCATTACTTATCATATATAAAAGCATGTGTAAAAATGTCACCATTCTATCTCCATTTTTTTTTTCTTCCATTATTATTCATTCTAACATCTGTGTATTTGCTAAACTGTGTAATCTAAATCGCACGGTAAAATTGGAGCTTAACGAAAGTGCTCTATCATCAGCTCTGTTGCCTAATATCTTCCATTTAAATGAGGATTAGTGGATCCCAGTCACCAGGAAGGTGGACCTTTGCAAGGAGCTTGCAAGAAGCACATGTGTATTCACAGCCTCATGCTCAGTGCTTCTGATTGCATCAATTTCTTGGTTCTTGAAGAGCCCAGTGAGAAGCCCTGTGATGCACAACGGTCCTTAGTTTGTTAGGAGATTTATTCTGCAGTCCTGAGCTGCCCCAGGAAATCTCCATCTCTTGGGTAAAATATTTTCATTGTTTCATTGCTGAGGGCTAATATACTGACTGAGAGCAGAAACATTAGAATAGAACAATAAATAAGTTATTTATGAATTCAGCTAGGGTTCTTGTCTTCAAACAGCTTGTGCTTTTAAGACCGTTCTTCTCAAGCTATATTTATCCACCAAGTCCTTTTGCGATTTTTATTTTGAGGGTAAAGGGTACACAATAAAATTTCAGATTAAAGGAATCAAGAGAGGATTTGTGATTCATATTTGGGCTCTGTGATTGGTGTCTGGTAACAAGATGGTAACTCCGTGCTCTTGAGTGATTAACGTAGCTGTGGGGCACTCTTGAAACTCTGGAATGTCTTTTGTCCCTCGGAAACCAAGTGGATTCTAAAGAGCTGTTATTTTATCATCTGCTCCTCACCTCTGCTGATTAGTTTGAGGAGAGGTCAGAGAATGGTGAAATTTTTTTAACAAATATGATTGTAGTGCTTGGAGGCTTTAGGGAAAGCGAACTCTCTGTATCACCAGTATTCCTGCACGCTGCAATATTTGCTAGAAAACAGCAATTTCTTTCCAAGTTAAACCGTTCTTACTCGTGCTGTTCTGTGCTAAGAAGGAACTTGCACGGGGAGCATTGCCTAAACATATTGCAAAGTGAGATAAAGCCGTATAATGTAGCTTTCAGATTGAATGTGCTTCATTTGAGGTCTAAGAAAATCTGCAAAATCTACTATTTCCTGCAAAATCAGGAAGTGGTAATGTAAATATTTCTTCATCGTAAAGAATATGTAAAATATAACAAAGTGTGTTTTTTAGCAAATACAGACTTTAAATATTAATATTAAGCAAGTGTATTTTACTCTTTTATATACAGTGTGCTATATGCCCCTCCTTTAGGAAGGGGAGAGTCCATGAAGTGAGGAACTTTCAACCTTTCCCCTCTCCACCCTTCAATGGTCACATTTTTCATTACCCTTCATTTTTATGATTCTTCATAGAACAACAGAACTCAGATACTAAGGAACTTTCAAGATACAATATCAGATTATTATATTAAAACAACCTACCTACCTTGAAAAAGAGAAATCAGTGCATCTGCAATGTTACACGATTTTGCAATGGCAAATATTTTGTCTTCAAAGAACGAATGGCAGAAGTGTTTGCCTTGCCTTTGTATTTGCTGTTGTCTACAGATCAATTCTACTCAGGTTAATTTTGACCCTAAAGCCTCTATTGACACACATCATTGTATAAAAAATACAAAATATGCCAAAAGAGCTGTTTAGAGAGTTGTACTTGAGATGAGTGGTATCATCTGAATTTAATGTTATTTATACAGGAATAAAAAGTTGAAAAGTAATGTATGAACATAAAAAACTCTCTCCTGAATGCTAAGAAAAAAACATAAAACTGACATAATGGAATAACTGTCCGTAGAATTGTAATCCCACAGTTTTTATGTATTTTTGTTCATAGGATCCAGTTCTGATCTACTTTATTCAGGAAGGTTTTCTTTTAAGGCTTAAGGGCATCATGACCTTACTGAAAAAAACTCGTAACAATTGAAGATATGCACCCTCTGTTGGACATGTACACCTTAAGTAATTGTGTATTGGAAGCTATTATTTTTAGTAAGAAGGGAGAAAAATGTTGTCTTTAAGTCCGTAAGCAAGTGAAAATGCTGTATTTTATAGCCACTTCCTTTTACAATATGTTTGAGGCCCTAGAATAATCTTTGATTCATAAATTTTAATTGACTCTCTGGCTGAGCTCAGATTCTAGTTTTTGATATGTTTTTATCTCTGTCCTCAATACCAGTAAGTACATGTGGTAATTATAAAATATTTGCTGCAGCTGATATTCTGTACACTTAGACAGTAATTTAGAAAACTGCTTTCTGGTTCAATCTCAGTAAAGCTCAGTCCATCCAGAATAAAAGCAAGAACATATTATTAGCATGGTAATAACTAGAGGCAGGTATATTCACTTCCAGTAATTGAAAGAGGTATTCTTAAACATTTCTCAGACAGAACCAATGTTAAATGTCAGATTTGTTTTTATGTATTGTGCTAGATTTAGGATCCTGTTACTTTAGTAGAGAAATTTGCATTGTGTTTAGTTTATTACGGATGGGTAGCATCCTGATGAATTCTTTCTGCAAATTTTAATGCTGTAAACTACTGTCTTTGGGCATATAATAGTTTGGGAAAATGTATGAAAAGGCACCACTTGTTTTTTTCATATGTACGGTAGACTTCCTCGGCCTCTTGATCTGCTTAGCGAATCGCTTAGCTGACATTGTGTGGTGGATATTTTTTTTGAATATTGATGACCACAATTATCGTGCAGCTCAGATGCATTAAAATTATTTAGTGGAGCCTATTAAAGTTAAATCTGAAGCGCCTGTTCCTCTATTTCAATGGTGATGAAATCCTGTTTTATATTAGGTGTACATGTACTAATTGCAATTCTGCTTGCAGTAAATGGGATAGGATACAGTTATTTACTTGATGGAGACAAAGCATAAGTTAAGAAAGAAGACAGTTATATTTGTTCATTTTCCATTTTTTCCTTTCATGTTCCATCTCTGCCTTCTGTATGTATTAACTTTCTCACACTTTGTCGATCTTATAACTGTAGATCAACGATAGTGGGGCTGCGATAATACTGAAGCTAAAGGATTTTGCCATTTGGTACAGTGGTACTTGTATGTAAAGAGTGAATAACACAAAGCACATAATCTGTTTACTAGGTGTTGTTGACTCCTTGGTCAGGATATGAAGGGAAACAACATTTTATACAGTTTCCTATTCAGCAAAGCAAATCATCGCTCAAGAAGAAGCTAATCTTTCTCATTCAATCACGTTTGATGTGTTTTAAGGCAATTAAACAAGGAAGATCTGCATAGTGCATAAGTATATAAAACTGCACATGTTCTCATTTGAACACCAAAGAGACAAGGTATGTTTGATGATCAGAGCACTTGAATACTAATATGCAACAAAATGTTTTTATTTTTGTTAGAGTTCTGCTCGGCTTTTCAGAATTTGTTAGGAATTGTATTCTAGAAATAGGATACAAGAAACAAGACTGGGAAATAGTCTCAATATACTTCAGAAACTTGTACTTTGTCCTAGTTGATGGTTCTTTATATTGGATTTAATATAATTCAATTATCTGTAAATTTTATGCTGCCTGCTGGAGACTGCATTCTACTTAATGATACTCAGTACAAGGCAGCCGGCGTGGATTGCTTTATCATAAATCTTTAAACAATATGTGGGATTTAAGGTGATTTGTGGACTTTCATTGCATCCTACACGCTAGCGTGTGTTGATACAGGGTGACTGAATGAAAGGCAGCGAATTTTGTATTTACTGTCCTCGGAGAGCGCTGCTTTATCTCAGTGCTGTTTGCCACGGAATCTAATTGCTAAGTCGTGTGTAAATACTAATCCTCGTCGAGAAGCCGCGTTGAACGTTATCTGCAAGAATGTGCTCAAACTAACGGCGTGTAATAAGTTCAAAGATGAACTATGGCTTAAGAGGAAGAAGTGTATTAAAGTTCCTTCCTCTGGAGAGGCGCAGAGGTCAACCTTGCATGATAGCAGCAGTTCTGTAGCATTAATGCCGTCTTCTGTGTTATTAGACAAAATTGTAACTGTGAAACGACTGTAATTACACTGATCCCAGCACTGAGCAATAACAACACAACAGCAAGGAGGAGGGGGAGGACTGATAACCTCTTTTGGTGAGTTTCTTGTCGTCTTTCATTTGACACAGAGAAGAACTTTCTTTGACTTTGTGGAGCTAAAAGGAGGGAAACAATTTGGAAGGATTGAGGGAGTCATGTTTCCTAACTTCCCAGAGAAGATAAATGACTCTAGAGCATCTAAACTCTCTTGATGGATGTAGCCGTCAAGGGTTCCATGAACAGGCAGCACTGCTTCTGCTTTAGGTCTTAACGGGTCCATGAAGTATAGAGGGGAAAGGAATAATCTTTCTTCATCTGCAGAAAACATGGAAATCTTCTGATTGCTGCAACTACTGGTGTAGAAGTGTGTTTTGGCTTGAGGAAGCCCTACATGGGACAGGACCATGTGGTGTCCTAACAGCTTCTATTGCTTTTAGGAGGAGGGTGGTTCTTACGGATCAGAAGCTGTTGTTAGACCTCTTACTGAATGAGATTTTGGTGACCGCAAGGTATCTTTGCTTTCACCTGGAAAGCTAAAAAAATAAAGAAAATCAACCCTCCTCCAGATTTTAATACTGACTATATCCACATATTTTTCTCCTGAAATGCTCCAATAACATGTAAAACTTGCATGTAAAATTCACACAGATGTCATCTACTCTTTCTTTTGCCTCCCCACTCTCTTTCCCTTAAACTGGCACAAAGCCTAAAAATTAGTGTCTTGAAACCGTTGATCTGATCACCCGTGTTGGTAGTGAGTTCACTACGTTCCCATTTATGTCGTAAGGAATTGTTTTAGAGGAAAGATTTGGGGTAATCAGTTAAGCAGTTTCTTCTGGAGAAGAAAACCACATTTTATTTCTAAGTGTAAGAATAGCTTTAAAAGGGCACTGTTGATTAGAATGGTTAATGAGCAGAGGAAAATGTTTCTGTCCAGGTAGCCAGCTCCAGAATTAACACATGTAACCAGCAGGTTTCAAATACATTTACTCATTTGTAAAGTGGAAGTGACAAGAGGTGCCCGGGGCTCCTGTTCCTTGGCGGTCAGATACTAAATTACTGTGTCTTTGGGTGGGGAGCCCTTTCTTCTCGGAACTGTGGAATTCCCTGGCCTGGATCACCATGCTGTTGAACTAACTAGAGACAGCCTGTGTTCAGTACGAAAAAGCAATCTGTTTGTACCGGAAGAATAATAATGTGATCGGTGTTTTAGTTTTAAGTATTTGTCTATAGAAAATCCAAAATGCAAGCTTTTTATACATATATATATCTGTGTGTGTGTATGCACATATATATATAATACATGACCTTATGATTTTCCCTGAGACGTCCTTTTACTGGGCTCGTCTTTTGTTCTGTTCTCTGATAGCCTCAACTTCAAGCCCATTTATCTGTAGCTCCTCAGAACGATGCCTTTGGCAGATCAGAGCATAATTTTTATCTATGCGAACTGATCGGAAGTGACAGGGAGTAGTCAAATGAGAAGATTTCAGTCTCACTTTCCCTATTTTTTATTGTTTGACACTAGGTAATTACATGAGACAACTTGCGTGCTCAAAATGCTGTCTCAAAATTGACTAAAATGTTTAGATTTTCCCCTTTTTAAAAAAGAGACTTCGAAACATAAGATTTCTTTTTAAGTTCTAATAGAAAACTATGGGAATTGTCCAGTATATGTAAACTTGGAAAAACTTCTTGCTTCAGCAATATCAGCATGAATTAAGTTGATAAAGACATTTTAACCACATTGTCATTTTTTAGTATATCTGAGCTTTATGTACTGCCTTTATACATAGCCTTGTACATTGGCTAATATTAAAATTTCCTTTTTTTTCTGTTAGTAAGAATTCTTTGTGCATAGAACATATATATAGGAAATTTCAGGTTTTCCTTAAAATATGACCACTGCTATCTATTCCTTGAGAGCACATGTCATAAAGCTGTAATTTAGAGTGACAAGTATATGAAGGTCTGTTCTGCCTTCTTCTGCTACCAGTCCGTGTGCTTCATCTGTTCCCCATTTTATCAGGACAAAAGCAAAAAAAGGTTGAAAGATACATTTTTATAAACTTCTTTTGAAAGGATCAGAAATCTGTGTTCTTTTTGTGTCATACAGTGAGCTATTTCCTTTTGTGTAAGGAATGTAAAAGATCATGTGATTTTTTTTTTAATTTATTTTTTTAACTAATAATTTCAAATGAACTGAGTAGATACCTGACAGAAATCTGACAATGGACATTGATAAAACTAATCAAATACGCTGACCCCTTTGAGTCTGCTATCATTAAAGCAGGCACTAGGATTGTTGTGTTGTAAAAATTTGGTATTATTTTTTGCTCAAATGCTTAAAGAATTTGCAGTGTGTTGATGAGCAATGAAAATTTTGAAGGCATTTAAGTCATCTTTTTGAAATAGGCACAAGGATATTTGCGACAGCCTTCTTTGCTGTAGGCATGCACATATTGCTAAGCATAACCTGAGTCTTACTCATGCTGGAGGTGTGAAGACTCCATTTCTTACATAAGTTGTTTGGAACATACATTTTTTTAATTCTCGACCTCTTCTTAAAGCTCTACTATCTTTTCAGTGCACAGAAAAACTGAACTTGTTTAAACCTGTAAAGGGTTGCAATCTTTCTTCTGTAAATATTTGCAAATAATATTACATTATTACTCTTATAATATACCATTTTCTCAGAAGGAACTATCTATGTTGAATTCATATGCTGACAAAAAAAATTACTGAAAAGGTGATTTTTAATGTGTGTTTGTGTGTGTGTATATAAGAAAAGGTCATGAGCATCTTCATCATATTTTACGTTAGTTTGTCTGTTTTCTTATAACCTTATATCATCTTATGTGAAATGCACTTCATTACTATGGGCTTCACTGAATATTCACTGACACTGTCTTGTCTTCTTATCTGAACTTGGATGCCACTAATCTAACTGATTAGCCTTACATTTAGCAGGTAAACAGGATGTATATAATGCTGGATGTGCTTTGTTTTGGGATACACATTCAAATTTAGATGAATGAGCTCTAGTAAACCAAGAAACAATTTGTTTGTGGGGCTTCCTTTTTAATTAAGAAAAAACATTGTGAATGAGGAGGTGAAATGAGCCTCTGTGAGGAAGTCACAGATAAGAATAATAAGATACAGTGCACCTATGGAATAAGGTCAGAACATAAATATACTTCTTATACTTTTAATCCTCAGGACAGTTTTCGTGACATTAACTGATAATGGACAGATGGAAAATCCCATGCAAGAGGTCACCTCCTACACTTTTTTTCTCCTCAAGTTAGCTGCAAATCCATCAAAATCCATAGCTGTTAGAATGGCTAATGATTTCCTACTTAGAAATTAGCCAGCCATATTAATAATACATCATGTTTCCCAAGTCCGTCAACCAAGAGGATGGAACAGCTAACGGGCTCACTGCCAGGTCGATGCATCCTTGCCTCTTACATGGTAATTACACTGTACCCTCATGATGACTGAGTAGTTTTAAGGAAACTTGGTGTGTGTGTTTTTCCTTTTGCTTTTACTTTTTTTTTTTCAATTAATTCTACAGCATCTTTCCATTTATTTATTTATTTTTAAGAGATTTGGCCTGATAATTTGAATCCTTAAAGCAGTACTGCTGGTATTATTTGTGCACCGTACAGNCCAAGTCCGCCAACCAAGAGGATGGAACAGCTAACAGCCAGGTCGATGCATCCTTGCCTCTTACATGGTAATTACACTGTACCCTCATGATGACTGAGTAGTTTTAAGGAAACTTGGTGTGTGTGTTTTTCCTTTTGCTTTTATTTTTTTTTTCAATTAATTCTACAGCATCTTTTCATTTATTTATTTATTTTTAAGAGATTTGGCCTGATAATTTGAATCCTTAAAGCAGTACTGATGGTATTATTTGTGCACCGTACAGATCGAAGTAACGTAGAGTTTAGCTGTGCAAAAGTCTGAATTTATGCTAATTCATTTGCACTTGGAATGGTGTTGCATCTCCAAAACTGCAAATGGGCCCTCTAGAGAGTGTTTGCTGCTGAAAATAGGGGATGGCCAGTTTTAATTATTCAGGGACTTTCATCAATATTTTGTGACCTTTTCCCTGCAACAGTTAAAAATATAGAGAGTTAGAACCAACTCAGGAGTTTTGCTAACAAATAGCATGTTTAAAAACCGCAATAGGAAACTTCATGTATTTCACATGTGTGAGTGCTTGCTCGAGTACTTGAGAAATGTCCCTGAATTTTACAGCATTTGGCCCTCATGTAAAACAAAACTGTCTTTTACAAAGCAGTGAGTTATCAAACCTATACGTGCTGCACACAACTTTAACTGTCAAGGGATATTCTGGAGATTTTTCAACTCTTTTTCTCTCAAATAAAACAAAACTATGAATTGAAAAAGGGCAAAAGAAGGAAGTACGCATTTTATTTGAGGGATTGTTGCTTTAGTTCCTTTATATGCTGATATTTCCAAAGAGCCACCTGCTTTAAAGCATCAAAGAATGGAGGAATTGATTTAGGCTTGTAAGTGAGCTCAGAAGAAGAAAAGTGTGCTCTGGTCAATATTTTAGCTTTAATGGGAAATTGGGTATTCCAAAGCTTGTTTAGACCCTTAATGAGCATTTTAGGCTTCACTAGGGCCAAAAGTAATGTTCTCCAATTCTTGCAAATAAATATTTTACCGTTTTTCTTTCCTAATGTGAGTGTTCTGATAATTGAGGCAAAGTGTTGGTGTTTAATCATGCCAATTAATTTTAATTGTAAATGTACATTTCCAAAGGAAAAATTATCTAAGACACCTCTGAGGTTTTTTCCTAATGCGAACAGTAAATTCTCATAGTGCCTAAAGTGCTAAAAGCAAACAACAACAGAGATCCTGTAATTGTTGATTTAGGCTACATTAAAGTTGAATAAACTACTAATGAGTAAAAAATAAGCTAAAGTGAGTACTGCATTAATCTTATTTTAAATAACTAAAAGTAACCCTAACAAGGTGTTGAATAGACAAAGATGATGGCAAGTTTTTTGTTGCCTAGGGCATTATGAGAATGTAATGTAAAGCTACCTGAAAAATCACGTGATTTATTTATTTTTTATTTTTATTTTTATTGTGGTACTGATTCCAATACAAGACCTCTGCTTACTGTGTGCTTGGAGTGTCCTAATTGAGATTCTGTGTTTTGCTTTTGTTCCTGAAGGTCCAAAAGGAAATGAAATGAACTTAAACTGAGATTTTTTTTCTAAAATATGTCTCATTAAATATCCAGAGGAAAAAAAAAATCATTAATTTTGACAATTCGGTCGTTAGCTATACTCAAACGCAAAGCTTAATGGAAAACCTGGTAAATAATGACGGTTTTTCTCATTCTTGTCTCCTAATTCTTTGTGTAGAAGTGTATAACATGTATAAATTTTGGGTTATAATTGTTGTTCTTAGAAGCTGTATTCATGGATGAGTTCTTCAGAGGAGGGATGTGATTAAATGTCAAACAAAAAGATTGTCTCTGAATTTGAAAGGGACTTGAATAAAATACAGACTATTGCGGGATAAGCCTCATTTGTGTACCTTCTGAAACCTGCTAGAATTTTGATATTCTTTTTCCCTGGCTGCATATAGACTGTCAGACTACTTCTGCCAAGGTGAATTCAATAGAAGAGCGAGAAACTTCACCAAATACCATACTCAAGAAATT
Organism: Crypturellus undulatus; assembly: GCA_013389825.1. Classification (NCBI taxonomy): domain Eukaryota; kingdom Metazoa; phylum Chordata; class Aves; order Tinamiformes; family Tinamidae; genus Crypturellus; species Crypturellus undulatus. Next base: position 211,724 of record VWPW01023989.1, read on the forward strand.
GTCTTTTTAAGTTTCCAGGATACAACTATTGCTACATAAACAGAAGCTCTAGCACATAAGCTCAACCTTGAAGAAAGTGCTCTCTATCAGAAAAGGTGTGAAAATGTCAGTTAAAATGAGTTGCTGCTTCCCATGATCTGTTTGTTTTCAGTTTTACAGTGTTAAAGAAAACTGTGTCCATTTTTATTCAATTTGCAAACTGAATAGGCCTTTATCTGCAGCAGATCCATGTTTAAACTTGAATATAGTTTTATAAGAAGTGGAAGCTTCCTCTTGCAAGTAGAGCTCAATTAGATAAGAATGCAAATAAAACTGAAACAGATTTGAGATATTCCTGACTTATGAAATGAGTTATCCCTTTTAAATCAGAAAGTTTGGAAAACAGCTGAAGAATAAATGCACAGATTTGGGTACAGCTGCTTTGAGGGGTAGCATTAAGCAGAACTCAAAGCCCAGCAAACAAAAGTTTTGTTAAACTAATCTTCATTTGGTTGAAGTTACTTTGCCTGAAGTTACTAAGGTTAAATTAGATCGCTGCCAGTGACTCTGGGGAGTTTTGAATGGGGAATTTCGTGGAGCTCTGTCAGCCTGGCAGTAGTGCAGGTCACTGGCAGGAATTGCTGGAATTGTGTCCCACTTCCCAGAAGATACGAGATGGCTGCGAGGTCATCTCCTCCTCTTCAGCAAGAGCATCTTCTGGTGGCCAGTGCAGTGCCAGCACACCTGTGGGTGCTAGTAGGTGTTCACCGTTCAGACTTGCCTGTCTCTCATCTTTACCAGATAGAAAGCAGTTGAAATGAAAGGCTGCTTCATGGCCAGATCCAACCCCTGGACCACCAGCTGAACTGTAACGTTCTCAGTCTGGAATGACCCAGTCTGTGGGTTTCAGTTTTGTGCAGAGTAAGAAGCTGAAGTGGGAAGTTTAAATGCTTTGATCCTGATTTGCAGAATTTCTTATTCCCCAGTCAGTTCCTACACTTCTCCTACATTCTCCAAAATCCTTCTCCATCTTCTATTCCCTTCACAGAGAGCAGCACAGTGGGTTTCTGAGATCGCCCTGCAAGATCTGCCTGTCCTTTCTCCTTTCTCCTTCAGCAGAAACCCCTCTGCTCACACACCCTTTACACCGCCTTGCAGTGGCCTTTTTCTTCCTCTCCAAAGTACTAGAAGAAAGGCCATTAGAAGCCTACAAAGCCTTTTTATTTTTTATGAGCATTTTGAATCCTTCACCTTTTTCTTGACCTAATAGCTTGTCAGCTGCACCTCACTTTTTTTTTTTCCCTTTTACAGCATCTTTAGTATCATTCACTTAGAAAGAATAGGTAAGTTCATAGGGATATAAACCCTTTTGATCTGCCAGATATAGGCCTGCACTCATGTGAAGCTACGTTAGGATGCCAGTGGGAAAATCTACTCAACTTGGTTGCTCACTAAATTTCTTCAAAGGTGATGAAAAGATGGACACTGGGGAGAAAAACTGCATAATTTCTTCAGAGATGTGTTATAACATATATCTTATATATATAATATTCTGGAAAAACTAAGTTGTATCACCCCAACTTGGTATGTTGTGAAAATCCTGAGGTTTCCCATGTCGGGAAAGATCAGTAGATAACTTCTCCTGAAGAAAACCTGCTTCAAGCTTGAATCCAAGAAAACTGCATATCTTAAGCGCATTCTCGACAGCACAAATCAGCTGTGCAGTGCCTAAGCTTCGCCATAAACTTTATTACACACATCATTATTTTTTCAGGCAAATACATGAAATTTCTGGTCAGAATGAGCTCCAAAGGTAATTGCCTCATTGCATGCAAGTGAATGTATGAAAAGCTTCCAGCTAGTATGAGTCCTAATCTCCTGTGCTTACGCTGAAAGCTCAAATACTTTCTCAAATCATGAGGTCTGGCAGTGTTTTCAGAATTGTTGCCCTTCCCTGAATTTCTCTGCATGCCGCTTACCTCTGCTACAGCTGTGAGCAGCGTGACTCCTTTGAGAAATGTCTGCACAGAATAAAATTTGCTGCATCTTGGCAGATTTCATGTTTTCACTTTCAGATTATATCAGATCTTTGGAGAGACTATCACAGCAGTTAAAAGCATTATTGTTTTGATTCTAATTACATAGAAAGTGTACCTGGTGGTTAGGCACAGTATAAAGCTTTTATCAGATGGGTTTGCAGTGGTGGCTAGGCAGAAGGGAGGGAGCAGGAGTGAGTAGCACTGCTCTTCACAGGTACAGATTAATAACCTTTGTAATATCCTTTCATAGCACCACACTATCATAGGAGTTAAATAGTACATTGCAAATATACTCTTAAAGCCACTTGGAAAGTTACAGTCTGGTAGAAGGAAAGCCAGTGTGTTTTAAGAAACTAAAAAATTTAACTGAAAAAGAAAGAATTGAATAATAAGAGTTGAAGGTCCAGATACTGTGTTGCTGTAAAAGCATCATTGACTTGTTAGAGATGTGATATTTCATTAATATTTAGCTCTTTAAAATAGTGCATGGTTTGGGAACAAGTTTGTTTATAGTACTAACTATTGAAATTTTTACTGTTGCTCTTGTTCATTATTCATCACACTGAATTATTACGTGCTTTAACTTCAGCCCCATCTTGAAAGCTTTTACTCCATTTTTATTATTCATCAGTCAGTACTGATGCTATGTGGTGAGCCACTCATATCAGCGATGACACTATAGGAAATCAAACAAAACTGTCCTTTTTTAGTTTAAAGCTTGTAGTTTATTCTTAGTAGTTTAAGTAGAAAACTACTAATAACATAATCATAGTAAGAAATACACATACAAGTCATTAAAAGCCGTATCGAGGATTAGTTTTTTTGTGTGTGTTTTGCTTCTTTAAAAAAAATGGATGGTTCTAGTCATTGAACTTTCAATGATAAAGTAGCCAGAAGTAGGTTAGAGCAAAAAGATCCTGTTAGCGGGAGTACCAAGACGTGGCGTTTTACACCACCTTGATTGTTATAATATACTTTGTGCTTAATGTACACCAAAAGAGTTATATTATGATAACTGAGTGCATATGCTTAATGCATACTAAATAATGTCATGTTATTGCTCTGAGACAGTTGTGTATATGTGACACTATTGACAATCGTAAGTAAATTCCTGAGAAATTAAACCAAATGAGAACCAGACTATTTTTCATGCAGTTGTCCGCTCCATATCCGTTGCAAAGGCACAGGATTTTGTTTGTTTGTTTGTTTTTTCCATCTGTTATCTCCCAACAGCATTGCCAGTCTCCCTTCTTTGAGTCTACAGGCAAAATGAAATCCTGCTTAGGAGGTTACTTGTTAGTTGTCCATCACTATAATTACTGGTTATATTATAATAATGTGGGAAAAGCCTATGGAGGAAAGCATGTGCTGTTCTCTTTTCCTTTGACCAAAACCACATTATGTATTGTTGTTTCTGGAGTGGTGGATGATCCATTCAACGAGCTTTATACTTGCAAAGCTGACATCCAAAAATCCAGCATTATGACTTTATTGCCAAATCAGGAAAAAAGGAAGGAGAGACAGGCAGTGATGGGGAAAAAGATTGATTCAGAAGTCCTAGTAAAATACATTACTGGAAGCTGATATTAGAGCTTTCATCAGGATGCACTAGGAATAAGGTGAGCTGAGCAACAGAATAAGAAAAAAAGCACTCATTGACACTTGCAGAATTTTCTTTGGCAATGTCCTTGTGTCCTGTTAGAATAGTAGTGTAGTCAATAAGGGGTGAGACAATACAAACCCCAAAATACCAAATTGTGATGGTGTTATTTCTCTAAAGTAAGTATTGGTGAATGCTGATTTTTCAGGATGAGCACCTTTAACTCCAGTTATATGCTGGATTTTGATGCTATTGAAATCTTGGGAAGAAAAAAGAACAAAGAAGGGATTATTGGCAGTTTAAATTTTGGATCTCATATTTTTAAATGATGGTATTTCTGTAAAAAGCTATGTCTTCAAAAGATTTATGTAGTATTTCAATTGATTAGGATCAATTTCATTTTTACGAATCTACACAAGAGCTTCCTTTAAACAGTTTTATTAGAAAAATGCCTGTTTTGTTATACCCGTGGCAAGTAGTCAGAAAGCAAATACTTCCTTGAAGTGACCTAGTAATTATCTACGAAACATCTGCTAAATTTCATTGTCTGAAATCTTTCATGCAACTGTATTTTATTAAAAGCTTTGCCTTTCTGCTCTTTTTGACATAATTCAATATGATATCTTGAAATTCAGTACATCTACTGAAAAGAAAAAAAATAGTTCAAACGGGATGAGTTATAAAAATAAGGTTTTTAAAGGATTTAATTTGTAATCTTTACAAAGAAGTAGCTGAAATATTTCATATGGTGCTTGATCATATAAATGTTGAGGTATCAAAGGCAGTTGGTTGATGTACTGAAAGCACAAATATATTAGCTATTGCCTGGTGCTATGTTACAGTCTAGACTCAGTGTGGGTGACACTTGTGTGCTGAATGAAAGGAGTAAAGTCTGAGGTCTGGGATTTTGCTGTTCTGCATTCTAGCAGGGTAGAGATGCTATAATAAAGTCATTTATGTACTTAAGTCTCAAAAAACTAACTTCTTTGAGACAATCATGTTCTTGTGTCTTTGCAAATAAGAATATACTGAACCAGTTTGCTACACAAGGCATGGATTTTAGAAGCCCCTCCACCCCCCCTCTTTTTTTCTTCCTATCGGGGATGATTAAATGACTGAAAACTTTCCTCCTAATTTCCCAGGATCTTTGCTACTTTGATCATTAATAATACACTTTAGCACTTGAATTAAAGGAAGTAAAATACAACTCTAAGTCATTTTGAAGTGGTTCAACAATTCTTTGTGGGAAGAATTCAGAAATTATTTTTTAAGGTAAAGTATTTGCATCTGAAGTTAGATGACATGAATGTGTATGAACGACATTTCTCACTTAACATCCTGGATATTGTTTTCAATGTTTGTGTGTTCAAAGGGTCATTATCTTTTTCTTTCTTTTTCTTCCAGCAACACCCTGAAGACCTCAGTGAAGCAGAACTCAAATTGCATGCTTAAATAACAGCGGGAAAAATCACTCATGCACTCCCTCTTATTGCNATTTTTTAAAGTAAAGTACTTGCATTTGAAGTTAGATGACATGAATGTGTCTGAAAGGCATTTCTCAGTTAACATCCTGGATACTGTTTTCAATGTTTGTGTGTTTAAAGGGTCACTATCTTTTTTCCTTTTTTTTTCTTTTCTTCCAGCAATACCCTGAAGACCTCAGTGAAGCAGAACTCAAATTGCATGCTTAAATAACAGCGGGAAAAATCACTCATGCACTCCCTCTTATTGCAGGATCTTTCCTTTTTTTCTCGGTTTTCATTTGCATTCTTTCACACATGCAGTGAGATAAAAATGAAGCAGTTGGAAACAAAGAAACCAAACGTGGCTATTTAAATCCCCCAACTCACAGGTTGATATATCACCATTACAGAAGTTGTCACTACTGCTAATGCAAAAAAAAAAAAATTTGTTTTGTTGTTTTTGTGTGTGTTTTCTCATCTGTATACAATCCTGTCATGACTTGCTGTAAACGTTAGGTCTGACGGACTTCAGCTACCTCTGACATTCAAAGCAAGAAGTTCTTATAACATCAACTATTTTAGATCCTTTCTCTTTGCATGTTCACGTTCTAAGAGAATGCGAGAGTGCAGTAATATTCTTATGTTAAGTGTATTAATGTTTGCTCAATGTGTATTAAAGATGTCCAAGGATTAAAGTGGAAAAGAGAGAAGTCTCAGGGGGCCGTTATTGTCATGGTCACACGCTGAAACAAATTATGTGCTGCAGTCTTGAGGATTGTGGCTGCAGAAATAGGAATCAAGAAACGGTAAAGGAAGCTCCCTGAAACGGTCCTGATTTTGAAAAGAAAACAGTGAAGAGCAATGATTAGTAATTAAAGCGTAAAGGTATTTGACAAGATTTTGTTAGGTTTAAATCATCTCTTCTGAAAACATCTGTAAATGTAGCCGTTTGTTAGAAGATCCTTAGTCAGAAGATCATTTCTCAAAGCCCAGTTAAAGTGGGCTTTAAAATTGCCTTTAGTGCCTGTTTATTTCCCGTTTGTGAGGATTTTCTGGTGAACATATAAAGCAAATTCCACAAGAAGAGATTCAGAAGGCACTGAAATTATTGGGAGAATTCCCGCTAACGTCATGCAGGTTTAAATCAGCACCAAAATGCACAAATTGTTGCTGTCACTTCATTAGTCCATCAGTTTCAGAATGAAGTGAGAAAGCAAGTTAATAAAGGGGGGAGTTGGAAAAAGGGGAGCAGAGAGAACTGCTACACTGAAATATAGCTTGTAATTTTCATGATGCTATCTCCCTTGGAAGAAAATAACTATAGAAAGGTCTCCACCTTATTTTTTTATTTTGTGGAAATTGGTTATATTGACCTATAGCTCATAACTGTTACTCGGAATAATAACAGAGGCTGAAGGAAAGTGTTAATGGTGTAATTTGTAGGGAACATCCTGTTTTCCACTCTTAAAACCTTGAAGAAAAGCAATTTAATCTCTTGCATGCAGAAGTAATAATATAGGAAAAATTTTATAAATTGAGATTAAATGTTATAAAATTATAGGGGAGGAAAATGTGCCAGAGGAAAAATATTTTGTAAAAGCTGAAATAGGTAAAATTCAAGAAATTCAAATTCTAAAGTGACAAATGTAATTAGTTATTTACAAGGAAAAATATGAAAAACCCTACAAGCAATAAGTTGGTAATTATGCTGAAAACATGCACTCTGCATTTTTTTTTTAAATTCCCTAATTAAATCTTAATTAGTATGTGCACTAGAGTGTTAATTCTTGCTTTTATTCCTCTAGGGCATCCCTACACCTTCAGGAACATAAGCTTACTCGGTTATGTAAGAGATAATTATCAATAAATAGGACCACCACATCGCATGTTCGTTACAGTGCTTATTTGTTGTGCGCCTGCTCATCTATTAGCCAGAAAAGCAACAACACTTTGTTTTGTTTTGTTTTCTTACTAAGACGTTCTGCTTTAGTAATGGGATATAATAACACAACAGAAGCTGGTCAGCATATTGTCATATAATAACAACAGTGGAGCAGGTTTTGACTGCAGAAGCTAAGTTTAACTCCTTTTGTGTTTGAAAATATCTCCTGAAATCTAGGAATTTCTGTTGATAGAATGCAATATAGGGAAATAAAAAGTATCAGTTATAAATATAAGGTAAGTTCTGCTTAACAGAAATTATTTATGTCAGCAACCAAAAGAACCTTTATACATATCTTGGTTATTTCTATTCTCATCCGCAAAATTCTACTTTTTATACTTGAACTTTTTATTTTCTACTGGATGTTTTTGTTTTTGTTTAGAGAAAACCCTTTGTAAGCAAAAGGTATTAATAAAAGAGCCAATAGATTTCCAATAGGTGTAAAAATAACTAAATAAAAATAAGGAAGCAGTGTGAGTTGTCGCCCACCACCAGTAAGTCAGTCAGCCCAGTTGTATTAGAAAAAACAGATGGATTTATTATAAGAGATACAGTCTGAGCATTCTCTCCATGGGGCTGGAAATCTCACTTTTGAGCCTGTGCCTGATCCCATTCATTAGTGTCAGAAAACAGATCCTTAGTAATTTGTACAAAACAATCTCTAGATCCATTTGTTTCCTGATCGTAAAACGGGTGCAACTGATGAAGTGTCATGACTAGGTGATAATCCTTCTTTCTGAGGCTGACACTCTTGTGCTCATTCTTTTAGCGCTATTTGATAAAATGACTGAGGAAGAGGTGGTTTTCTTCCATTCATTTTTCTGGCCCTTTCTTGCTACAGCGGGGCTGCTGTCACCCTATGTAATGCTTTACAGTTCATTAAATTTTTGTCCTGAATGTCAACGGGGCTCAGCTTTTCCATCTGAAGATCTGTTTTGGGAAGTGTTTGGCAAAACAAAAGTACTTACATTTTTCTTAACTGAAATCAACCTTTAAACGCAAGGTTTGAACCCCAGTGAACAAAGTAAACTTGGTTGTCCTTGCAAATAAATAGTCTTATCTATAGTAAAATTCACCATTAGGAAAAATACGCTTAGTGGCCCTTTGGAAGGCTTTTCCTGATACTTAAAGTAAATTTTTGATCAAATTTATGCTGTCTATCTTTTGTTCTTCCCTGGCCTGAATAGGATGACTGTCACTTTGCAAAAGTTTTTTGCAACATAAATCTCTTTTAAATCTTTTTAATATTTTATTATTATTATTATTTTTCCTAAATAAAACAGATCAAATTCTTCCAACCTTTTTTTTACATGTCATACTCTAAAACTTTGTTGTTTTCTACTGTAGAGACTTGGCAATTTGGCAGTATCTATTTTCAGGTCTCAGAACTCAGGGTCAAGAATAAATTGTTTTACGTATTTCTCAGTCCTCTAGTACCCTCCAAGAATGAGTTTGCCTTCCTTAAAAATATGATCTAAGTTCTAGACCTCCATTCTTTTCTACAGTTTTGCTGTCTGGTCCCTTATTCCTTATTATGTATCCATACGCTTCATGAATTCTTTCCATTTGCAATAATTTAAATCTGTCTTTTCCAGATTTCATCCTGCAATTTTTTTTGAATTTGTGTCCTATTTTTTAAGACCATTCTAGATCACAAAAATCCAGAATGGTTGCATGCAGTACCTGCTTGCATTAACTTTTTGTTTTCCTCCTAACTACCTTACAGGGGATAATTTGCTTTCCCAAGTTCAAAAGCAAAATATTGATAATGGCTGCTTCAAAGCATCTTTCAGTTTATTATAGATTTAACTCAACTGTTATTTATTTATTATAAATTCAAGTCATATTTGCCAAGCTTGCCCCTGGAGATGCCATGTTTAGCAGCATCTTAAACCTTATTATAGTAGGGCTATATTGCATCTACTGTGTCTTATCAGTTAGGTTAGTTCCTTGTATAAGACGGAAATTAGATTGGTTTGTCATGGGTTGTTCTTGACAAATTTATGCTGGCTGTTTTTGTGACATTATTATCCTGTAGGTGATAATAAATTGATTGTTTAATCTTTTTTTTTCCAGTATCTGTACAGCAATCAAGGTTCAGCTGACAGATTTACAATCCTCTCCGATCTGTTTCAGGGGTGGGGAGGGTGCAATGTTTGGCCTTGTCCAATCTCCAAACCCTCTGGGATCTCCCTTTTCCTCCATTAGCTGTTGAAAGTAATTGCTGGCGGCTCAGATGTTGTTTCAGATAGTCTGAGTACACTGGCATGAATTTTATCAGCACTATCTGACTTTGAATGCTTCTAACTGCTACTGCTCTGAATGTTCTTCAGCCTGTTCTTTTCCTGTATGTTCTGTGTTTTAATCTTCTTGTTAATGTGATTTGAATTGAGTTTCTGGTTATAATGACATACGTGTGTGTATATGTGTGAGGGAGAAAAAGGAAAGTGACTAAAGAAGACATTGGCTGTTGCAGCCCTCTATGCATCATTATCTGCATCTGTGAGAACTAAATATTCCAGTTAAGGTGGGTTTGAGGGATGAGGGGGGAATATTTATATATCTGTTTAGAGATAACTGTGCTCTAACTAGTGATCATTTTTCAAAATCTTGTGTGGGAAGCCAATTTACAGATGACACTTGATCAGGTGTCATCAAGACAACTCAAATTTCGATAGAGCAAATGCAAATGCTGTAATTTTAAATGCTATAATTGCTTAAGAAAATAATTCAGATTTATCCAAAAAGATGTTGTCCTCTATACTTTACTAATTTTGCATTCATGTGTATCATTGCCAAAAAAATGCACCAACATGGAAATTTTCTGTAGCAGCTGAATTGTCCATAATATTGTCCATAACTGGTACAGTAAACCATGGTGAACATGATTCTGCCCTTGTGGTCTTGACACTTTGGAGCCCTTCAGACTGTAATTGTCCCAGAACAGCCTGAATAGTGCATGCCTACAGCTGAGAGCCCTATCCCGGTTATCGTGGAGATATTAATGCTTGCTTTGTTCTCAACATGCAGTACTTTCGGGGAATATGTGGATTATCTATCAATTACGAAGATGCTAATGATGATAATGTGATCATTCCCCCAAGTATTCTTGTCAGAAAAAGTTTCCTATGTTTAATACATCAGCACTGAAGTGAGCATGTTGTCGTAGCATTATTATTCAAGGTGCGGTTTTCAGAGATGCTATCCTGGGAGGTTAGTAAGAGAACCATAAGTCACCAAGTATTAAATAATCTAAGCATTCTTTGGGGTACATACTAATGGTGGATTGTAATAAACACATTTTTGATGTATACAATGAGTGTCAGCAGTGTACAATCAGTAGAATTGTGGATATCCTGTTGTACATCTGTCCAGGTATCCTCCTCCACACACTGTGTGAGATACCTGAGTGTGCAAATGACCTAAACTTGTGTGTTATGTGCACATAGTTACAGTTATTTACACAAAGTCATCATGCAGGATTACTTTAATATTGATACCAAGGATAATTTGGCTAGGAAAATATTTATTCTAAGAGAGTATTGAATAATATTCTCTGCAGTTTGATACCCTTTAATCTTGAGTATCTTTAATTATTATTATTTGTGCTTTGAAGATTGATTCATTAGTTGTCACATTGGTCTTATATTGGTAAGAGGGTGCATTCATTGAACCCTTCTTGCCACTTCAGTGAATATTTACACATCACAATAAATATAAACAGTGCAAAAATGCACTGCTATAGGTATTAAACCTTTAAAAGGTTGCACAGTTGGGCATTATGTTACTCTTGGATATTTAGTGTATGGGACTGATGCGTTAGAGGATGCAGATAAAATGACGTAAGAGAAGGATAATTTATGTGAATAGATACTAGAATGTGCTGGGAAGAGTTGGCTGAAGTCTGCTCTCATATAGACTTCTTTTTAGACTTTTGAAAGCTACTTGGCTTCTCAATTCCCTTCTTTAGATGACAAGGAAAGTATTAAAATGGGTACTTACAATGAATATTTTATAGAATATCTTCCAGAAGAAAAGGTGAAAATCTTTGCAATGCTATATAGTATTCCATTTCAACAGGTCTTGAGTGAAGCACTGAATTTTTTCTGTTTGAGGTTGGTTTGCATAGTGAACTTCATCTTATATATTGAGCACACATTTGCAATTTAATGTGTAAACAAATCAGAATATTCAAAATTAGAATTAGGATAGTCAAAATAAAAGGTTGGTGATGGAAATATAGGTATCTTCCTATTATTATAGCTTAATAATTAATATAGATTATACTATGGTCATATTACAATGGCCAAAATGACCAAAATTGTTGATGGCAGGTCCCCAAGCAACCTTAAGTGCTACAGTTTTTACACAGCTTTTATCAGGGATCATATTTTAAAAAATAACAATTTGAAGCTGTGTTGTAGTAACAGAGAGATTAGCTTGTTCGTGCAGAAATTGAATAGATGCCCTGGTAATCAGTGCGGTAGGATGCGTGCTTCATTACAGCGTGTTTCAGAGTATCCTGAGTGAAGGTTATTCATGCTACACTAGGCAGGATTCATTTGTGTTAAACAAGAAAAATACAACTGTTAATGCTACATCGTTTGCTTGGCTGTAGAGCCTAAGCCCTGTGTATGGGGTTCAGAGCACCTGTGTGTTGTGCAGTCTTTGCTGAAGAACACGATAGCTTTCTGTGTCTGAAAGCTGCGAGATGACTTGTAGATCTGTCAGCCATCCACAAATCAAATAATCACGTGGAAAAAGCATGGTTGGTGGGTAGGGGGCCAACAGGGTCAACCATTGACAAATATCTTTACTTTGGAAAATAATGTCTGCAGCTTTAACTTCTACTTCTCAATGGCAGCGTATGAGGACGGGAGTCACAGAAAAATGAATTATCCAATGTTGCAAGTGAGAGTTCTCTAAACTTTTTCCATAAAATGAGAGGCAGAATCCGCAGGGGAAAATCATCCTTTACAAGAGGCTTCTGAGGTAAAAGTGATGGAACTATGAGGTGGAAGGAAAAGTCCTTTTAACCCATAGCATGGGAATTTATAATCACATGAGTAAAAAATATTTCTTTGTTTTTCAACATGAGATCATATTTACAAATGTCTAAGATGTGAAAAGATATATTAACCACTTCCGTATAAAATCAGAAATAAATTAGCATTGTTACATTTTAAACTTACACTATTGTTTAAAAGCTCTATACAACTATATATTTTCAGATTTCTCTGTCTGAGAGAATATTTTGTTATTACAGAGTAAATAGACTTTAAACTATATTGTTGTCTTAGAGTGTTTTTTAAAAAAAACAGTATGTGAAATGAAATTGAATATTAATATTTATCCATCCAGCTTTGTTTTTGAATGCTCATTTTAACAGAAGAGAATGATGTGATGATTTTTTCCCCCTTGTGCTTTAGATGTATCATTTATTCAGCATTCAGAATATCCCATTTGTTCCCTTCTTTGCTAAGGGTAGGCTTAATGCATTTATTTTTCTTTAACCACAGTCTCTTAGGTTCTTTGGAACATTTGTCTGATTTTTGTTCTTTTTTTCCTAATGGGAGACTACCAATAGCTTTGGATCTCCATGAAGTGAGTTATATTTGTACAGTTTTATGAATATATATTATGAGAGCAGAAAGTGAAAAGAAGTCATTTTTTATTCCAATTATTCTCCTTTTAGAGTATACTTCAATTATATAGTGTAATGTGTTATAAGAAAACATGCTGCAAACAGAATCATACATAATGACATGTAGGATAGTATTAATAGCAAAACCGCACAAATATAACAGCATGAACAAAGCAAATAAAACTACTGGGAAATTGCAAAATTCTGAAAATTCATATTGTGCATTACTTGAACATTATTTGAAGATATCCTCAGAATATGTAGTCAATAGTTATCTTGCCAGCACAGTACCTTAGGACTGAATGGTGCGCATTAAATCTGCTGCAGGTTCTTCATGATTTCTGAAGTGCTTAGAAATCCCTGCACATCTTTGAACTGTTTGTTTTCATCAGGCTCTGTTTCTTCTAGAACATGGAAGGAATTTTCCTTCCTTCCTTGCAAGCTGCAGTATCCTTACGAAGGTCCAGAAAACTTGTAAACAGCAAGTATATTTATTTTTAAACGTTCAATACTGAGGAAATAAGAGTCTTCTAGCAGTATCTTCATTGCACTGCTAGTGTGATCAAAGAAGGATAGAACTTACAGCCCAAAGAGCCCAGATCACTGTGCAGCAGCTGTTGTCCACATGACTGCAAGGGTGGATCCGTTGTTATGTATCGGGCTCTGTTTATAATGAAAAGAATTATTTAATTTATTTTATCATTACTAGTTAGTCAAAATTAGAATGCAAAGGTCGTGGTTTATTTTATATGTAACTTGTCTATGAGTAAAATGAATTATTTCAGGGTTTCTTTTAATCTTTTGGTTTAGTAATTGCTTGATGAGACTGCTGGGTGTGTATGTGCACTATGCAAAACCGCTGGGTTTGCCACTATTTTATTTCTTCCTGACTGTTTCTGCTTCCACTCAATATACTTTTTGATCTGTATCCAAAGGGTGATTTCCTGGTTGGGATGCACGTCTTAGATATACATCGTAGAACAAGACCTGAGGCAGAGATGACAGACTTGACTATTTTTAATTCAAATTCTTCCTTACTGTCTTCTCTTCTTTCTTTATTGTTTCTTGTTATATGGCAGCTACTTGACTACTTTTAATTATTTTATTTCTTGCAATAGCTTCTCAAAGACCTTTCTTTGAAATCGTGCTGATTTTTTTTCTTCTTCATAAATTATCACGTGGCATTAGTATCACTGCATTCTTCTATTTTGTGAGTAAATTTCTCACAATTCATCCAAATCACTTCCAGTGCACTTACAAATGCAGTGGAATCATCTTTCCATTCAGATTTTGATCCTTTGAACTACCAACTCCATAGCTGACTCTATTCTTACTTACACCAGTGTTTTTAGGATGGAGCAGGAACACCCACGTCCTTCATTCACTATGTGCTAATCTCCAGACTGATATTTGTGCCCTCCTTAACTGCTGCTCGGTTAAGTAACTGTGCCCAGGGTCTTAAAAGTTAAACAAAAGCTGAAAAAAAAAACTAAAAAAGATTAAATCTAGAGCAAACACAGTGAAGGTAAACATAATGGAAACTGTAGAGGGTCACTATTTCTCTGCTTTACAAATCCAGCAAGGAAGAAAACAAATACAACGATAGCTGTGGACTGGAATACTAATGGGGAGCGTTTCTCTTGGAAGCAAACACCCACTCAATCCACAAAACAAGTTAGAAGGCTAAACAGGAGCAATGCAAATTGAGTTAGCATAAAACATGATTGGCAAGCAGAAATGCTAACTTAAGAAGTAGCTCTTAGAGCTGCCTACAAGCTTCCTCCTGGTAGGCTTTTAGGGAAGTTTTACATACCAATTCCTCAAGTTGAGGAGACTGGCAGAAATCAACACGGTTGAACTCCTTACCAAATTGAAGAATACCCACGTGCAGAAAATGCTTATGTTCCTCTTGGTAATACTCTTTTGGGGGAGATCTGGCTGGTTCTACTCACACTGGTTAATTTCGTGTCAGCGCTATTCCCCCTTGCTTCTTCATCCTGGATTTACCATCGGTAGCAGGTCCTGTGTTGAATACTCCATCTCTATGGCCATTTTACTCTACAGTGGCTGTTGCCAACCTGCTTGAAGGAAATACTCTTGTAAAGACTTAAGAGGGGATGTTTTTCATCCTTTTTCGTGTGTATTAGAGGTCAAGTGCGATTGTTCTTTTAAGCAACATTCAAGTGGTCGAAGAGGAAGCTAATCTTGATTTCTGTGCAAAACTTAGGTGTCATTTTTATGGGAAGGTTTCAACTAGGTAACTGTTCTTAAGTAATAGTGTAGCTGCCTTTTAATTATGCTTCTCTTTCGGCGAAGCACTAAGCCTAACGACAGAGCTTCAAAACACTTTTCCTTTATGCATCTGTAAATACACGCTGCTTACGAGACACCAATGTCAGCTGCCATATGTTGCCATTGCTCTGAGAACTCTAAAAATAAAATCAGAATATCCAGAATCCCTCTTAACTGCCTTATTAGTTATCCTAATGCAATTATCAGCTTCTAATCTTTGCTATGGTTATAGTGAAGAGTCAGAAGAAATTTGGCCTGCTAAAGTGATTACATGCAAAGAGGAAGTGACTGATTAATGATTGCATCTGTCTCAGTATCACCCTATTAACTTATGGCATCTGTGCCAATAGCATCTTAAAATGACTGGCTTGCCAGCGGGGTGTCCTGACTCGGTTTTCACTAAATTTGATGTTTAAAATATTAGAGTCTTTCTAGATTTCTTTTCTACAATTTCTTCTCTAAAGAAAGCAATCTCCTTTAGTGTTTTCAGGAGAGTTTTAGTGTATGATATAGAAGGTTAATGTTATATAGATTTTCACATAATTAGAGAGGAACTGGAAAGGTCATATTTTTTGTCCCTTGTGAAAAGCAAGATGAACTGTAGTGCTGTCGTTTCTGACAGATGCTTATCTAAGTTCTTCTAAAGATCTCTGGTGACAGAGACTAAACGACTCTGAATAACTTGTTCAGTACTTCATTGTTTGGATGTTTTTCTTTCTCTAACCCAGATCATTTTTGTCTCAATTTAATCCTGTTGCCATCGTATTGACCACAGATGTGAAAAATCATCATATGCAACCGCTTTTCTGAAGACTGTTATCATTTCCATGCTGTGTCCCCTCCCTCTCATCTTCTGTTCCTTAGCCTGAACAATTCTGATTCATTTTTTTTTTTAATTCCATTAGAATTTTCACTAAGCTTTCCTAGACTCTGCCTCATTAGTCTTCTCCCATCAACCTTTCTTGAGGGCAAGGTGCCCAAACTGAAGACACATGTTCATCTGAGGACCTCGTTGGCATAAAGAATGACTTGTGTCCTGCAGATTGTGTTTCAGTTGGCCTGTCCTGCAGATGTCCTACATCATTTGCCTTCTGTGTCTCCTAATGCCTTGGGGTACCTAAGTTGTGATAAGAGATGGAACTCCTTTCTACAACTCACTATTTCTTCTGTTTCTGTTATGTTCATGAAAAATCACATTTTTTGGGTATTCTTCCATATTGGAGGCTTAAATTGAAAATCTCACTAATGTCCAGGCACTTAATAAATAAATAGAAATCAACTGACTGCAAAATTGAATGGGTCGCACAGTAGAAACACCTTAATCATTGTATCATTTGCAGTCTAATTGAAATGAAGTAAATGAAAACAATGCAGATGAGGTAAGCAAAGTATATGTGATGACTCTGATATTACAAAGTCTATATTAATTTCTACATTCTTCTACTGTTCTTTCTAAGCAAAATAAATTTCAATTTTTTAGTTATCTCAACCTTTGCAAAAAAAAAAAAAAGGTATAAGTAAGTGACTAGGTAGCTGCCCATCAAACTTTCACTTGTTTTTAGTTCTTTCAAATCGTCCATTTCAGACAGATCTGTCTTTATATGATTTGAACCGTCAGGTCAGACTGGTAGAGAACTGCAGTCCAACTGTTGGAAACCGGAGTAAAGGGCTTTTTACAACACGCAAGCAACTTCAGAAACTTAAATCTGAAAGGGCAGTTTAAAACCACCTTCTTCCTTAGAAGTTTGGCATTGCTAACAGCCTAGATTTTGAAAATAAGCGTCTATGAAAAGTTTACCTTCTCTGCATAGCCAGAATTGTGTTGGCATGAAGAGCTGTGCGCCTGTGCCTAGCTGGGTTCCTCACACTACAGAAATCACCATGCAAATCCCAGAGCCGTTCTGCCTGGCAGGCATCTTTGGAAATGCAGCTGTGGGGTCATTAGCAAGCTGCTCTCCAGTGCAGTTTATATCTAATTTTTAAAGTACCATTCACAGAGCCATGAAGGTTAACATTTCTGATACGCCATTCTCCTGTGCTTAGCTGGGAGGATTTATTTATCACACAGTTTGTAATCGTAGTGGCATAGCATTCAGCTTGGGCTTGAAAGATGCCATTTCCTTCTGGAAACCTCTTGAGAAGTTAGTTTAGGTGACTGTGACCACGTTTCTGTTTGTTCCATCTCGGCTGTCATAATTATAGTGCTGTTTGTATCTAAGACATCCAACAAAGTCATGTCCAGTTTAAGAGATTCCTCTGACACAGATAGCACGATCCTAAGGATGCTGTGCAGTAATATATATGGGAGCAGGTGTTAAAAGCATTAGATATTAAAATATTTAAAGTTGGGATGGGGTAAAAAGTGACTGGACATATTGGCTTTAGGAACTGTGCCTTTTTCCCCTGTTCTCCCCACATTTCTGCCTTCAAGAAATCTCCACATGCTTTCATTTCTTATGCATCCACTGTGATTTATTCTGCAAGAGTCACTACCCTACAAAGTTCAGTCAATAAACAAAATACTGAGGTGACAGTTTGATGGACCAATTACACGAAGGTGGTTGTAAAAACGTACTTATTTCCTGTAGATATTGTGCACAGAAGTCATAAAGTGGACTGTACATTACTGAAGTCAAATTATGATGAATGAGAATGCATGCCAACTTTTCAGTATAGTTTTGGCATCTTGTAGATTTATTAGCTGATTAGAACTAGAAGATGAAGACACACTGCCTGTTGATTCATTGGAAAGCCGTTCAAATGCTAATATAATGGAACTATTATTACAGAGAACTCTGATTAAATGTAATATTATACTTCTACAGTATCACTTTTCTGTCTGCACGCTCACTGAAAAGAATAATCTGTTGTAATAATAACCATCTTTGTAGATAATACCATCAAACTTGAAACCAATGGAATATTGCACTTAAAGTGCATTTTAAATAATTCCTCTGTTTTCATTGACTTGTGCATAAATCAGGATGTCTTGGAGGGAAATCTTAGCCTTTTTTTCCTGTATTTTCCAGTAGTTTCTAATAAAACTGAAGTAACTAAATTGCTATCTGTTATTTGCTTGCTTGGGATTCAGAAAGTTGTTCTTACATAAGAATTTCTGTCCTTTTGCCAGCATGCTCCAGGTTAGCATTGATTTCTCCTGTATCCTTGTACAATCTCCCATGTCATTCATACTAGTATAGATTTTACATGAGCAAAACTGATTTTGTTAGGAAGTTTGTGCTTGCAAAAATAATATTGTGCTATGAAGAGTTAGATATTTTTAGAATTTTCTGTAATATATTTTTGAGTTTATTGTAATTGATTTGTAGATTAAAAGGTTATGTGATTATGTAGTATGTCCTCTGATATAATATCAGACCTTCCAAGCTTCTGTTCATCTCGAAGCAGGGGAAAGAATTGCCTCTTGATGTAAAACTTGAGCTGAACAGAATGTAATAAAATGCATTAAAAAGGTTAGTTAAAATGACCTTTTTGCCACTTTTTCCCTGACTCATCCTTTCTGATTATTCCATCTTGCTTATGTGTTTCAGAGACTGTCTCTTATTGTCTACATTTGCTCAAATCTAGCATTTTATCTAACTTCCAATTAGCTATTCAGCATTTAGGAAGAGGAGGTCATAGAGAGAAACAATTTCAGAAAAATAATGGCCTAATGTGGTGTGTTGCCTTTGTTGGTTTTAGTAGTGCTATAAGACAAATTCAGTATTTGCCCTTATACGGGGAGACAGTCATACTGACCTGTAGAGCTTCCCTGTGGCATCCCAACTGGGAACGCTGGAAATTTCTAGCTAATTTATATGCCTAATGCTATTTTAAATATTATTGGCCTATTTTTCTCAATAGATCTCGAGGTTGTAAAAGTTAATGACAGGAAATTTTAAAAATGGCTTTAGATTGCTTGCCTTTTAGTCACATTGAAGTTTTCCTCGTTCTGTTAATTTAGGTCAGAGTAAATAAGAGTTCCCAACTGTCTTTTACTGTGCTATTCATTTTTATGTGTATCAATAGGCTAGACAGATCATTATCACTCAGTAACATCAGCAGGAGTGGGATCAAAAGGCAAGACAGCATTTAACGAAGAAAATATACACACATTAGATATACAAAAGAATAGCTGGGGAGCTTTGCTAGCAATTAGAGTCCCAGTGAGGGTCCTGTTGTTGTTACCGTGCAGCCAAGACATTACTGAGCCTGACCTGTGCACTACATGTAGTTTTAAATGCATAAATATGAATATAATAAAATAACTCACATGGGATTAGATGCAGATAAGTTGTCTTTTTTTTTTTTTTTTTCTCTCTGAGATTGCATATAACAACTACGGTGCGTTTTCATGGGAAACTGTTTGTGCACAAAGAGAAAAGTAAAAGAGCATACAGTCAAAACTGTTCTCCACAGTTCTCTTGTCCAAGTTGGAAAATATTCAAAACTACTTTTCTAGTATGATCAAAGTATGATCACAAGCAAAACTAACATAACCTGCTAAGAGACAAGGCAAATGAATGTGGATGTGGAGTTCCATATAGAATCTAGATTTATATAACAAAGTATTAAACATGGGAATTTGGATAGAGTTCAGGTTTTATATCTGTTGTTCTATCCAAAATTGTTCCATGTCTTGTTATATTCTTTTCCTCCATCTGAATTTTCCTACTTCATAAATAATGCATTTCATAAGTCATAAAAGCCTTCATTTATAATTTCCCTTCAAGAATAATACTAGCCTACCTAAACACTCCTAAAAAACACTGAAATTTTAGTGGGAGTTTGCATGGGATGATATTCCAGCATGCTTCTGATGATATTTTAAATGAAAATTTCACCAGATCTGTTTTTCTGGTTGCTCTGTGAATGCTGTTGTTTCAGTTGCTCTGTGATTGCCATGACAGACACGAGAGAAGCATATAACTAGAAGCCTAGAAAGAAAATAATCTTTAAAGAGGAATCATTTTTTTAATAAAGTAACATAATGTTTTTGCCTACTCTTGCTCTAATTGTGCTATGTAATTATCGTGCATTTGTAGGAGTGACAACACCTATGTAGCCAGTGTTTCTTTGCCCCTAACGTAGGCATCATCCTCCTCTGAAGAAAGCACTGATCTAACAGCAGATGGTATCACCATTTTATCTACTGTTCAACGTAGGATGGTGTTTTTTTGTTGTTGTTCCCTTAGATTCTACAGAGCAAAAAGGGATGAAGTTTATAATCTCCTAAAACTGCAGGTAAGGCATTGGCATTTACTTTCCTAGAAAGTACTTCACTCAAATGATTCATTGTGACATTTTCCTGCATGCAGCTATCTGTTCTAGGACTTCAAGTGCTTCAGCCTGAATGATTCAATGTAAATAAACAATTTCTGCTTTTGCTTAAGTACTTTCTTCTCACACTTTCTGTACTAATCCCTGCCAGAGATCTTTCCTTCTTCACTGCAGTAGCAGATTCGGAGCCCTGTGTGACCAGTAGCTCGTCAGCAGGACCTGAGACGGCATCCTCCATTGCGTGGGTCCTCAACAAACTGAGGACCACAACAGGAATTTTATCGAGCCCCCCAAAAGCAACGCTCTGCTGCTCTGTCAGGTTCTTCCCAGTTGAGTGACAGCTGGGAAGCATTAGTGGGAGCTCAGCTTGTCATCTTTAAATGTCAACTGGCAAAGATAGGATAGAGCTGTTCTTGCCAAGGATGGCAAGTACAAGGATGGCTTCATGGTGATGAGAGAACGGCAGAGCATCCTTCAGAGCTTTGTGACCTCTCTCCCACACTTACACTTGACATCCTTTGATTCCTAGGAAGCTGCCACAAAGGATTTTCTCTGAGGTTAAGTAGAGACTTGTCTGTGTAGCAGTAGGGTCGTGGAATGCTCCCAGGCACTGCTTCTTGATCTCCAAACCCGTTAAATCGTTAGAAGCGTCACAATCGTCATATGACAGAAACAGAACATCACGGTGAAGGATCATGCCTAGGCATCGGTTAATAGAGCGTTCTGTCACTAAATTTTAAATTAAAATTAAATTAAATTAAAGTTAAATCAATTTTAAATAATTGGAAAAGGGCTATTTAGAAGATATATGTTTGAAATTCTCTCTGCCCATGACCCTGAATCTCTGCAAAACACTCTGCACCAACACATTAGAATTAGCATGACAGCTAAACATTGTATTTCAAGACAAACTTCTAAATTAAGAACAAATATATAGAAAATGCTTTGGAAATGTTTGCTTTTTTTCCCTAAAATTGTTAATAGGTAAGTTGACCTTCTCTAGTTGTAAGAAAGGATGTCAAATGTATTTATCCATGTTTAATCTGTAAGAAAAACAGTTACAAAAATCCTGCATCTTACTTCAGTCAGGATACTTCAAAATTAAGCTCATCAATATAATATATATTTGTCTGAAATGGTTATAATGAATAACTTTGATAGAAGAAAGCTGTGATTCAAAGACCAAAGAAATGCATGAGGTGTGTGAAATGTAGATTCTAATTCTACTACATTAAGTCATAATAAAGTTAGTTTTTTGATGCTGTTATTAGACAACATGTAATGATGCTATAAAGCATGAACATTACTATTGCTTTTTCATTGTTCATTATTCTCTTGACAGAGTATTAAACAGAAGTGTGCAATATGGGGGATGCTAGAGAGCCCCTAGAACAGAACATGACATTTAGTAGAGAAACTCAGAGTGTTTTCTCCTATCGCTTGTTGGTTTCTGTGAAGGCCATAACTTGGTATACAGCAATGCCTTTCGTAACTGCATTGTATCTCTATCCAGTTTTGCTTAAGTAGCATCATTAAGAGTCATTTCAAGGCACTTGAGTATCACATGCACTGGGTATCTTGCTGCCAGCCTTGCTTGTCTGATAAAGTACTTATCCACGAGCCTGCTTCCTTTTGGCCCAAGTTAGTGTTTTGATCATAGTCTGGTCCTAAGCACACAATTTCCCTGTGACGTGCACAGCTAAGCTCCGCTGTGGTATGCAGTTCCTCCCTTTACGAGTGGATCCCACAGGGAGATCCATGGGAGTCCTGCAGGCGAAGGAAGAGCCGAATGTTAGAGATGAGATGTGTGGATATTTCAGAGAATAATCCTGTTCTAAGCATTAAATCATTAAAAGGGGACGGGATGGGAAAGCGAGCATAAGCTATAGCTTTAAGTACAGCTAGTGCATTTGGTGCTGGTGCTTAATATAAAACCAATCCTGCCATCTTTCTGATAATGACAGAAGAATGGAGCCATCCCAAGAAGATGTAGGTCAAACAGTGAACCACTTATTTAAGTTGCTGAATCTGTCTGGACGTGATTAGTCCCTTGTGTAGACAGACCTGATGTGTTTAGAGGATACTATAACTTCAGTCCATTGAAGTAGAGGCAATTGACTGTAGCTACCATATTCCAGTGTGGGAGGAGTTAATTAAAAATAAACCAGTGTTTTTCAGCTCTGTCTTTGATAGAAGTAGGAAGGCAGTAAAGTCTTCTTAGCTTCAGTCAACGCACCTTTTACAGGAAAATCTTGCAACTCCTCTGAGGCCAGCCAGGGAGTAAACGCAAAAATGCAAAAAATGCAAAAATGCAAAAAATGAGTAGTTTCTGCAAGAAGGATGCTAGGAAACTTTAAAAATAAATAAATAAAACAATATGGAATGTGATTGAGGTGAATTTCTATGCATTTTTTTATATCACAATAATGCAAATTCAGGAAATGTATTCTTGACATTCTGCAACCTGTAGTACAATTTAACTGGCATTTCACTGAGCAAACAGATGTTAAAGTTGTTAACAACCTCTGGCTGTTTCTCATTACATTTCTGCAAGGTTCCAATCCATATGGCAGGCTAAAAAGAACAGGACAGACTCCCATTACTCCATTTCGTCTTTATTGGGGGATAATCTAATGTGATGGTAAACTGAGCTTGTTTAGTCACAGGCAACGTTGTTTTCTCTTGACTCCGTTGCAGAGGCAACAAGCAGTGGCACTAAGGCAGGTGGCTGCTGAAGTTTGCTGTCGATTTTGTTTTTCTTTATTTCTCCTAAAGGAAAGCAAGGGAAGAAATGTTTAATACAGAGATGGAGTTCTGCAGATGTAACCTTAGTTCTTGTTAGGCTGATTCTAACATTTCTTGTGCTAATAAATGTCCTTGTACCTTAATATTCCCACTGTAAAATGCAAACATTATCAAAATGGAATTGCAAAGTTTATTTTAACCATTATTGGAGAACCTCCAAAGGAAGGACAAGCAGCAGCAATAGTTCCTTGCTCTTATAAAGAACATCGGTACAAAAAGCAGTATCATACTGGTAGATCTGGGGGACTGGAGGTGGTACTGCTTGCCCGTATGAAATACTATAAAGCATTTACCTGGTTCACAGATCAATATTACCTGGTGGTTTCTTTTATTTGCCTGCACTCACCTCGTTTAGTGAAGGTTCATCCTCTGTAATCTGTGTTAACAACATAAACAGAGCTGAACAACAACAAAATTCTGGATGGGACAGCCATCATTAATCTTACTAATCAGCCACCAGTGTTAGTATTTCTTTTAAAAACAAAATAAAAATACTCATTATTGGAAAGTGGACTTGCAGTTATTACTGGACAATTGTTTCAGCTCATTTGATTTTTCAGTTCTTCTTTTTGCTCTTTCAATCTAAATATTTTAACTTTTTTCTGAAGGCAGTATGAGGTCCACAGGAGGAAGTCTATAGCTTTCATCTTGATTTATGGAGACGATGATAAAAGTTTAGTCTCACAGCTTGCTGCCCATTTCTCTGCTAGATTTCTGCCTGCAGCATATGTTCAAAGCCAGGTTGCCCATAGTCGAATGTAGCTTTCAGTAAACATAGCCTACAGCAGGAACATACTGAATTTAGGCTGAACTTGTAGAGAGAATGGAGTAAAAAGTCTAGGCATTGGGTTGTAGTTACTTCTTTTCCAACATTTATACATCTGTTTCACTGTGCGACAGGGATAAAATTGGACTGGTTCCATCCAAGTCTCAAGTAGTCATAGTTTGCGGCTCAAGTTATCTAAGAACTAGATGTTTTCACATGTGCTGTATGTATATCTTGAGAATCAATTTTTTTGTGTATCTCAAAAATGCTTCTCTCTCAGCACAAAGAATAACTTTTGTGGGCTTGTCATGCTATAGAGACAGAACAATATGAAACGGCAGCTGAACAGCAAAGAATCAGTCATCCCCAGATGAGGAGGAAGAACCTGTTTTCTTTTAAGTAAAATGAGATTTCTTGTTCTTCATGCTTCCTCAGAAACCGTGGTCTCTGTCATTATGGCATGGCAGGGTACATGGCTGATAATGTTTCTTTTGGTTAGGTGAGACCTTCTTGTTTCAAGTCTCTTTCAGCATTGTTTGTTGTCAAATGGACAGTTTGGGGTTTTCTTTTTTTTCCTTTTTTCCTTATTTCTTTTTTCTTTCTGTTGCTGAGGTAGGGCTATACAAAGCTACAATTTTGCTTTTAATTATATAAGCATCTTTCATTGAATTACAGGACAGATAGCAAATAGATCGCATTAAAAGAGAAGGCAAATTCAAGTGCCTTAGATTACATGCAAATTTTTGATACTTCTGTGAAAATTAGTTGAAGCAAAATAGAAATGAAGGATGTTTCCTAGGACTACTTGGTGAAGTAATGGTTCATTAAGATCATCATCCATAACCTGCCTGTCGCACACCCCTTGTTGAGACCAGATTGTCTGCTGTAGGAAAGTTCAGATTAATCTATTCCTTATGTTGTCATACTTGCTGGGGTTGCAGATTAAGATTCTATTTTTGGTGTCTAATTTCTAAATTAGCAGTTTCCATCGAAGCATGTTTACGGCTGTCACAGAAGAACAAGCTGGGATGTGTGCAATCTCATTGAGTGACATATAATTACCAAAGGTTAAGGATATGCCCTTGCGCTTGCTAAATTATATGGTGGCAGGTTTTTTTTCCTCCTGTTCTCTAAATATACTTGATGAGCACTTCTGGGCATGTGTTTAGTGGACACATTCTTCAATATTTGGAGTATTGGACTTTTTTTTTCCCATCGTGGATCAATGATCAGTCAAATTTAAAGAATTTCTTTGCTTGGTTTTTGCTTAGTGCAAGCTTTCTTTTCCTAAATCTTTTGTACTGTCTCAACCCTCTACTAAGTGGATAGATTTAACTTATACATTTCAATAGTCCATTTAGAACTTTAATCGTTGAAAAGGAGATGAAAGTTGCTCTCTTAGCCATAAAAAATCTGCAAGGGATTGTGTTTTGGCAATGGGGAGAGGTTTGTGAAAAGGAAAAAAAAAATTGTATAAAGAAGGATATGCTGAACATGGAAGGGAAATGAAGAGATTGGCTAAAACTGTTAGACAGGATCTACAGCGTTTTGTTCACTTTTAGTATCTCAGCATCGTTATAAACTCAAACTAAAACATTACTCTATAACTCAACTTTTCATCTAATGACAAGTTTTGAAAAGCAGTTGCTCAGCATATTTTGTTTTCAGTATCTGAAATTAGAACAAAACATTCAGATATTCCTAAATATTATTATAACTGCGTCCAGATTTGAGGTGCTTGGATGACTCAGGTGTAGTGACAGTGTAACAGAGGAACCATCATCCAGTTCATAGTTCATAGCCAGGCTCGATCTGCAACTCAAGGTTCTGCAGAAATATTAAAACCTAAATTCTTTGGAGAGGCTTGCAAAGAAAATTCTCATACAGATTTTTTAATCTCATGGAAATCAAGTTTTTGTGAAATGTGTTTTCATTGGAAAGTCTACCACTTTGGGTATCAGTATAGGGTGCTGCCTTCTGCTCTGTTTCTGTCAATGCTCAGTGTTGTGTTTATTGAATGGAAGCTTAGAAAAGATCAATGTGTAAGTAGAAATAACACATTGGTGAAGCTGTAAACTGTCCTGCAGGCATACATGGTTTGAAAATACCTACTAATTCCTCTGAAAATTCTATGTGTATCAAACTAACTTGAAACATTTTTTTCTAATTCCATGTGACAGTAGAAAACATCAAAAAAATGCTTGATGACAGCATCAGTAGTACTATGAAAATATTTTCTATTTATGTCCATCTTATGTTGATTAATACCAGTTACGCAAAATTAATTCAGGTCCTACTTAACTTAAAGAAAAACAGAATTGGTTTTATGGATAGACAACCTTAATATCTTAGAAATGATCAGAATAGTAATTGCTTAAGGATTCTATGTTATTATAAGAAGTATAAAACATTCAGTTTTGCTGCAGTGGAGAAATCTTTAAATACTCTTTTGATTTACATTTCACTATCCCATAAATATCTGGATGATGAAGGAGCATTTATATTTCTTAAATATTATGTATGAAATTGTTAAAGATCTTAACAAACTGCTTTATATTTGAATATTAATTATACATCAAAATATTATCGCAGATTGTACAGAATTATTTTTAACTTCAACATCTTTTATTCCTCCTTCCCTTTTTTTCTCTTATCGGGAAGGTCATTCAGTATAAACAACTGACTCTTTATTCAGACTTCAGTTTTCTGAAGAAGGGCCTAGCAGTCTTGAAAAGGACTCATAATCACTGCTTTGGATTTCCTTAGATATGTTTGCAGAACTCCTCAGGGAGTCTTTGATATCCTGACACTTCATGTTAGTGCAGTGTGTTTGCCAAAAATACTCGTTGTCAGAGAGGTTGCAGAGCTTTTTGCTGTTTGCCTCCTGAAGCTGCACGGCACACGGATGCCTACAGTGAGAAAATGGGATAAAGAAAGTGGTGTAAATGTAATTACTGACAGTGACTTGGTGCAACAGCTTGAAAAGAGCTTGCATGAAGCAATACAGGCGCAGTGTTTCATTCAGAGCAAAATGGTAAAGTCTAGGTTTTCATTATCTGGCTTCCTTAAAACACCTAAAATCTGTGCTATATTAGGTCCTTAAATAAGCTACACCCGCAGGTATTTCAGATTCTTCTGTGAAAATTAAGTTGTTTCAGATTTGGCATGAGGAGGAAGGGAAGTTTTGCAGAAATACATTTAGCAGCGTCTGTGGGACTCTCTCAATCACAGTGGTACCTCCAGATACACTAGATCTGAGAACACTTTAGTCCTGGAATGCCAACATTCATGTTATTCATGTTATATTTCCTGTTTCTCTTGTACAGGCTTATCACCTGTAAATTCCTCAAGTTGAACAGAAACCAGTACTAGAATAAATCATAGTAATTTCATTCTAGTCTTCTTTAAATTGTTGCCTAAACTATCAACACCTTTTCAGTGTTAGGATAAACTAGTTTCTGTAAAATATGAGCAACTCAATCATTTATCTTAATCCCCAACCTATATTCTTGTTTTTGAAAGCAAAATACAATATTAAATGACAACAAGAATTGCTTCCCTAAGGAAATACTATTACAGGTGAAGCAGCCTCACCGTGCCTCAGTGCAAACAATGCTTAGCGTTGTGAAACTTAAAGAGAATAATGAGACAAATAGATGAAATGGAAGTGTTGAAATGACTTGTACAACAACTTAACTTTTCAGAGAGAGTGCAAAAAAAAAGAAAAAGAGCATAGTGGTCTAGGCAGTATAGATAGTAAAGAAGGAGGTCGGAACAATGTGGAAATAGCATAGGGAGAAGTGGACACTTGATCATGGTAAATTGCTTTTGGAGTGGTGTAGGCAAAGGGTGATGAGATAAGAGACTAAATCAAACGAGAAGGGAGGAGCAGAGGTATGCAGAGCATCAAAGGTGATGGCAAGAAGACTGAACTTTAATTTAAAGTCTTACTTTTTATGGGAAATCTATAATTCTTAATAAATGGAAGACTATGCTATGCTAGTAGTAAGGATTCTTGTTCGAAAGTAATTTATATCCTATCTTCACACCTGCCACAGAAATAAACATGAAGTGAACCAGAACGGAATGTCTGCCAGATCCAAATACAACTTGAGCTTAAAATATTTGTTCATTTCTAATTCTAGTTCAGAAGTCACAGACTTTGATTTGATTGACAGATGTACAGTTTATAAAGTCATAATATCTCATTTCTGAGAGGTGTGGTTTATATATTCTACCCCAAGGCTCAGGTTTAGGTTACTTGGGAGATTTGGGAAATCATTCATCCCAAATCAGACTTACGATATGGATAGAGACTTTGTAAGGATCACTTAAACATAATTGTACTGATTGCAACAACTTTGTCAGCAAAAATGTTTCCAACTTTAGGGACAACAACTCTTGTTGCTTGCTTTTATCATCCAGCATGTGGAACCTGAAACCACTCTATTCATTTAGGAACTTCCAATGATCTTTGCTTCTCCTCTGTAGGAAATCTTGCTTGCCTTGAGGAGAAGCAGTGTCAGGTAAGAAAGGTTGGTTTTAATTCCTGTCTAACTATCTGTCTCTGGAAAAACAGACGTACTTTCCTTAGAGAACTACTTACAAAGAGGCTTAAAACAATAAATCACTAGTCAATATCTTTTGCAAGTAAACACTAGGGTATCTCAGAGTGCGCTGGAAATGCAGATGTAGCTGAATAATTGCCAAATTGCGCTCCACATCTTCAAGTGAGATGAATATGAGTTATTTTGGCTGTTTTACACAGTTTTTGATTTGATACTACTCTATCTTCTCTTCTTCCACCCCACTAAATGTACATGGATACAATTACTTTGTTGTGCATGTTTCACATCTTCAATTATTTTCTACATCAGAAAATAAATTGTTAGGTTAATATGAAGGAAAAAAAAGTTTCTATTTCCCTTTTTCGTCTTCAGAGCTATGAGTTTATGGAGCAAAGAAAGGAGAGAACAGCTTACTCTGTCTTTGCTCAACGACATCCAACATCTGTATAGAACTTTTATAGGGCAGCAAAATGTGCATACTGTTAAAGTTACATTTTCATCTTTTAAACCTGGGTAGTTTAATCATGGTGCCGCCATATGAAGAGTAACTTTTGCTGCCTAGATTGTTGGTATATTTCCATCTCTGTTTATACCCATCTTTTGTCCTGCTTCCTTCTTAGGTAGTTGTGGAAACAGTAATTTGGGGAGTAAGAAGCTCATAAAGGTAGGATTCAAGCCCTTTTTAATGTTGTATGCTAACTAGGATATTTAGAAATATTTTCCCTATTCAATGGCTATACAAGTCTATGCATTATCACCTTTTAGAGATGCAACTATGAATAATTCTTTAAAGTGAGTTTTGTGTGATGCCGATGTGTTCAGTGCCTGATGTCACCTCTCTTACAGGTTAGATTCCCCTGGATTCTTTCAGTGGCTCGTAGACTTCTTTTTCTAAACTGAAGATAAACTAACATGGGGTCTGATCTAAGTTTTCTCTGGTTCTTTAGTAGTCCAGGAGTAACAAATTATCCCTCTCTTGACCAGAGATTGGACAGAAGTGCGGAGGGAGCAGGGAGAAGGGTAGGGACTACAGATCCTGCAGTGGTGCAAGGTCTCTAGATAACAGACTGGATACATATCTAGATAAATATCTGGTGGAACTCAAAGCCCTGTAGCCTGTCATAACTGCAGGCACTTAAAAATGAATTTAGTGAAAGCATCAGTTCAGCAATGCAAAAGTCAAAACAAACCTAGTTTGTTTAAATTACATGCATATCTCTGACCTGTGTGGATTATCACCCCATCACTATTTTAATGCCTGAAAATCAGATAATCTGCTTCATTACTATTTTGAAACATTCAGTTTTCAAACATCTACATTCGGGACCATCATTCATCTAGTACTTAATTGGGAAACAGTTTGAAAGTTGGAGAGGCTCCTAATTTAAATCAATTAAAAGGAGGGATGTCAACTGCATTTTTGGTATGCTCATCTGCACCTTTACAGGCAGTAAAGGGAAGAGGATTTCTGTCTTATTCAATTGAGTTGCTCCTCAGGCTGAAACTGGTCCACAAAATTCAGGAAGGAGGCCTGGGAATTAGGAACAGATAACTCAGGAAAGCGCAGACAGAAAAGCTGCAGTGTAAATGTGGGTCATTAACTGAGATCATTACCAAATAAGTTTTTTCACAGTATCAAATTAAAAATGTTTACAAGGGTTTATTCCTTCTGAATGTCTAGTAACATTTAGTGGATGCAAATAGTTAAGTATCTTTCTTTACATTGGATATCCCTCCTCTTCTGTTTTTTCCCAGTGCAATTTAGCTATTTTATGCTTTTGTGATGATGTTTGGTTTCGATTGGAGCAGGTTAGTAAGCAATTGATGAGCGATAATTACTCTAATAGCTTGTTTGATTTTATTTCCTCCCTGAGATAGGGCATATTACTAAATCTGGACTGCCTTATTCCTAAGGTAAAGATTCTAACAAGTAGTCACTTTACAACAATTTTATTGTGCATGTATGCACTTTAGAACAGGTTTCAGTGTCCAGATAAGTGTTACCATCTTCTTTCTCAACCCCCTTCATTTCCCAAACGCGTACTCTGCTTTCATTAAGCGACAATGTAATTATCAGTTCTTCAGTAGTATCATATAGATTATCTCAGTCAGTGTTATCCAAGGAGATGGTCAGTTTATTCAAATAACTTACTGTTTCTGCTTTTGCCTAATTCTACTAAATATATAAAATTGTTTCTGGCATCATGGTATTGTGTTTTAATCAAACAGGGAAAGAAGTGCATGGCCTGTTTGCAGCAAGCTTAGCTGGTGCACTGCCTTGTGCAAATATCAGTGAACGTGTCCTCATTTCATTGATTAGAGAGGACAAAAATACAGGACTTTTCTAGACAAATCTTTGCCACAGCCCTTTGCACATGCGTGTTTTGATTGCCGCGGAGTCTAAAGAAACATAGGTTATAGAAGAGCTGTTCTGNCATCATGGTGTTGTGTTTTAATCAAACAGGGAGTGGCATCTGGAAAGAATAAAAGTGCATGGCCTGTTTGCAGCAAGCTTAGCTGGTGCACTGCCTTGTGCAAATATCAGTGAACGTGTCCTCATTTCATTGATTAGAGAGGACAAAAATACAGGACTTTTCTAGACAAATCTTTGCCACAGCCCTTTGCACATGCGTGTTTTGATTGCCGCGGAGTCTAAAGAAACATAGGTTATAGAAGAGCTGCTCTGCTTTCAGCTGTTACTCTTTCCATTTTTAACACGTTCCTTTGTCATCCCACATATATATGATAATGATTAGATGCACTTGCTGCTTCAGTGCTAGTCTCTTCCTTTTAACCGTGTACATGAGTGACACAGATTAATAGAAGATGGCATATCAGGATCTAGAGGAAAATGTGAAATAAAAAAAAATTGACTGTTTGAGGAAAAATTAGTCTTATGCAGAGGGACCTATTAAAGTTGCCTCGCATACGAAGCCTTTGTTCTGAACATGTGTGACTGGAAGTGCAAAGCCGGGCTGTCAGGATTTGTTTAGCTAATGATTCCAACTTGTTAAAATTTTAACCATGGCTCCTTTTGTTGTGCTTCAAAGGATTCATAATGCTTTTTTTTATTAATTTGTCTTATAGTCTTAAAAATACTATTTTTGTTTTATTGTTATTATTTGGATGGCAATTTTACTGTTCTGTAAAATACTGCTTGTATGTAATTTTGGTTTTGAAGATGGGGTCCTGCATAAAAAGCTCCTACACAAGGGTTTTTTTGTTATTCACCAAGACATGAGATACAAATCAAGTGTGAGAAAAGCTTGAAGCTAGACTGTAAGAAGTGAATGCTAAAATCTATCACAATTCCTACTGTCAGAGGAATACACATTTAAAAATCCATGGTCATGTATAATAATAAAAGGAAACACAAACAGCATACTCAAACATAAAACTTTAAGAACATTTTTGTCAGAGAAGAAATATCTTGAAGATAGTCCTAAAAAGTACAGTGCATGAAAGAATTCATATTGATGTTATGTTTTTGGTGTTGCATTGCTAGGGCCATTATCTTTATTATGCCTCTCTGTGTGGCCAGCCATAAAAAGAAAATATCCATCTTTCCATGACAAGTTTCTGGGAACCATCTGGTTGCAAAAATGTGGATGTGACCCCTTGCTGTACGGAAAAAGTGCTTCATATCAATTTTTTATTTATGATAGTTTGGCACAGCCTCATCCGCGTATCAGTCCCTCACCACAGTGTAGACATTTTGTTCCCTGGGTTGGTTCCAGAGCCCATTAAAGTGAACAGAGATGATCCTGGGTTTTTAAGCAGGCTTTGGAGTAAGTGCAGAGTCTTATACAGACATTCAAATGCAGAATGTAGCTCTCCCCGTGTACATAGGGGAGGCGAGACAACAAATTCCAAGGTAGAGGCAGATGTTGTTGCACAGATGCCCACAAATACCGTGGTTTGCATGCTGTGTCCTCGTGGTCTTCATAAAGGAGCATGCTCCAAAACAGCTTTATGAGCAGGGCCGAGGAGTTCCACAGAAAAGCTGATGTGAACCATCTCATAGGATCGAGTCTGAGTAAAGCAAAGAGCTGAACTTTTTGTCTCTCACCTTGAAAACTTTACGTGGGCAGGAGCATCAGATTTCATTGGAAATACTGTTCTTTTTCCTTCTGTCTCTGAAGGAGTTGAGCTCTTGAAGGCTTCAAGGAAGGAAGGAAGCACTCACTGTTAATCTCTGCGCTCCTTATGATTCTACTGATCTCTCATGGGACAGTTTTATGCCCACCCATCCTTTGTAGTAAAATGTTCCCATTTAAAAATATTTTTCATCCATAGTTCATTTGGATTTCTCCTGTCATAAAAAATTAGAGGGATCATGATTAAATGGTTTACCTGACCTGCAAATTGTAAACCCCACACACAATAAAAAAAAAAATCCCTTTGATATTAGCAACTATTGGGTGAATCTGCTATCAAGCTATGGAGCCCTACAAGGAGGGAAAAGTCAGGCATTAGGCAGATCATAGGACTGCAGGGGAGGCAAGAACAATTAAAATACATTGAACTCTCGGCTAAACTTGGCTAAGAATTGTTTTTTCATACCATAATGATTGACCCTGGTAGATGACATCATAGGTATTAATTGTAAATACAGAAAAATGCTTGACATCTGCAATTAAGTTGGTATAAAGGATATGCAAGTTCTAAAGCACAAATATAACCTGCTTCATGTTTTCTTTTTGTGATACAATGAAGGAAGTAACTATAAGATTTCATTCTAAACAATGCAAAGGAATTTCTAATATTTTTGGAAAATGTTCTCTGTCAACCTAAAGCTGAGCATGCTCAGGCGTGGGTATTTTTTGCCTTTTTAGAATTCCCATTTGATTTCCTAAAACCAAAGATTGGTTGCCAGTGTCTAGTCAGGAGCTTCTGCACTAGCATTTTTATGCTTTGCAGAGCGATGACTTGGTCCGTCTTCATGTGTGAAGCTGGGGATTGTACCCTCTTTCTGCCCCTTTATAGCAGAGATTTTGTCATGGCAGTTGCAAGGGAGCATATGGAGGCAACAGCCTTTTGGGCATCAGAAGCTGCAGCATCAGAACAAGCCGCATGAGTAGACTAGATGAAGGATGCTTCCTTGTTGATAAATATCATGTAAAGTGTTCTGTCTGCATGCAAATGCGTGTAGTTTTGTATGCAAAACCAAGGGGATTCCTAACTCTCTGCCCAGATTGGAAATTCACACTCAGATATGCGGTCGGCCTAGGATGCCCGTATGCTGCAGTGTATATTTGGATTTCTTTTTGATTAATATCATGCTTCGGTGCATCCATCTGTCTGCCTACTAAGTGCAGGTTTCAAAGGAAGAGAAGGAGTACGCAGCAATTAATAATGCAGGCAAAGTTTGGGGGCTTCAACAACTTCAGTAAGTTTTTAATTTTTAAGTGTTACCAGATTGAAATAATAGAAAGTTTTAATTTTTTTCCAAAATAAATTGAGTTCATGAAGACAACTAATAGAAATTTGTGGTTTTGTGTAAGCCTGGTCCTTGCTCCAAGTGATCAGGAAAATCCAAGAGACGGTCAAAAGATACTTTGTCATTTTCTTTTAGAGTGATCTTGATTAGATAACTGCAGTAATTCCCCTCAGGCTAAGCAAATAATTCGCTGTAGTTTGGCAAATCTGCAGCTCACAAAGTAACGGCTCTGCTTGCATTATACTGCAGACACATTTTAACCTCCCCTGGAAGCTCTGCTTTAAAAGTCAATCTTGTAGCTTTCCTGAAGCTGTAACTTGAAATGCGTTTTGGGCAGGGGCTGCATTGTCTCTGCCAGCCTTGCAAAGGGAAGCTATTAACCTGCAAGTTCCTGAGTGAAAGGAGGAGGGAAAAATCAGTCTATAAGAAACTTAAACCATAAAGTTTAGCATTCACTAAACCAGCTAACAAACGGAGAAGATTTAAATTGCTTCACAATGCCCGTTGCTTGCAGAATACCTGCCATCCTCTTGATAGGTTAAAAGCTCATCTATTTGCAGCTCTGAGGTTGAAGAATGCAATGAATTTAGTAAGCTCAAGCCTCACTGCACTTGTCTTTCATGCTACCAAATGTGTCCCTTTAAGATATTATACTGTTTCACACCTGATTGAATAAAGAATTTAAAAAGATATCTTCTCCCAGTATATCTGTTTTTAAGTCTCTTATCATTTCTTAATGTTGAAACATATATGTGTCACTATCCACGGGCCAGTTTGAAAATATGTAAAAAAAAATTGTCATGGTTGATATTTTTAAAAACTTTGCTTGAATGTCAAAAGCAGGCATGGAATTTTTACTTAACGGGAAAATTATGCTGCTTATCCCAAATCCTGTTACTTGTTCAAGTTCTTCAAAAAGCAAATGCTCTATACCATAGTGTACTCCTTGGAAAATAGTGTCTAATGGCATAAAAAGGATCCATAAATTACATTTCCTGAAACCTTAGGGCAATTGACTAACAATGACCAAGTTTCTCAGTGGCGTAGCTCCATTACAGTTAATCAAATGATTTGGCCCAGTGAGGTTATAAGTAATTTCTCGTGAAGCAGGCTGAAGGACCCGTGGTCACTGTGTATTTAACACTGACATTCTGTGACAAGTTTGAATTCTAATCTATATTGCGTGAAATCAAATGGATGTTACACAACAGAAGCACCGTGTATATATCTGTACCTTTCTTAAAGATTGCACAATGGCTAAATACCTAAATTTTCTAAATATTTTTATATTCTTACATAGTTCTTTCTAGCTTCAACTTTTTTAAACTATTAAAGCAATATAGTAGTTGCGTGGCCAAATTTCCATGCATATGTTTATAAAAATGTTGAAAGACGGATTTATACCTATATGCATAGGTATAGATATTGCATGTATGCCACACACGTCTAAGATTTTTTTTTCCCCGCTAAATAATTCAGTGTGTTTGGAGGTATTTGAAGCAAAAACTGCCTTGGGATATAAGCAGGTCATACATTGAGTGAGAATCGGTTTCTCCATTAACCAGCACTGGCTTTGAATCAATATAGTGCGAGTTATGCTGGCAACTTGCTCCGTTCAGCTTCAGAAAAATGTGAAACAAATATTATCCAAATTCTACAATGGTAATCTGAAGCCGAAAGGATTTCAGTGACTGACTGAATATATGAATATATGAAATTGATGAAAGCGCTTAAAGCAGAAACAGGATCATGACTTCAGACAATGCACTGTGGATAAGTTTAGTGTGTGGAACAGTCAACGAGCGTTACAGTTTTCTTTGTTTCTGATCACAGATCTTTCCTGGATTTTTTAGTGTTGAGTCCTATACATTAAACTCTTCGCATGCTTTCAAAATTCAGTGAAACTCTGTAAATCACCGAGGCAAGTTTCTAAGAACATGCGTATGTAAGGAAATGCAAACGTCTGCTTAAAAGACTGATTAAAGTTGTGCTCACTGTCCAAGATGAGAAAATTGACTTAAGTAGCATTAACGATAAGTTTGTGAGATGTGTTTCTGCACGTGTTTCTGTTAGTTCACACATGTGCAAAATATTCCATACCCTGGTCAGACCAACAGTTTATAGCATCTCGGAATAGGTTAGGTCCTTTTCCAATTTATAAACTGTCTGCACAGCCAACTGACCTTTCTCTGAGTAGGTCAACACATTACGGAGCCAAGGGACCACCATCTGCCCTATGTTACACTGATGGATTTCTGGAGCGTCTTCACTGATGTCAGTACAACTACTCCCATACACACTGGTGTGAGAGGTGGAAGGGCTTCCTTCGAGTTTTTACACAAATTCTTCATAAACTTTAACTTTCTGTAGTTCTTTGTACTGCTGAGGAATTAAACAAAGACTTTAAATGTAGGTAGCACTTACACTATGCCAAGAAAAGCTAAGGACCAGATCAGAGGAGATTGATTTGTGGGTGAAAAACTCTTCTCACCTCTAACCTCACAGGTTGTTATATGAGTTCAGCTCAGAAACAGCTTTCTGCACAGATATTTTCAAAGTGATTTTTCAAAGCTGCCTCCAGTGATTTCCTATGGATAAAACAGAGTAAGTGGTAAGATGAAGATGGAAATTCTGTTTGTTAAAAAAAAAAAGAAAGTAAAAATGAGTTTACTTTGAATTAAGAATTTATATTACTGCCTCAATTCATCAGAGTTGATAACTGCAAATAAAACTAGATCTTGACAGTTTTTCTTGCTGAAAGTAAGGAAAATTTGGATACTTTCAAACAAAGCTGTGTTTCATTCTCTAAAAGTGCACTTGTCTGCCTCGAGGGACCTTCAGAAATGTCTATTTAAGGTAAACTACTTTGAGCATAAAGTTTGCAGACGTATTAGAATGTTAGGGACTATAAAGAACAGCCAAGTCTAATTCAAATCATTTTCCAATTTATATAAAACATGTTTTTTTTTTCTGTCCAAGATTCCAGCCTGATTCCAATGGTAATAATAGTAGTGAACCAGCTACAATGTCATTCTTTCGCTCCCTGGGTTATGCTTTGTGATGACAATTACTCGGTGGTGTATTTTTCTCCCAGATCCAATATTTCTGTAACAAGGCAGAGGATAGTTGAGTAGAAGTCCTGGTTCTAAATCTGTATTACAGAGCTCCCAAGAAGCTAATTTAGTATCTTAAGTTCTGATTCCATCAAGACATGTATAGATGTGAATATACATAGTGTAATCTATTAAAAAACAAAAGAAATAACTCTATTAGCCTGATATTCTGCCATGCTGTGTTCTTAATCAACGTTGTCCATGAGCTGGAGAAGGTTGAGGCAGGAAGCACAAAGCTGGAATATTTGTATCCATAAGGAGTTTGCCAAGCTCTGCTGGGTGCCTTTAGCTTCGTGGAGCTTTTGTGATTCCCACATAGGAGCATAGGGAGGCAGCTGAACCCTGGAGTGTTCCGAGCATTTAAATTCAGCATTCAGCATTGAATCCAGCATGGATGCAATTCATTCCCTAAAGTTTCCTAGCTACTCTAGGATGTTCTAATAATATGTACTAAAATAGAGAACGCTCTCAAAGCCTCGTGCTGTGGTTTTAGCTGTGCAGTTTGCAAGTGAACATATATTACTATAGGCAGGGAATACATATGGACAAGATCAGTTACAAGAAAGTACAGAGTAGATACAGAAGAAACAATATAAATGTGAGTATATACTGGACTTCAATTTTTTTTTTTGCACTCTGCTGAAGATTGTTGAAGCATCATGAAAGTTCAGGCAAAGATGTTATTTTCCTAGGGTAGAGACAAAAGGCAAGATTAGGAGTTATTTGTTGTTCTGGGGATGAAGAATGTTTTGCGCTGGCACTGGCAGGTAAGTACCAAGCAGATGAACTCTGTGTCTTTAGGCATAGCCTTAACATGTGATGTGTTCTAAACTTAGGAAAAATGGAATCCAAATGATGTGTTTCTTAATACTGGTGAATTGCTTCCATTTCTTGGCATCAGATATCTAATAGCCTTAGAGTGCCTTAATAGAAGCATTATAAAGCTGTAATCCAATAAGGCAAAATGCTAAACTAAAAAGCCAGTGAAATTAAGATAGAAGCACTTAATCCCATGACCCTTTAATTTGAAACATAGAGCAGAAATTAGGAAAGCACAGAAAATGCTTCTTGACTGGTGCGTGCATCTTGATTTGGCAGTATTTTTTTGTGCACAGTTTAAATAGTAGCAAGAGTTAGGTGAATAGAGCATAGTAAATTATATTTGTTTTCTGTTTTGCGAGGATGACATTTTTTCACTAAATTCCACTGGACATATAGAACTGCCTACTTTCATTTTTCCTGTTCTTTCTTTCAATGTGATCTTTTTGAATAATTTTCTCTGCGAAGATTCTGTAGTTGAAAGTTATGCTCAGTTACCACGCTGTGATAGCTCAGTAAGGGTGATCACAACAGTGGGCACAAAAAGTTTCCAGCTCTGTGCGCTTTTTTTGCAAGTTAGTGTGTGTAAGACAGCCAACCTGGGCAACCTGTTCCACTGTTCAACTGTCCTCACAGTAAAGGAATGTTGTTGTTCAGTTCAAGTGGAATTTCCTGTATTTCAGGTATGCTAATAATTTGAATTTAATGAGGGACAAAATTCACTTATTCAGGAATTATTTGTGTTTGCTGGTTACAGTCGAACCAAATAAAATAAAGATGTATAAATAAAATGTAGATTTTGTTAGTGTGTTGCCTCTTTGATTAAAAGTCTGTCTTAGTGTTTCCTAAGTATGCTAGAAGTTAGGGGAGAAAAAGGAAGGAAAGGAAGAAAAAAAAAAAAAGAAGGAAAGGAAGGAAGAAAAGGAAAGAAAGGAAGGAAAAAAAAAGAAAAAAGTGAAAAGAGCTGAAGTCTGAGCACTGGAAAACCTAAGACTGGCAAGCCATCGTGTTTGTTTATTTAACACATATACTTGTGTTAAAATGGTGTTTTATCACTTCGTTTACAAAAGGCAACTTCTTCTCCGAGGCTACCTTGATGCAAGGAGAGAATTGTTGCAGTCCCAGCTTGTGCCCTGCAGGCTGATAAATTCAGCAGCAATGCGAGCGGGTGAGAGAAAGGTCGTCGTACTGACAAACTGCCCTATATATCTTTATGGATATGTAACACACTGATTGACTGCTGGAATGCATATTAGCTGTGATAGAAATCACGTGTTGTCGTGCTTTCTTCAGGCTGCACATTTATCGGGGTAGGTGACACGTATAGTTATCTGCAGCGGCGCAAGCCCCGGGATGAAACGGCTGGATGAAGTAAGTCGTCATTCGAAGCAGTGGGAACAAACCACAGACCAGTGATTCATTCGGCTAAGCACGCGGAATTGTATTAGCCTACTCGAAACTCCTCCAAATGAGACAAACTTCTCGGGTCTGAAGAAGAGAGTTGTAACATTAATCTTGGAAAAATGGCTGTCTTGGAAGACAAGATACCAGGAATCTCAAGGTAAGCAGGTAATGAGGAAAAGAGAAAAAGATTCTATTAAAAGGCTTTGGCAGGGTTGTGTTCACTGATTATCCCAGCAATGCAAAGAAAAATATTTTGAGGCTGCTTGTCCCAAGATACTAAGGAAATGAAGTGGTTGGTGGGACTTTCCCTTTCCATCTCATGGCTGTTTGGGAGATCCTTGCCATGCATCTCAACTAATTAACTAGTCTGTAGAATTTAGGGGGATTTGGGACTTTTTTTCCCCCAAACCTTTTTCAGTAACATTTTCTTCTTAAAAAGCAACCTATCAAAGAATAATCTTCCATTTTAAACTCAATTATTAAAGAAATCTACCTGTGTTTATGTGCATTGGAATTAAACTCTTCATCTTCAAATGCTTGTTCAATAGAAGAATAGAAATCTCCAAACATTGAGTTTCCACTAGTCTTTGTTACTATAAATTTTATATTATTTTATTTTTTGTTTGTTTGTTTTACAAATCTTGGCAGTCATTTCAGTATTTCATATGAGGTAAAATAGAATTGCTATGAGATATTTTATCAGATCTCACCAAAGTTCCTGATAATCTTGTCAGCAGTTTAGAATCTAGTTGTCAAGTAAAAATTAAAGATTAATTTCCCATCTATAATGACTGATTTTACTGAAAGGAATTGTAAGGAAGTAATTTAGCTCATCACACATCCTGATTCGTTGCTTCTTTTGCCTGACCTGCATGAAATACCACAGAATATGTGGGCTTCCAGCTGCCATAGGCAAAGAGCTGGTATCATTTCCATTTAGTGCTGCATCATATACTTGTGCTGGCCGTACCCTCCTTGTCCAGATACAACAACTCAGTCATTTTAAAATGATCTGAAAACTTGTCACATGCCTTTTATTTGAAACAAATAGGAATTATATTAATAATGGTCTTACAATCCATTTCTTGTTCTTAGTGTCGTTTGGACCTGCGCTGATCTCATTCCCTTTGCTCCTCTCAGGTTTTTGTGAATTTTTAGTCTTGTGGAAAATGGCAGATTGGCAGCCTTGGAAACTGAAATTGCTCTATTTGCCTTCGGACTGCGGTCGGATCCGCAGTGACAGCACAAGCACCTCTGCAGCTCATCAATATGCCTGAAGGGTGAGTGAAGGCAGTTCAATCTCCATGGCCATTAAATCCTGTTGATTCCATCAATAAGGATGCCAGCTCCTGAAAGATGTCATCGTGACTTTGTGATCTGAATGACCCATCAAAAGACACTAGATGGAGACACCAAATTCATCTCACGCACTTTGGCCTGTGTATGATGGTAATGGTTTTCATTCACAGCAAATCTGGGCTGTATTGAAAAAGGGATCTGAGATTTAAAGCTTTCAGAAATTCAATAACTGTTCCCCTGAACCACACAGTCCCTTCACATACTTGGGAAACTTGTTCATGCTTTTTAACAGGTTCTTTTTCATGCATAAGGTCTCTGTTGTTTTCACTAGCTTTCTAACAGTGGGAGATAGATAGTTTCTAAGATGTGTGGGGCATGTGAATAGGAATACTTAAAGATTTACTTGAATGTGAAAAGCTGCATGCCATCTGCTACTACAGCGGGTATTTGCTTGGTGCTGTTAAACAAGATGCAGGTAGCTGCTCTTCAGATTGAGTTTTGACCCTACTTAGGCCACAAAGAAACAAGTGGTTGCAGAAACATAAAGGAATACAAGGAATGCAAATTGGAATCGAGTGCTTTCATGAAAGTCTTCTTTTCTGCTTCAGTTTCTCCAACTCAGGAATGAGGATAGCAATGTTTACTTGAGTTACTTTACAGGAAAAAAAGTAATATTTATATATTGAAACTGGCATATGAAATAATAAGTACTATTACCAACTATATAGCATACCCACTAGTAGATTAAAAGTGAAAGGGAGATGTTTTGAATTTTTAGTTGAAATGAGTCTTTTATCCTTCTGAAATATCATGTAGATGTACTTACAGAAATATTAATGTTAGGATTTCCATATTCTTCATTTTGTTGTGTTTGTACTGTATCTCTTCTCACGAAAGTAATTTGCTGACTTCTCTGTTTCAAAATGTTTCACTGGAAGAGAAGCATTCTTAGAAGATTCAAAATGCAAGAAAACAAAGTTTCCTTCAAAAAATACTCTAAAAAACATATGAGTTTGGTTAGTTATCAGGCGATATTTAACTGAGCTAACATGCTGAACAGGTGCGGCTCACGGAAGGATGCTTTTGTGCCACAGTCTTTGTGAACATAAAGAGAAAGAATATTAAAAAAATGTGCAACAGTTGCCTATGAAAAGGAAAACATATTTCAGCTATTTTTTCCCCTAGAATTCCTGAAGTTTGAGTTCCACTGAAACTTATTACTATCTTTTTTTTGATTGTTTGTTTTTTTGTTTTAATCACAAAATCTTGGCAGTCAAAATGAGTATAGGTGGTATCAAGACATAGGTTTTTCACGGGAAAAACTTTTCCTAAGGAATGGAATGAGAATTTCCTAAGGAATAGACAGAGAAAGTCCCCCATGGGCACTTCAAACACACATGAAACTGAAGAAGAAACACTTGGGAATCTCTTGCACATCTGCACGTAACCGCACACTTATCTCAAGAGAAGTTATCTGTAATATCCAACTGCTTGCAGGAGGATTTCTTGTGAGGTGGTTCTGCAGATGATAAAATATATTGCTGATGGTATTTTGATGTTGGGTGCATCACCTTGCTCAATTTGCTACACTAAACACATTTTTTTGGGAGGAGAGAGGGAAAGTTGGGTCTTTTGTTTTATTTTACAAGTTTACATGACTTAAATGTATTTTATGTCAGCATTCTGTTCCACGTGTAGAGTAGATGGAAGGCAAGATTTCGTTTTCCCATGTGTTGGCTGCTGGGATTACCAGGATAGCTGGGAGCCTGAGTGCTTCCCTCCTGCCCAGGCTCCATGAAGAGGAGGTTCCTTTAGTGCAGATGATTCGGGAAGAAAGGTTGGAACTGCCAGATCACCCCAAGAAAAGTGCTTAAATTATTTCCTATGTACTGGGAGTACAAGGAGACCGTGGGGTAGCTCTTAACCTCTCGTTTGATTCTATAGTGGCAGATATACAACTTTCCTTTAAAGTGTCCATGGAACAAATCACAGGTGGGACAGTGTTCCTGTCATTCCTGAGCTAAGCTCTGCATTTTGCTATCGTTCAAGATGGTCTGAAACCATTCTGATACCTCGAAAATTGCAACATATAATCCATCTGTAAATCCAGTTGACATTCCTGACATTTATATCTTTACTAACATATTTTATTCCTGCATATATCTTCAGCAGGAAGGGAGAGAGCATTTCTACATTGAATATATTTTCAGATATATTGAAGGGCCAAATCAACTCTTGCATAAGTGATCGGAAACATTTTTTCCCCGTTGACTTTAATGGAATCCATAGTTCAATGATGGGTAAACTATAGGAGGGAAATAAAACCTGACATCTTCTAGTTCTTTGAAATTAACTTTTGAATTAATCATAATACTTCCTGGGTAGGGGGATTAGTTACTTAGTGCACCTATGGGTCTCAACCTGCAGGTTCAGACCCAGGTTCAGTGGCTAGAATCAGGGACATCCTATGCAAACAAGGCACACACCTTTGATTTCAGTTGTTTCAAAACTCATCTAGCTTGTGACAGAAAGCTGAGTATATTCATCATTACCACCTTGGAAATAATTCTGTTGGAATGAAAGTTGATTCAAAATTTGGCTGCTAGGTGGTAAACTTGTCCAAAAGAATGTGGTTAGTTGCTCCTGATGGGAATCTTCCATTAAGGTATTGCTGTAAGTTAAAGCTGAGTCTAGCCAAGGTTAGGATTTGAGGATAGGATTTGAGATAGGATTGTGCGAATCAGCAGAGGGGTCCTGCCTTAAGGACCTGGTTCTACCCCCATGAATTCAGTATTATTTTTTTTTACCAACTTCTGTATGAGATCTGACCTGAAATGCGGTACAGAGGAGTGAGAAAGTTGCAGTTATGGCTCTGTTAAAGGACTGTGTGTTGCAGAGTGTTGTGTTGTTCTTAGGGCAGTAGCAGTTTAGTGTACATCCTTTCTACTCCTCTATGTTCTCTACAGACCTAAAATCTATGTGAATTCTGTTAAACATATATACAGAATCTGCACTATTGCTTAAAGATCTATGCCTTAAAGAATACATTTTTCTTTTTAAAAAAATCGCACTTTTAATTTATGGCTATTTATGAATAGTTTATTAGTAATTGGTAAATGATTAATGCACATTTTTCCCTTAGTTACTTAGGGCAGTGTGGAATAGGATGGCAAAAAGTAATGCATTTTATAATGTGTAAGTGCTACAGAATAATGGATAGCATCCTCTGGTAATATATTTTAATATTATTTATACACATCTTTCTCATGTTTTACAGTCAAGCTCCTTGCAGTAATTTAACTTGAAAAGGCAATGCCTATAATCATTATCTGTGTGTCCAAAATTGTCATCTTAGTTTACAGTGATACTGATATTTGCTGTTTTCCTCCTTAAAACATTAATGCTGTTTACTGCTTCGGTGCAGAGTAATGGAGAAGGAGACCAAAGACTCTGCGCAGCTCTGAGGCAGCACTGCCCGCTGCCACGCGGTACCCACCAGCATCAGTGGGGCTCTGTTTTATGAATATGATGACCAGCCTTGCCTTCCTCTCCTTTGTCACACAAAGCATGGCTTTAAATACAGAAAAAGGAGCTAGAATTTAAAGGTTTGTAGCTTTCTGAGAGCATTTTTCTCTTTGTCATAGGTTTGTAATAATAGTTTAAGTGCAGCAAGTTACATAGGACTATATACTTATAATAAAGAATGATTTTATTTTTGTTAAGTGTTAAAACACAGAAGCATTTAGCTTGTTTTGTTAAATGTACCTAATATAAAGTAATTGGAAGAGTATTCATAATAATAATTTATTATTATTATTATTATTCATTAA
The DNA here is from genome assembly GCA_013389825.1 of Crypturellus undulatus. Taxonomy (NCBI): domain Eukaryota; kingdom Metazoa; phylum Chordata; class Aves; order Tinamiformes; family Tinamidae; genus Crypturellus; species Crypturellus undulatus. Next base: position 256,007 of record VWPW01023989.1, read on the forward strand.
TATGTGGCAGGTTCCTAGCTAGGGCAAATACACAATTTCAGTGAAAATGCAGTGACAGAAAAAAAAGCCAACAGAATCAAACAATCTGTATTTTAATACCTGACTTTTCTTATGGAAGTTAATGAACACTTTTAAACTGACTTTGTACAGAACATATTCAGTGCAATAATTGCCTTCTACTGTTACATTTTTGAACTGCTTCTCATATATGTCTGCAAATGATGCAGCCGTAAAACGCTGCTTTAAAAATACATATGAGTGGCAAGGTGGGATTACAGAGTTAGGCTTCCAAAGGGTTTACCCGTGCCATATGGCAAGGTATGTTTGCTTGACTAAGCACTTCCAAACCTACATGACATTTTGAGTGGAAACTATTTGAATTTATGCAAGTGGGAGCTGGCAGGAAGAGCTCAGATGTGTCTGTACCCATTCGTGTAGACATACCCTAGATTTTCAGCTTAGAAAAGATGAAAAGCTCAGGAGAAGAAGGGAAGGGCCGACTGTTCATGAACTTCTGGGAAATACTCTGCTGAGTCCATTTATTTACTCATTCATAGATGCCCATCAACGCCAAAACTCTTATATCTTGCACCTAAATTACACAATAATAAAATTAAACAAATGCAATGCATATCTTTTCTTTAAGTGTATATGTCTCTGCCATATATAAATGTCTTCTGACATTGCAGACTATATAGAAAAAAATGACTGAATTCGGAAATTCTGGTTGACATAGTGTTTTTAGAGTAGATCATTCTTCTTTGTTAAAGGTATAAAATTTTTTTGATTAGTTCTCACGATTTGGGTTAACAATTACTCCAGAAGCATAGTGTAAAATAGTATTTTTTCTATAACGGTTTGCTTCAGACTTCAGTTTGAAAAAGATGGTTTAAAATTCTACCAACTTTATTTAGGGAAGAATAATACAGCTCTAGGGAGTTAATGGTCTGTCTGTCTTTGATTGTGGCTTCAATTTTTGTGTATTTGATCTTCATTTTAATCTAGCTTCTATGAGCTTCTTCTCATTCAATAAGGTCAATTTATACACACCTTTTTAGTTTATTTTCTGCCACATTTCCTTTTTTTATAGTAAATTTAAAATTTCATTTCCCTATTCCGTGATGTTTTTATTATTTTGTCAGTGTAGCATGTTCCCAAGATGGTAATGGAAAGCATCGTCAGGCTTTAGAAAGAGTAGATGCAAACAGGGAGAACATACAAAATGCTCTGTGTGTGTGTATATGTGTTTATGAATACCAGTAAGCTAAAGAAATATGATTAGAAATTCTTGTAAGGGCTGTAAGAAGCCATTGCCTTTCTTAGATGCCTCAGATTTACAAGGAATTAGAAAATGCTATTTTTCTAACGAAAGCAGATGGCTTCATCCTATTTAATTTAATGAAACGTATTTAGTATGAAAAAAGGGAGAAAGCTGGCTGTCTGCAGCATAAAAGCTCTGTAAATACATTAGCTCCTTCGAGGCCTGCAATCTGAACAGTGCCACTGTGCTTTTTAGATTAATTAGGTTTTGTCTTCCTTCATTCCTTGTAAGTTGTGAGACAGAGTCGCTTCTAAATGTCTTTTAATACAGAAGGATGTTTAGGCATCCAGTGGTAATGCAACTGCCCAGCAGTGAAAGTATAATTCAAAACTTTATTTTACTGTGATATTGTCCAGAAAGGTTCAAGCCCATCCTGGAGATGTCCTTCCCAGTTCAGTTATTTTTAGATAACAACGTGGTTAACAAAAATCCTGTTTTGGAGAACCATGCAACTGAAAACAAGTGAATGAGGAGAAAGCACCAGCAGAGACGTACGGGTTTTATTGCTGTACTTCTTGTTCCCCAGTCTCCTTGGGATAAATTTCACTTTGCCCGTTAGGGTGGATAATGGCATGTGCGCTCCACATTGCAAGATTCTATCCTATAGGTTTTTCCTTTTAATTTTAATTAAAGTTGTTTATATGACTATGTAGATCTTATTTTTAAAGCTCTTTCCTCATGTTAATTCCTATTTCACAAAAACTATTAAGATGAGAAGAGTGCATGTGATCTTCAAATCTAATTTCCTGTGTATGTGGAAAATACACAGGCTTTCAATAACAAAGCATATATTTTAAAGGTACTGTATTTTAAAGCCCTTTAAACAACTGTGAGTTTCATACTTCCCCTAGCAGTCTGTAACAGTGTTTAATTATCCAGAGCAATTTCCAGCAAAAATCACTACATTTGGCCTCATTAATATAAGCCAAAGAAGAGCTACAAAAAAAAAAATAAAACCTCTAGCTAGGATTTGTAAACATCAACTTCATTTTTATTTGGTACAAAGCACATTAACATCAGCAGCAGAGAGAGAGCTAAAATTTTATAAGTAGAGAATTAATCACAGCGGGTGATGACAGGCCGGTAAAGTGTCTCATTAGTAAAAGAATAACAAGGAGTTTAATAGCAAGTCAGTGTTTTGTAAGTGTAACGGCCCAAGTTTTCCAAAGGAATTGGTGTTTGGGGATGCTTCTAGTTTAGGGAGCAGCTTGAAACACCCCCTCTTCTGCAGGCTTTAAGCAGCTTTTCCTGCAACCCTGTTAGATTTTTTGAAGATGAGCATCCCAGAGTCATTTTAGCAACATTAACCAAAGTTTTCTCCTAAACCCTTGGGTTTATAGAGTCCTGCTTAGGACTCTAAGCAGGCGGCGGCATGGTGCAGGAGACAGATTTGCAGCTTGTATAATGTACCATGGATTAGCAACCTTGATGGATCAGTACCTGCTTGCAGTCACTGAGATGGTGTCCCTGTTGTGAGCTTTTTGCAGTGGAAAAAGGTGGTATCATTCCATGTAAATATTATACATTATAAGGAAAGTTGACCCCCGCTATCCTGCAGCCACAACACTTATTGCAATTCAGTGTTTTGGAAATATTTTATTTTAAGTATGCAATCTGTTTGTGACAGTAATTAGCAAGAGATCTATCCTGGAAAAGGGCATAACAAATACATCTGGCAAAACCTGGAGACACATAAGCATAGAAGATAAGAAAAGTTTTGTTGAACTTGAACGGGTAGGATGGAAACTTGGAGATGGATGGAAGAAACTCCTATATTGTTTTAGTTTCTTTTGAAGATGAGTTAAGGGTTTAACTCTGAGCATGCTGCATAGTTTAATCTTATTTAAGTAAATCTACAGATTATCTGTAAAAATGGTTTTATCCTGTTTGTGCTTTTATGACACATTAAAAAATTATTCTGATTAGCTTTTACGCTCCTGAGTGCCCTTTTTTAAAAGCACCTAATTTATTTTACCTTGTAACACCATATACTGCAGGTAGGCTCTTTATGCACATGTTTTATTTATATTTTGCTGCTGTTATATGCCAGAATGATCTTTCTGCTGCTTCCAGTCGCATTCATTTAGAGCAGGCAGGACAGCAGGCAAAGCATCGTGTAGTAACGAGAAGCTAAAGCACAAAGGGGATTTATGCAGTGCCTAATTCTGAGATGCCCTCACCTGGTGTCACCTATAGCTGCAAACTGTAAACAGTAACTGCAGCAAGAAGCATGCAGCAAAGAAGAATTCATGCAGTGTAATACACTACGGTGTCAGTGGTAGCAAGATCAAACCAAAAAGATGGGCAGATACTTGGTCTATACATCCTGCTGGTGTTTAACCTTCTAATTTTTTTAGTACATGGGATGAAATTTACAGGTGGTTAAGGTTGCACATATAGGCGGTGAGGAACTGGAGGGTTTTCTCAAGTCAGGTAGCATCTGCTCAGGGGTTTGAAGAGTCAGTTGTCAGACCTTTACATGGTATTTTCTTAGAGTTCAGAGCTGCCTTCTTTACTCAGAAGTGACACCTTTCTTTGCTAAGCTGCCATCCAAATAAATGCACTGCTGTTGGATTACTCACTGTACTCTCACAGCTCTTGTTCTACATTCAAAGTTTTATCTATTAGTACAGGAAAGACAAATTTTTCTTTGATGCCCCCCCTAATCTATGGGAGTCACAGTGAGAAGATTTTAATGTTCATTGTATAGCCAAATTATTCCTAGATGTTCAGTTCACAATAAATCTACTTAGGGTGCTTTGTTCTGATGAACTCATTTAAATGTATTATATTAAAAAATTACATTTTCAGAAGCTTCTCTAGACATTTTTTAATCGGTTGTCATGGTGATGTCACTGATTACAGTTTTTAATGTCCCATTTGAAGATTATGCACTACTTAATGATCCAAAAAATAGGTCTAATTTCTTTAAAGGGGGAAAAAAAGTCTTTTCATGGAATGAATTACACAGGTTACTCTTAGTATTAAAAAATGAAAAAAATGCAAATGGCACAATGTAAAGGAAAATTTCCTTAAGATTATAGGCCTCGAAGATGTGCTCCATAAAGCATAAATCTTTTGTAGATTTGTTTTTAATAAAAATAGGATGGAAGAGGCGCAATGACTAAAGAGTGGATACAGATGAAAGCAGAGAACAGCTGAAATATCCCTGTGCAAGGATTGTCCTCATCTCTCTTTAAAATTACAAAATGGTAATGGTTTGGAGAGCATCTGGGATTATTTTGTGTTTAAAGGAAATCTGTTGTGACACATTTCTCAGTTCGTGGTCTGACTGTCACTTTGGCTTAGGTGCCTCCGCGAGCTGCAGCAGAGTTCTAGCTGGAAATTCAGCTTCAGCTTTACCTGCGCACATTCCGCATTTCCAAAGAAAAATACAATCCTCCAGAAAAACAAACCTCTACTTTCTTGTTGTTTTTATGATTCAGACTTCTATTTTATCCTTAAAACGTCCCAACTGAGAACCTTGAGAATTCTCTAACATCTAAAGAGTTTAAAAGCCTTTCTCTAAGAAAAGCATTTTTTCACCATGTTCAGTTTCAAGAGGTATTTTTGTGCACTGTTTTTAACATTTGTTGTTATCTCACACCTGTATCATTTCTTCCCTGCATCCATTTAGATAGTCTGACAAAAGATAAATACATTTCTTACTACTATGCAAATTAATATTTTCTCTAATCAGGAAAATACAATTTCCTGTTTAAAAATCAATTTACTCTTAGGTTCCTTCCCCCCAAATTTGTCATTGGTCAGAAGGTATTTGCTTCCTCTTTATACCACCTGCTCTATGACCACTCTCACATTTGTAAACTTAAATAGTCCGTAGGCTGATTTGTAGCTCACGGAAGGCAACCAAGGAAGGAGAGGAAAGAACAACTGGTTCTAGCAAAGGAATCGCAAGAAGAGTGACGGGAATTTGATGCGGGAAGAGAATGAGGAATAATGAAGGGAAAAACAATTTTTAAAAAATGCATCTCAATTCACATTATATGATAATTCATATATTTTTAAGGCCTAAGCCTAAGGCCTAAGAAATTTGCTTTATTGCTCGTTGCTTTTAGAAGAGAACTAGATGCATACATGGTTTGATTCTTGAGTTAGTAAAATACTGCTTCAGCTTCCTGAAACCACATTTCTTTTTCTGAAATCCATTAAGAAAAATATTTCTATTAAGTTTTCAAATACTTGCTTTTGTTTTTGTGGCAGAAGTGTTTCTGCAGCTGTAAAAAATTCCAAAATGAAGGCTTAAACAAAGATTTGCATTGTGTCACATTCCAGAGCTAGAATAAGGAAACCAGTGCCATTAATGCATTACCAGAGGCCTGAAGAAGGTTCTGTTGGCCAGGCACTGGTTTGCAATGCATTAAGCAAAACACAACTTTTTTTTTTTGAAGACAATCAGCTTTTTAGTGTTTTCGTGGTCAACAATGGTGTCACATAAAGTGTGAAAAATGTGCTAGGTCTTTAGAGACAGGGCAGCGATCCCTTCATTTTTTACAGACGAGTTCTGTGAAGCATTTTGTTTCCTTTTTGTTACCTGCGCAGCTTCTTGCTATACACCCGGTGCGCGTGCACTTGTTGTCCACAGGACATACCTCGGGAGACTTTGCTTCGGATTTGCTGGTGAGTAATTTGTTAACACAGACTACAGGGCAATTTTCATTTCATACTTCTGTCCTTCTGAGAAACAGACTTCTGTGGATTTCCCATTTTTTTCCTAAATTAATTGTGACGATCCCTGTAAATCCACAGTTTGGTCAGACAGTTCCTCTAAAAAACAAATACGCTGCTCAGACATAAGGTCTCATAATGCAAAATTAAGTATTGTTCAGCTTCATCATGACTGATTCAAACCTCTCTCTTTCATCATACTTATATAATAATAATGATGTTTATACCTCATCAGAGCTCCACGACATGCATATTTGGCAACCTGTGTCAGGTATATATTATTCAAAGCTAACCAAGTCTCTCTATAGATAACTTACCTCCAGAATTTTTATTCCTGCTTATCCATAGTGGGGGCAAGTGCTATGTAAAATAAATAAAGGATGATACCACAAATGTCTTTAGTGAGGTATTAGAAGGGAGTCAGCAGAGATAAACTTATGAAAGTTGCATGAGCTCTGTATTATATATGCATATGCTACAACAGCTAGAACATTAAATATCTAGTGCTCTATCACAGCCACAAATACTATGCTTGGCATGCAATGAAGTCCGGACTGTAAAAAGAAAATGTTTTTATTCAGCAAGAGGTTTAAAGAAAAAACACTTCAGAGCCAAATCTAATTGTCCTTTGAGGTGCATGTTAAGGTCAAAGCTATACTCAAAGGTAATTAGTTACCTTTCCATGAAATCTTTGCAAACATATTAAAAACAGAACAAAAAAATCCAAAGCTTTGACTGTTTCACTGCAGAGATAAATTGTTTCTCTTCCTTTGCAGAAAGTCATCCTAATTTGAAAGATCATTGTTTCTCATCGCTATTCAGTGGTTGTTAGAGCACATAAAGCAGTTTCAGTCAAATAAGCTTCACAAAAAGATTAAAAAGAAGTAATAGTGTATGAGGAGCAAAAAGTTGTTCTGATCAGGAGACCACCTACTGGAAACGCGGTAAAAAATGAACAATTTCCTTGCTTACAGAAGGCAGCTGTCCCGTAATTAGCACTTCTCTCCCGTGAACGTCCCTGCCTCAGTTATTAGCAGGGGAGAGAGGGGCCCCGAACCCCTGGGGGTCTCGGGGAAACTTTGCATGTTCTGTGTGTGGTGGGATCTGCTGGAGCAACGGTACTGTTCAATAAAGAAAAAGTGTAATACTGCAAAATAGTTCTCACTAACCAGTCCCATTGGCTTTCAGTTTTCTGTGTCTAGAAAGCAAACAGGAAAGGAGAGGGAAGGAAAACAAACCCCAGACCTGCTGCTTCGTGCTCCCCTTGTCGACTGTTGGCAGGATTGGCAGGCAGAGGGTTCCGAGCCCTGTCAATAACCTGTCTTTGGGTAAGACCTCACAGCATGCTGTTAAGAGCATTGCTATTGCACTTCGTTTTGGAAGGATTGTCTCTGAATGAGTAGATTTCTACATACACCTCAGCATAGTCTCATTGTTGGGTGTAGTTAAAAGCAATATGTACATATATGTATCCTTTATAGATAGCTTGGCGTCTTACGTCACCTCGCTTTTTCAGGCTTACTTTGATTTTAATGTTTCTTACTCTAGGTACCCTTTTTCATTTGTATTTGCCCTGAATCTGAGACTGCCTTTGGAAAGATCTTCACAAATTCTCCCTTTGCCGGGCCAAGCCTAAAGGTAGACGGTCTCTCAGTCCAGCTCATGCGTGTGTATATTCACATGGTTGGAGTTCATAAGAAAGGATCTGTCTTTAGCTTCACTCTTTTCAGTTGTTGGTTTTTATTTTGAGTATTGACAATTCCTACGAAGAACAAGAGAGATTTTGAAGGGTTAATAACAAAGAATTTATTGCACTCTATAGTTGCATCGTAATTTAAATGTTTTTTCTACTCATGACAAAAGATTGTATGTTATATATTTATTACCACTTACCTACTATGCCTGAAAACCTTATTCATTCACAGTAACAATATATTTATCATCTTACAATAGCTTGTTTAGGGCAAATATAGGTCATTACATTTCTGTGAAGTATTCCTCACTTTATTGCATTATATGCTGACCTCTTTTCCCTCAGATTAAATCATTTCATACTAGGTTATGCAAATATTCTCTCTCTCTCTCTCTGTTTCCTTCTCTCTCTTTTTTTTTTATTCTTTCGTCCAGCTGATGGATATTTAGTTCACCATTGTAGACTGAGTGACATTCCTTCATTCTAAAGGTTAAACGATTAGCTCTTCAAAGTAACCATAAGGATGTTAAAACAAACTTATTTATTTTTCACTGAATATTCAGATCATGATTTTGCTTACTTGCATTTTATCAACAAGATGCTTGATAAAAACTGGATTTTCCCCTCTGAATTTGAGATCCTTTCCGTACCAGCATTCAATTTGACTAACGCTAACACAAACTGTGACTTACTGCTAACTTGGTCACTTGCTCAGCAGCAACAGCTTTACCGAGGAAGCTGTGTCTTACTACTTACATTCCCATAAAACATGCACATCTTACAAATTAAAAAACATAAGTAAATTAACACGGATCAAAAGGTCTGTATGCTGAAGTGGGAGTGGTATATTGGGAAAAAACTATTTACAGCTTAATTAATCAATGTTTTGACCATCATAGTCTCAGAGAGATATTTATATTACATTGAAGTTGAAAATCAGCTTCCAGTTATGTATTCCCACAAGTAAAGATAACGTGGGAAAGTGATTTAAGGACAGTAATCGCAATGCTGATTCACACAGCCTAAGAAATATATCCTAGTATTGATAAAGAGTAAAATTTACCCTTTTTTAATATCGTTCTTAGATTTTTTTGTTGTTGTGATGATGAGTATAGGAGATATGAAAATGGTCATTAGGTTTCTGGTACAAGACAAACAGAATAGCTTCTACTTCAGGTAAAAGAAATAAATATAAAAACACTTCATTCTTGTTTTGTGCACGCACATTTACACCCAAGTGCAGCATATGCTAGCTGGTAACAAGACTAAGGCAGATGTGAAGGCTTTTGAGAGGAATACACAGAAAGGGAAACCAGCAGGAAAGAGCCGACTGCTCTTCCTCGCGGTCCGCAATCCAAAAGGAACGTGTCACTCCTGTTTACTTGTAGGGAGTGCTGGAAAACAAATAGCATTAAACATTCAGCAACATTATTCCCTTTCTACGTCTGCATAAATTTTTAACAGTTGGGATGTCCAAACTAATTTGTATAATTTTTAAAGCTAGGAAATATATTCACTCGTAATATGCATTAGGCAGCCACCTCAGGAAGTGCGATTTTGGAGCGCTGTCAGAGTCTGAACTGGCCTGTGTTTGAGTCTGTTTGAAGTTCTGTCTTAAGCTGATGCTAAGTCCCATCATATTAAAAGGGGCTAAGCTTTAACCAGCCAAGATGTGCCCCAGAAACCTTGTGCCTGTTTTGTCAGATGTGGCTGTGGCAGTGCCCATACACACAGAGTAGAGGAACCTACTTTTTCTGCCGTCGTTAGCCCTACCAGATACTGTATGTATTGTATAAATCTACGTGTTTTATACAATACGTGATTCTGGTCCCCTGTTCAGGCTCTTCAACTTCCTCCAAACAGAAAATGGCCAAGAAAATGTCTGCTGGGACATTTTAATATTGCTTTTGACTTGTAAGACAGTTATCAGGTTTTAAAGTACTGTATAATCTGTTTGTAAACTTGTCTAGGAAATTTTCATGAACCTTGCGGAAGTATTGATTAGATTATATGAAGTATTATGAAGAAGCCAAGAATGGCCAGCTAGGTATGGCACATACTATGTCTTTAATCTTGTCCATGATAGCTAAATATTTGTATAGTGAGTTAAAGAATTTTCTTACCCAAACTCAAGGAATGTCATTCTTGCCTGCCTCCTACTTTGCAACATTTTTCTTTGAAATTTTTTTCAGTTTAAGAAAAATAATTAATTAGATGTACAATTTAATCTGTAAAGGATCTAACTCTGCATGTATTTACACTAACACATGTATATACATACATATTTAGTTAACACACATATGCACACAGATGAACCCATGTTCTGTCCCCATGTTCTGGCAGTCTTCAGAGTCCTGTATCTGTTTTTCTTTCAAAATACCATATTTGTTTGCTTTCCTCATACCAAATCAAATTTGGTAGCAGCAGCAATTTTTAAAAAGCCGGTAAATCTTAGGAAGGTAAATGAAATGTCAACTGTTGGGAACAAAGAGAAAGGGCATTAACTGCATGCAGCAGATACTGATTATCTTTTTCATACATCTGACAATTTTGAAAAGCTACACAATATCTAACAGTTAAAAAAAGAGAATGTTAACATTTTACAGAATGCCGGTTTAGTTCTTAAATTCTAATTATAACCTATAGTGCATTGATAACTTAATTTAGTGTGGCTTTTATAAACAACAGACCTGTAGCTGCCTGCTGTGACTTTCAATACTTGTTATAATCTGATGTGTACGTTAGAGCACCTTGAGGAATAGGGAGTCTTCCAATTTATTAGCTGAAGTGTCTTACATCTTTCGATGCTAGAAAAAAATTTTATATTGACATATCCAGAGTTTTTATTGAAGTTATATTAGTGCTATCTGTCAGGGATATGCTAGAAAATCTATAACTTCCACCAAAATGTTGCCCATGTGAGCAATTCAGTTTATGAAGTACAATCTTCACAGGCTGGTTTAGTGCCTTCTGGTTCATTTTTCAAGCTATGTGATGTTTAATGAATTTGTCAAAATAAAAACTAATACACAGTTTCACGTCTATCATCAAATTATGCTTTCCAATATATGGCTAAAAGTATGAAAAAAAGGCACTCATATGAAGTTCTGCAAATTGAAAACATCTCAGGTCTGTGCTATTCTGGTTCCTGTTTTGACACTTTTTTGCAGCCTCCAAGATCTTTTATTTTGCTTGCAATTATACTGGGAGTTTGTCAAGATAAAGTAATGACAGGGTTTCATTTTTGAAGCATGTACATATTTGCCTGTGATGCACCATCAAGCCAGTCCATGTATTTGCAAAAAAATAACTAAAAGGAAAGGTTGAGAGCTCTTTATGATCTTGCTTAAAGCAATCTCAGATTCCATTTTCTAAACTACTAAACGGAGATTTTCACATTCATTCATTTTCCCAGACATATTAAGTCGGAACCTTATATCAAGTAACAGACTCTCATTTTTAAAATAGCTTGGCATAATGTTTGCCCTGTTTGTGCATGTGCTGTATCCTTTTTGCGAGACCTTAAGTTTCTTTTAATAAAACTAGGAAAGGTGAACACGGAGGGGGAAACGATTCCTCCCTGCGCCACTCCGCAGGCAAGGTTTAGAGGACCAGATGCTGAGCCTAGCTATTCATTTTCCCCATCATAAGCAGTTGTCAGTCATCATAAATCAGTCCCTACTGTGAATCCTGTGGGATTATACAGGCGATCATTGCAGAGGGCTTCATACGCTCTATTTTAAAGTTTTGGTGCAGGGAAGCAATGAGTCCGGGAGGAAGGGAGGCCTCCCATCCTCTCTGCACCTACGTGCAATACTTGAGCACATTAATAAAGCAAAATGAAAACCCTCTGGTGAGACACTGCTGGCTCTGGAACCTAAACTAGCTTAACCTAGCAGCCCCAAGAGGCTTATTGCAAAGAACATACAGCCATCAGTGAACATGTTCCTTTATTTTGGTGCTAGAAAAGTGCAACTTAATTGTATCTTCTGTAGAGCTGTGCTGTCAGCTGCTAGGCTGAAATGAAGTGGCGTCACATTTACTTTCCTAACGCTAATTTATATTCACTGATACGAATTCTTTGCTAGTAGGCTTGGATGCTGTTAATATCAGCACATGGATGGAGACACATTCAAATGTCTCACACTCATCTGCCCAAAGAGCTTTCTGGCCTGTAAAAACCTATCTTTTTGTACTAATATAGAATACATCGAGAAAAGTAGCAGTGAAAAAAAAAAAAAGAGTAGTGTCCCCAAAGCCACAGACTCTGTATTTCATTGCAGTGGCAGGAGTGCAGTGGTTAACAAGTGTTTTTCCAGTATCATGGTAAACCCATGCTCTTTTCAGTCCTGTGCTCTCTCTTTCTGCTGTTTTAGTGTTTTTCCATTCCCCTTCAGGAAATTACACTGCTGGGATAACCTGCAGAACCAACCGCACTTCCACTGTTTCAAGAGATTAGATCTTGCAGAGGCATACAGAAGGCTACAGAAATAAAAGGTGAATATAATTTTCTTTTTTTGTTTTCATGTTTTGAAATCAGTGTCAGAAAGAAACTTAAGAAGGTGAAAAGGGCAGTAAAATGATGACTATGGACAGAAATTTTTATAGGTGCAAATCTGGGAATAACTAGGAGAATTAGTATTGACAGAGAGACGACGGGTTGAGGTCTGTGATTGCTCCAAAGGGGTTAAATGAGTTTTTCAAAACATTTTCCATTGCTTTCAGATGGTGATATCGAACTAACGAATCAAGAATAAAGAAATTCTTGAAGAATGTTCATTAGCATAATTATGTTTATTAACATAATGTGTTCATCATTTAATATAGATCTGATTGGATCCCTTCGTCTTAAAAATTTTCTGATTTGCCAACCAGAAAAGCTTCAGTGAGACAGTATTTTACATAGCAGGATATTCTGGAAATAGTTAATACAAAAACTCCGTAAGTTGAGTTCATTTACCCTTGATAATAACGGAAGGCTAGGTTGGCATCCTAATGTCCTATTTTTCTGCTTAGTTGGAACCTGTCATGTGCATGTTAACATTAACAGGAAAGCTGAATATGAAACTTGACTTCACTACCTAGAACATTAAAATTTCAGGAAGTTCAAAAAAGAAAAATGCAAACATTTGAGAGGTCATTTCGCTTGTTCATTTTTTACAGTAAATTGCATGCAGCTCTCATTATATCATTTATCTCTCATAATAGCTTAATTTGGACTGCTTCCAAATTAAAATGGAGACAAAGTCATTGTTTTGCTGTTTTCAAAAGAGATGCCGAATCTCATATGAATAAGGCACTAGAGCAACGTATTGAATACTAAAAGTTGTTCACAATTTCCTTCTGGTAGCTGTGCTGGCAATTGACTTAGTGTGTTTCCCCTGCCTGAATGGCTAAAGAAAATAATGGTTTTGTCCCTTCAAATGGCACTGTTGAATCCAAGAGTTGATTTCAGCAATGTGACTCATACATCATGCTGTCTTCGCCTGCATATGGTCCCTTCCTCTAGAAATGCTTCTTGATGGCTTCCTGTGTGATAAAAAACATTCTTCTGCTGCTTATGCTGCTTCGATTGCATCCTCCACACTGCAAAGACGAAATAAGTAGGTATATCCTGCTTACCTCTGGAACTGCACTTTTAAAGGCGTTATACAGGGCTAGTAATAGAATTGTAGTTTGCAAATATGATAAAAGGATGTTTATTTTTCCAGAAAGACTCACATCCATGCAAGTATTGCATGTTTCTCACCTTACTCTATAAGCTGAGCTTTCAGCAGGCCATGTGCTGGTGTGATACTGCTGGTTCAGGACTTACCTGCCAACGTCCATAAGTCGATCACACAAAGCCAGACCAGAAACACCGCTGTTCTTTGCTATTCTATAACCAGCAGGTAGATGAATTTGGATTGAAGACTTGTTAGATGAGGTGAACACCCCAGACATTGTATGTTAAATATATGATAGATGTCATAAACATAACCATTATATAATGAGTGCTCAATGTTTGCTTCTAGCACTGTTTCTAAGCAAGTCCAATATAGGTTTGTGATAAATTCTCAGGTGGAATTTTCAAAGGTGTTTGAATTTTAGCATGTTTCACTGCTTACCCTTCAGTCCGTGTTACTGTTCACCCTTTAAGATTGTACTCCCTTCTCCCTTAGATAGCTTTTTCCACTGGGGAAGAACACAAGGTTCAATTTCCATTTAACAGATGGTGACTTTGACTGTAGCCAAGAAAATCCATTGACATTTCTGGGCTTGCACGTGCACCAGCAACTTCAGTAGAGCAATTTTTTTGCTCTACTTATTTTTTCAGTCGCATCACAAAATAATATGCAGCAACTATTGAAGAATAACATACACAATTCACTGAATTTTAAGTATGCAAAATTCAAGTATTTCTACTGGAAAGGGGCCAGGACATAGCTATTATCTACCACCTTTTATTTGAAATATTCTTTTCCATAACACGTGATGAGAGGAGGTTAAAGACACCCTTTAACTCATGCCCCGGAGATGAACACAATTCAAACTGTCTTTTAAATATTAACTGGTGACTCTTCTCACTTTTCCTTCAACTTAAGTAACAATAGTAATAATTAACATCAAATGCTCTTACCACCCTTTGAAGCCATAGATTTCAAAGAACTCTACAAAAATATGAATGTATCATTATGTCCCAGTTCTACAAATAAGGAAAATGATGTAGTTTTGAGTTAGTGATTTGCCTAAAAGCACACACTGATATAAATGTATTTCTAAGAATAACACTTTGATGTTCTTGGCTCTCAGCCACAGGATCACTTCGCTAAACTACTTTGCTTTTGATACCTGTGTTAAAACCTGTGTGACATTGATCTAGGTATGACTGAAAAGGAAAACCACCATTTATTGCACCAGCAGTAATGTTTTGAGAACCTCAGATTGCTTTATCAGAGATATTGGAGATTTCTTCTCTAATTACAGACAGACCTTGATTGTCTGGCAGGTGGGATCACGGTCCTCAGTTCTTAGATGACTGTATACAGCAACGGTCTCTTGCTTTCCTCTGTCATCTCTTTCATTTTCTTTATCTTGCAGAAGAGTGTGTCCACTCTTCTTTATTAGTTTAAAGCAGAAATTCTTTGTTAGTTTAGAGAAGAATAAAATTAAATTCAGGGGGAATGATGTCCAGACTGAAATTAATGGGTATCTGGAATTGAATGATTGACAATATGATGACTTTGAATCCTACATGAATATTGGTCACTAGTGCAGAGAGGAATGCTGCAGTGACTCAGTGAATGGTTGTGCTTATGCTACAGCTTCCGAACAGTTACTGAAGTCAGAAGTTCCCTGAAGTTGTCCCATATACGAGACTCCACCACACTCGTCTCCATCCTGGTGGAGAGCTCCATTTGTTAGTTTACCCACTAATCACTTCTGCCTGTGTGTACAGTCAGAATTAACTGCCATTCATAAAGGGTTATGGATCTCTGTTTGCATATGAAGTGTAGCTGACACATTGTGAAACATACTCCCTGTTGCCTAGGGGAAAAATTTGGTAATCAGCCATATCCCCAGTTGGTGTAGATGGCAGGACTCCAAGGGGTTCTGCCAGCTGAAGAGCTATCCAAGGATTTTATCATATTATATTCTCTAGGAACACGTTATCAAGTACAATCTTACTTGTGTTTTGCTTTCTTTTGCAAGAGGACTGTATCACTGCAAGGCAGAGTGAAAATTGGAGAGGTGGAGGTTGTTATCTACTCATGTTTACTTTTAGCAACTAGATTTCTTCTTGATACAATCTCTGTGGTCTGAGATTCACAGGTTTGTGGTAAATAACTATGATATTGGTTAGTTCAGTAAATGTTAAGAAGGGACACTGCCCTTTTCTGATTTCCCTGAATCCACACACCCCAAAAGCTGGGTCTTGGAGATGACTCTCATGATTCTTTGCCTTAGCAGAAGGACTGAGTCCAGGCCTGCATATACAACCTCATGTTTGGTGGCAGCCTGTTTGCCCTGTGGTTTTGACATTTTCTTTTTCTGAAGGACATTGCTTGACCATGTTCTTAAAATTAGATACTGTCATTTAACTATTTGAAAATAATTATTTTTGAAAACTATGATACACGGTTACTGTCTAGTCCAGCACTTGACTGAAATCAAGCTATAACCTATTTTGCTAAAATACAGTGACAGAACAAAGTTTGCTAGTCTATCTTTTAGTGACCTACAGCAGTCATAATTTACCCTGCTGATTCTTTTTCCTTTTTCCAGTCTCTCTGAGTTAAAAAAGCTGAATTTAAGGCAGCTCTGACCATCACTGACTGCTACTGAGCCTAAACAACATACTGCTCATTAGTTTCTTTGCTTTCCAACGACTAAGATGAAAATCTTCTCGTCTTTTTATGGTTTTGCTTCTCTTCTGAGCAGAGAATGCTTTGTGGGCACTGCTCTACTGTTAAGGAAGTAAAAACTAGGTTTGTTTTTACATGTGGTAGTACCTGATTCTTACTGGTCTCTCCTCATGTTGAAGGTGAAGTATTGTCTACCTTCTCTAGGAGGATTTCTGTTTTAATGGCAAATTTTCACTGCAGAGAACATCCATTTAGAGTGGTCCACGTACCTAATGCAGCCTTATGTAATTTTTCATTTAGTATGTTCTCAGTTATACCACTGTAAATGTACCTTAGCCCAGCTGATTAAATATATTAAATATATTAGAGGGTACTGTAGCATTATAGGAACTCTTTTAGCCATACAGCTGACACTGTAATTAGAGGAATTGAACTGGTGTGTAGACAAGACCTTACTTAGTGTGTGAGGTTTGTTCAAGCCTTTTAGCTCAGCCTTCTAGGAAAGCATTGCTGCTGTATATATATTGGTACAGCTGTAGAAGGGAGCAATAAATCAATGTTCTTATCATGTCCCCTGTCAGCACCCGGTCTTTACTGGGAAAATTGATGATTAAACCAGTAGACTGAACTCATTGGATCCCAGTTATTCAGACATTCACCAAAGAGACAGGCTGCTCTACTTGAAAATGCTCCTAATATGGGTGCAGCTTGTCCCAATAAAGTGCTTTTGTCAGAACAGCTTATGTCACTTCCCTGAATGAAATAAGCTATATTTTTTCACAGTGCAACTGTCTGCACCAAGCCTTTTGGTACTACAAAAATATCCCTAACTGACATTGCTCAATGGAAGAAGTGTATTCTATCTATGGTCATAAAAGAGAAATATGAGATCGTGCAGCAGATTTAGACCAAAATAGGAAATGAGCACAACTGTACATAGTGATCAGTGTCACAGTAACATTGTATATGATTCATTTAATTGCTTTACCTTCTGTAAAGGTCTAAAAGTCTCAGATGTATTTTAAACACTCACCTAGTATCAGTTAACATAGAGAGAATACATTAATTGGGAGTGCCTAGCATAAGTGAGCCAAACTTTAGGCTAGTATCAACTATAGTAACTTCACTGAATATCAATTTAACTGGTAATAATTGTGGTCCCTAATTTGGCAACTTGCAACAAACCTTTCAGTCACACTGCTGCAGTATTCAACAATCCTGTTGCAAGGCTGGCTCTAAGTTCTCTTCCTTGGTCCAGAAAGCTTCAAAGAAAAAGGATTTAGTTAAGAAAGCATATTTATGAAGGAGACTTATGCTACGTGCTCTGTTATCCATATTTTATATTGCTACCGCTAGCAATTTCGACTCTTGTTTATTGTTTATTTTCTTTTTTGAAAAGGACATACGTAATTATTTTGTAGATCAAAGCAAAAAGTAACCGCAAAAAGAAAAAAAAGAAAAAAAAAACCTACTTGCAAGCTACACAGAGGATATAAAGCCAATGTAGTGATAACAATCTTCCTATGTTTGGATCTATCCTTTTGTGTATTAATTATAACTGTCATTAGTTGTAAGGCAGTTATAGAGAAAAAAAAATGGATCTGTTCTGTGATGAAGCATTCAGTGCCATGTTAGGATTCTAGGTTTTGGGATTGAAGCGTCTGCACCAGGCTGAAAGAAATACAAGTGAAAAGTTTTATGTAGGAAGATCCCATCCCTGCTCAATAATTAATGGAGCATGCTACTTTGTTCAGAGTTTTCAGTGAGGATGTACTGGAAAGTTTAGTAAAATCAGTACATCCTGCTCTGTAAGGGAACAATACAGCATATTGCTACAGACCAAAGCGTGTTGAATATTTAAATGATTTACTTCATGACTTGGTTTTCATTCTGGTTTGAGATGATGAAAAACTGTAAACATGTGAACATGAGGAACAGAATTAACATCTTGGTTTTCCTGAGAGTGGCCCTGTAGGGGCCCTTCGCTCCAGTATGTCCGTGTATATTTTGTGACTGGGGAGCCAGAACTGGACACAGCAGTCCAGATGTGGTCATAGCAGTGCCATGGAGAGCTGAATATTCACCTCCTGTGTAATTATCATAATAAATTATGTCAAATATTTAATTATAGCAAATACTTACCGACAGAACTTCTCCTAGGAGCCTTGTCTCCAGACCAGATTGATTCCTGTTTTTAAAATGATTTGTTTGTTGTTTAGTATCAGATTCTCACCTTGCTCCAGTTTATAGGGTTTAAAAAATGACTCTATTAAAGATTTACTAATAAAAGATGAAATTACCACTAAGTGATGCATTGTAAACCATTACCAATATATTCGGTTGATGTATGTATTCATAAATAGGTTGACAGAAACCTTTTCTGATCTATAAGTTTCGTCATGAATGTCAACCAGGTAAGTGAGCAGCATTTTCTGGCAAAATTTTTCCCTCTCAAATGAGTCAATAGATACTGAATATCTACAGGACAAATGTACTGTTTCTTAATTTGGGGGACATTGCGCTTGATAGAAGCTATAATATATGTGTCTTGGAAAAAGAGAAAACTAGTTTTCACATATGTGCTTTATTTTGCTGCAATATAAACAATAGTGTGCACAAGATTATAGTAAAAAAATAGAGATTTAGGACATTTGGAAACTTCTTAGGGGCACATTGCCTAAAGGAATCTTTCTATTTCTATCAAAAATCTGTTTGTTGGGTGAAGTCAGGAAGTATCTGGCTAAGACAAGGGATTTAATAACAGCAGTCGCCTCCTGCACACTCTCTCACATCTGAGGTAGGGCCTCGTACCGTGTGGCCTTGGCTGTGCCAGAACAGCTAAAATCACTTGTGCATCAGTCTTGTTTCATCTTCCTCACCATCCCCTGAACTAATGGAAAAGCAGGAGGGAGAGAAGAGTGTTCAGTGAGCCTGGCACAGAAGTAACAGCTTCAGAAAGGCATCTTTCTGCTCCTGACCCTCTGCGTTTTTGAATGATGGTGAATTTTCTGTATCTACAAAATCCTGACCATGGATTCAGTCACTATGAGCCGTGTTTCGTTCAAGTGCCAGAGCATCCTGTCCAGCTGATGAGCAGAGATCACTGCAAACTCACACTCTGCCTCCAGTACTGCTTCCAGGACAGCCTGGTAATGCTTTGCATCCCCAATAATACCTTGGTGAGTGCTTATACATTCACTTTCCTGAGAACTCTTTCTTTGGTGAGGAATGCAAGATTTGTTCCTAATCATCGGTTGTAGCAATGCACACCCATTTTTGGCAAGACTTCTTTTGCATATTTTATTTATGGAGAGAAAATGCCATCTTCTCCGAAGAGAAAGAGAAATATCTGACAGTTCTTTGAAATATTTTCCACATGTAAACAGATTATTAGTATTCTGCTATAAATATTTACTCCCAATTTTAAAATCCTCAGCAGAAGTGACTAGTATTCTGATGCTGCATTTTTTAAATCCTTCAGGAGGCAGAAGAGGCTCCTTTACTGCTAATTTGTATATGTGCATTTCAGTATAAAAGCTATATTTTTATTCACATTAAATATTGATGATACATGTTTCACAATTCCATGCAAAAAATTTGACTGCGATAATAAACTCCTCCTGGTCTTGTAGAAAAATCTCCTCTGAGCCTCCGGCTAAAATTTAACAATTGGTTAATTCTGTGTGAAAAGAATTTTTTTGTTTCACTGAGGAACACACAGGCCCTGATTTGTTTCCTGAATGTCACAGACAGAACTCGGCTGCAGTCCTCGTGCAGGAGAGGTGCATTTCCTTGCGCATCTCCTAGCACAACATTGCTGCCATCCAGTGATACCTTGGAAATGCACCGTGTGGATATGGATTTGGGGAAGGCTGTTTAGTTAGTCCAGGCTCTGCAGAACGGGCTTTTCTTCCATGCAAAGCAGTTAAAACAGCCTTGCTAAATGCAGTCCTGCATGGAAGAGGCTGAGCCAAGAGGATTTACAAGTAAAAATTCATCATTCACC